>JBAMBJ010001057.1:0-600000 GCA_037043495.1 Drosophila recens | reverse complement strand
AGACAGAAACTGAGCAGCACAGCGGCCATTACCCAGGGCAAGTGGAGCACCCGGGATGTCCACGACACCAAGTTCAATGAGGACAAGCTCTCCATACAGTTTCGCACCGGTCGCCTGGGTGAGGAAATATTATATGATATAATATGATATGATATGATATGACAAGATATGATATATGATATGATATTATGATATTATGATATTATGATATTATGATATTATGATATTATGATATTATGATATTATGATATTATGATATTATGATATTATGATATTATGATATTATGATATTATGATATTATGATATTATGATATTATGATATTATGATATTATGATATTATGATATTATGATATTATGATATTATGATATTATGATATTATGATATTATGATACATGATATATGACATATGACATATGATATATAACATATGATATATGATATGATAGTTTGTAGGTCAGTGACTAAACTTGTTCCTGAAAAATATTTATAAGATGTGTTTATAAACGTGTTCAGGAATCATACTCTTGTGCCTTTACTGGTGAAAAACTGATTCTGAAAGAAACTCCACGGCTAGTGACCAAACTTTTGATGATTCAATAACTATATTAGTATCTAAATTACTTCCTTTAAAAGTTACTTCACTAATTATTCGACGATATCCTAAACTTGATTCTGAAATTATTCAATTTGCTCAATTCCATCTGTTATTTTGCTTAGAAAGTCTTGCTTCCTCCTCTTAACTTATCCTGTTAAAACTAAGATTTCTGTTCAGTTTAACATTTGATTAACATTCTCGCCGCTTTTCTTAGGCATCTTCGGCTTTGCCCTGAACAAGTACAGCAATATGCCCTATCAAACTTGGGACCTGCGACCGGATATGAAAAAGCAAGTCAAGCTCTACAACATTAATATTATTATGATGTTATGAGACTTATCTGCTTGTTTTGCAGTCTGGGCACAATACTGTTCAGTTTTACCGCCTCGCTGATCAGCCTGGACATGACAATCACTGAGGCGGGCTATACGGTCAACAATTTTCAAGGGGGCAGCACAGTGGGCATAACCGAAATGATTGGCAAGACCTTGTCCCTGAATGAGCTGAAGGCAACGCTCATTTTGTCCGCCGTCGACATATTTCCGGATGAGGATGCATTCTGTTACACCGAGGGATCTTGTGAGAAGAACTATGTGATGGAGATGCATACGTATGCGTGCATCTCCACACTCGCCCTCTCCCACAACTTCAGCTGGTCCAGATGGAATCTGTTGGCGGGCTCCCGTACCGCCGTGCTGCTCATCCGGGAGCTGCTCGAGGGCAAGAAGGTCCCGTACTACTCGACTCTTCTGGTTACGCCCCTGAAGACCTCCATCATCGACTGCACCGAAGTCTCGGCCAGTTTCAATGCGGTGGGCATTCCCGGCATGGAATACTATGCGGATCTCTATCAGCTCTCTCAGGCCCATGCCCAGCCCGTCAGTCTTGAGAAGCAGCGGACTATGAGTCCCTTACTTAGAGACAATGTAGCTGGCATTCTGAAAGGCATAAGACCTCTCAGTTTGTGTTGAGACGGAAATATTTAAATATTTACCAGATTAAATAAGTATGATTAAATAAGTATTAAGTTTTAGACGCCTCAGATTGTGTTGAACAGCAAAGATTTTCGAAAGTTTTTTGATAGAGTTAAAGACGGTATTACCCAAAAAAGGAGGAACCCGAACAGATGGATGTGATTATTCCTTCCCCAACGAATCAGAGATCTTCCGCGACTTTTTAATTTCCATATTTGGTTTTATTGGGCTTTTCTGGGTTTTCCCAAATCGTTGCAATAATTGTTGGATCAGTTATAATTTTAGCATAGACTTAAGTTTTTCTTCTCCTCAGTTTGTAGCTAAAAATTTGATTATTATTAAATATAATTTGTATTTGAATTTTAATATTCTATATTTAATCTATTTTAATAAATGTATAATAAATTACGAGTTTAAAAATACTGCTTCTATTCGTTTAAGCATTAATCGCATATTAATCACTCACTCAATCACTCACTCAATCAGTCAGTCAGTCAATCAGCATTAATTTTGATTTCAGATAAATCGATTTCTATCTCTTCTTCCTTCTATCTGTAATAGCTCGTGGACTCGTGCGAATAATTAAGCTCTTGCCTAACCAAAATTCGAACTCATTCCTTGAGATTTTCGAGAAATTGCAACACAAACAATCGTTTAAGCAATATTAACGAATGTCAATCACAATAATTGAACTGTAATTCCACAATGTGAAATATTTCCGAGAGCTCTCGTTTATACTGGATATCGATATCGCTCAGCTATAAATACTGCAATTCGAATAAAGATTGATTGGTTCAAAGACTCAAGCACAATGGATGCGCATCTATCGAATGCATTTAATATCCTTATTGAATCCTTTTTATATATTTTATAGCTTTCGTTTATTCGAGTAGCTATTACCACTTACTATTTGCACTGCCACGCCACCGGCCCTTTGGCCCTAGCAAACTGAATGGTCAGCAGTTAAAATTATTCATTTGAAAGTACTCAAATCTCGGAACAAGTTTATAACAATTGCGGCTGCACACTTGACCACGTTGGCGGAGTCAGGGCCAAGTCAGTAAATTGATGGCAACGTTGAGTGTCAATTGGGACACACACACACTCACACTCACACTCACACACACACACACACACACTCACAAGCTACACCCTCACAAAGCATTTTCAATTAAAGCATAAAAATAAATATGGCAACATGGCAAAAATGTTGGCCAAGTGCTCGTATTTTAGCCCTCTCGACAATTTATGCAAAATGAAATGAAAGCCAAGCAAATGTTAGACGAAGCTGACGAAGCACAGGCAATCCACAGACACGCATACACACACACACACACACACATACACATACACTCGCATTTATTTGATAAAATACAAGTTTTACCTCTTTTTCCTTTTATTTATTTGATTTTCGAATATTTTTCGATTTATGCTCCGACATCTAAGCGGCTTCGACTTTTTTGCAAAGGTCACAAGCTTACCAACTGTCCAAACATTCTCTTTGTGTGCATGTGTGAGTGTGTGTGTGTATGAAGGGCAAGTATGCAAGTACTTTGGGGGGGGCGTGGCAGCAGCCTCTTGCAATGCGCCATTTATTTTCGAAAAAGTGAATTAGCTCGCATTTAATTTCATCTGGCAATCGCGGGGAAAAGAAAAACTCAAACTCATCGTAAAAGCAGCTGCAAAATTTGCTGGGAAAACTATTACACACACACACACACACACACACAGACACATACACACACACACACACAGACACAGACACAGACACACAGACAGCATGTAAGCTCATTAAATATGAATGGGTCGGAAAATTGAAAAGCTGTTAGTGTCAATTGCACAGCTGAAAAATATTTGAAATTCTCTTCGGTTTTGTTTTAAATTTTTTTGAACGACATTCGAATATTGCGCATTTTGGGCGACACTCGTAACTGAATTGTTGTTTGCCAGTTGGAACATTTGGTTTATGAAAGTTACAAATTAAGCGCATTAAAGGACATACTTTTTGAAGCTATTGAATCAGTTGGAGAATCGATTTCAATCAATATCAATTGAATTACATTTTTTGTTTTTTCAATTTATTGAGTGCCCGTGGTAATTACTTATTCAGAAACAATACATTTGATTTAATAAACGGTTTGATAAATATGACAATATTTTAAAAATGATAGGTAACTTAATGTATGTATTGAATATTGTACAACTCGATTAAATACAATACATATTTCTCTATTCACAGTATAGATTAGAAAAAATCTGAATGGGAATATAAATACGAATTGCTCAATCAACAGTTGAACTGTTGCTGAAATTTATTTAACTACGAGTATGGTATCAAATGTTGACTCATTATGTTGCTGGTAGGTGTCAAAAGCGGAAACGGAAGCGTAGCTTGCACTTGGCAACAAAAATATGCAAGCCGCAAGTCAACCGCAGGCTTCCCCCTCCCCCCCCCCCCCTCACTTGGCACTTTGAACAGGCAACCACACAACTGTGTTATGTGGTTTGGGCCATGCTCATTGACATCAACAACATCAACATCAGCCACATTAACGACAACAGCAACAACGAGAGCAAACGGAAGATAAACCACGTGCAAAACAAAACACCAAATAAAAAAAATAATAATGTAAGAATGCTTAAGTCAATGCCCCGACTAAAAGATACCCGTTACTCAATCAGAAATCATATGCAGGCGTGCCACAGAAATCGCAAACGAATTAGAATTTTGCAGAAAGCAATTCCGCACGGAAATTTCCGAGGTGCCACAGAACCTCGGGAGATTTAATTTGTTTAGCATTTTCATCAACCTTCTCACCTTCTCAGGTAAAATTACCCAAGGGTTTGTTAAGCAACTTTTTTAAGGTTTTTCATTGCAGAACAATACGTTTTTCATTTTTTTCTTATTTAATTTCTATTGTTTAATTTATTTACATAATAATTGACTTTGTTTAGCTACAAAAAATGTATAAATATACAAAATAAAAGTTACTCGACAACTCTAGCGGCTTTCTGCCATTAGTCTGGCAACTCTTCGTGACAAATGTTTTTCAAAAATTGCACAATAAGTTAAAGGTTTTTTTCGGTAAAGCTTGATTTACCACAAATTAAAGAAAACAGAAGTGGTTTCATATATAAATTTTAAATATCTTACTTCGAATTCTGACTGGAAAATGTGGCATCGCTGCTTTGACTTCGAAAATCTAGTTCGGACTAGGTGGCAGCATCGGACGCCAGCGGATTTAGCGCTAGTTTATTTCGCGTAAAACTATTCCGCGAATTGACCTGTGGCACAGCGATATGAAATTGAGGTGAAATTCAAGCGAAAGCGATTTCAGTGGCATCCCTGATAAACTGTGCTTATGATTTTTGGTATAATAAATTTTGCATACATTTAGGTGCTTGCATTTTTAAAAAACTAAAAACAGCCAAAAATAACGCTTTATTTAATTTAATTCATTTGACTAAGCGATTAATTTTTTTTTTAATTTAAAGTAATTTTTAAATTTGTTCTAATAAATAATTTGAAAATATACTCCTAATTCTGATTTTGTCATCTGTTCTTGAAATCATAAATACTTTACATTCATTGCGACCAATGACATACACCCTTGAACTTCTCTCGAGTAATGGGTATTTAGAAAAACGAAAAATAATTCAAAATTAAGTGTCGGCGACGAGCGAGACGTGCAAGCATGATAAATCATGTTATGTTTTGTTACAGTTAGTTTCATTTCGTTTCGTTTCGTTTTGTTTCGTTTTGCATTGAATTCAATTTGGGAATTTGCTGAGAGATCGCTGCGGTTGCTTAGCTCAACCAGAAGAACAAACACTTTTTAATTATTTATGCATGCATACATTTGTACATATATAAGTTTGGTATATATATTTATGTATATAGAGAGAGACTGAAGGGAGGCGTGGCACGGAAATGGGTATGAGGGCGTTGCCAGTCGCTCATTAACAAAACAAACGACAGCCCAAGCGGCAGACAAACAGACGCCGCGGGCAAAGTTCATAATGTGAGGGTGGCAACGCGGGGAAAGAAACGGAAGGGGAGGGAGGATTGGAGGCTTGTCGAGCCACAGACAGCTGGGCGCCAACGTTGACGTTGACGTTGACGCTGCCGGTGACCTTCACACAAATACACCCAAGCATCCACAGTCTCTCCCACACACACACACACACACATCTCAGACTCAGTACGCATCTTGTTGCGTATACGCAGCGTGTGGCAGGAGCAGCGACTGAGAAAGAAAGAAAAAAATTGAAAGTTGGGTCGCCACATTAAGGGATAACTCGCTCTGAATATGTTAATTTGCCAGTCAGAGCATTTAACATGTACATACGATTGTGCGAGTGTGTGTGTGTGTGTTTGTGGTGTTGTGTGTGTCAAGCCTGTCAATAGAGTTGTAAGCGAAATGTGCCTCATCTGCATATAAAGTGATAAATTTATCGCAAAAAAAAAGCGATCAGACCTATCAACTGTATGCTTGACAGATGTTATTATTATAATCAGAAAATCAGTTAACGTTGTTATACAAGACAGACACACATAAATAGTTATTTAATCAATCTGTAACCATTTACTTAGCTATGTTACAAGTGTATCTTTATCATTTCAAACACTAGTCAGAAACAGAGCTAGCAAAATATTTTGAATAAATTGTCCAACATAATCAATTACATAATATTGCATGTTATAATAATCTATTAAGTTTTGTTTATATAATTTGAATAATTTAAGAATCTTAAAATTCAACTCTTTATTCGCCATATTTCTAGATATACTACTATAAGTAAATAGATGCACAAACTGATAAGAAGATAAATACAGAGTTAGAAAGATATTTACTAAGAGATATAGCTAGCAGAGAAGTTCAAGATGTAGGTATTTATTTATAATTCTCTGTAGCTGTTTAAGAGTTAATAACAAATACGTATTTTCTTATTCACTTATTTACCTTAATCTCTATAACTTCCATTTCCATTTGTTCCCATATATTCCCCTTCTCACTATTCAAATATTTTTCTTTCTCTGTGTATTTATCCACTTGGCAATTTCTGTAACTATCTACCTATATACATATCTTAATTTATCAATATATAAGTAAATCGATTTTTATTTATCTGATTTTATCTCCATCTTCTACCTATCTTTTTATTTATTAATATTTTTTGCTGCAAATCCTACTGCCTCGGCATATTTGATACAATTGAAACGTTTTAACAATTCTTACATCTATCTCTTTGTTCTGTTCCAACTTGCATCGTCTCTGCTTTATCACTCTCATTTCCGTTCACTAATTGCAATTAGCATATTCCACAATTGGTGAGTGAATGAAGAATTATCGTCTCATAACATCTCCTGGAGCAGCTCAGTTCGAGCTGTCAGATCGCTTGTCAGCTGTCAGTTATTTATAGTCCATAACGATACAGAAGAAGGCAAAGAGGAAGAAGATGAAGGGGAAGTAGCAAAGGGCGATGCGAGTATGTGTGTGTGTGTTGCAAGTACAATGGGGCAAAGACATTAGCAACTGTATGCTGTATGCCATAGCGTTGTGGCATTAGCATATAGTGCCATAAAAGTAACGGTACATCCACTTAAACGGTGAACATTTTCTTCTACTTCGTCTCTTATTCCTCCTCCCGCCCTGACCTATCCTAGACACGTTAACATAAAACCGAGAGTTGCTCGAGCTGCTCGAAGATAGACGACAACTTGCATAATATTAACACACATACAAACGCACACACATGTATACAGATATACATCTGTATATACTTATATGAGAGCAGCATCTAGTTGTTGCTGCTGCTGTTGTTGCTGTTGTTGTTGTTGGCATTAAACATTCGCGCATTTTCACAGCAGGCAACCAACAACAAAAGCCATTGCTGAGCATTACATGTGTTAAATGACAAACATAACTATGCATATACTCTAGCCATTCTATGTGTGTGTGTCTGTATTGCAAGTGTATGTGTGTGTGTGTGTGTCTGTATTGCAAGTGAATTTTTACTTTAATCAAGGCAGCGGCAGCTGCCGCACTAAAAATGTTGCCTGGCGCAAACAATAAATTTTCTGTCACTGCTGCTGATTCTCTCTCCCTCTCTCTCTCTCTCTCTCTCTCTTTCTCTCTCCCTCTCTCTCTGTGTGTGTGTGCTGGAGTAGAGCAGGTGAATTTAATGCGCGGCTTTTGTAACATTTGCTGCTGTTGCCGTTGGCATAAAATTCGCATGCCGCGCGCACAAAAGTATGCAACGTAATTTAAGTTAATAGCAGGTGACTTTGAGGCTGCTTTCCTCAGTCAAGTCTATTCAAATTACAATTCATTATGCCCAGCGCTAAGTGCGTGTATATGTGTGCGTGTGTATGTGTGCGTATGTGTGTGTGTATGTGTGTCGACTTGGCAGCTGCAGCTTGAGAACTTCCGTCTCGCAAGCGACACTTGAATTGCATTGTTGCTGTTGCCGCTGGGCGAGCGCAGTTGTCAGCATAGTATTTACATATATACACATAAAACATATATGTATATGTGTTGCACACAAACACACCAACACACACACACTGACAGCGGTGTTGCTTTAGCAATTTGCGTCAAATTTCGAGTTTAAGTGTCAATTACAAAAAACAAAACAAGGCAAACACTTTCGACCACTTCTGTTGTTGCAGCGCCTTAACACCTGTCTACCACACACACACACACACATGTTAATACCCCCAAAATAAAAGAGAAAAAAAGACTTATAGAATGCAGTAAAGCACACGTGACAATTTGATACCCTGCGCTGGTAGAGACAATTGTCTGGAGAACGAGCCAAGAAATAAAATTTTTTGTATTTTCCTTAAAAGACAGTCATGACAAGCATTTTGTGATCTTGACTTTTTTGGCAAGTGAATTTTTATAGAAAATTCCGCAAGTTATCCTTCAAATAGATATGAACTGCTTAGGATAAAGCGGAACCTACATACTAAATTTGGTGTGTCTAGCTCTTATATTTGCTGGGATCGACGCGTTTATATAAACAGACGGCCGAGCAGATCATAATCATGGTCCAATCGTCTCGGCGATAGATATACCTATGTGATATGTCTCCCTTAACAGACTTTGCACAAAGTTAATATACACCTGATACAGGATACAAACAAAAACACACACACACACATGCCACATTTGAATTGACTCCCTCTCGTGCCACAGCTTGTCAGCTTTTGCTTTTCATTTCATTTCGTTCCGTTTCACTGTACACTATGCCCTGTAACAGAAACAGGTAGCCAAGGGGATAGCTTAGTTGTGAAAGGCTAAATTTCCATATATGTTACAAATAAATTAAAAACAAAAGCAGCTGAGTCTTGTATCCTTGAATTCCAAGAATAGCCTATAAATACTTAAATAAATAAACAGTTTCTAAGGGAGTCAGATCGTGTAAAAAATGTATCACGTTTCAAATACAATTTTGTTTAACTCAAGCTTATGCCTTGAGCTTATGCCCTGCTGCAAAGCATTCGCTAAGCTTGGTTTGAGATCAAAACTTAACAAATCATCTTTAGAAAATGTATTTTTATTATATGCCTCTTAATCGCATTACAGGATAATTTCCAGTCAATCACACTTGCCAGGCGCACTTTTTTTATAACATATCAAATTTACCCTATCAGAGGGTATGACAGACCCCATAAAGTCTACATATCCTTGATCAGGACGATTATCATTCGAACGATTGGTCAAAAATCAGCAGCTCAAATTTGTTTTTTATGCACAATTATTTTCTCGATTTCTTAAGGTGCTTTAACCGAAGTAAATCAAAATATTTTTTTTTTAATATCACATTGGGGGGTGCCACAGAAACCGCTTTCGCTTGAATTTCACTTAAATTTCATACAATGTCAAGTGAAATTCAAGCGAAAGCGATTTTTGTGGCACCCCAGATTATGTCACTTTTTCTTAAATATGTTTTTTATAATCTACTTTAGCCGGCAAGTTAAATAAAAATCTTTGAGTGCATTTCTTGTTTATTATTTTAATGGCATTACAGGGTAGCTGGCGGTCGCATAGACCTGCCTGGCACACTTTTATTTTAGGCATTGCTTTCGTTTTGCTTTTACTTTAGTTTTTCTTTAGATTTTATGTACCTCGGTTTTTTTTTTAACCTCAATTTGTTCGCCTAGGATGCTGCCTGCCACCTGCCTTGAAATTTGTGTCGTCTGAGCAGGTGTGCGTGTGTGCATGTGTGTGTGTGTGTGTTAAAATTTGACTTGCCTTCAAAGCTGTTGTTACTTGTGTTGTTGTTGCTCTTGCTGTCGCAGTTGCCTCTTGACGCTGACGACTCTGACGACGCCGACGACTTTTGACTTTCTGCGCTGGCATTTTGACACAGTTGATTACAGCGCCACCTAGCGACCGACCGACCGCACGCAACTAAGCAGGGATGCAGCTCAAAGGCCAAGGGGTGTGTGGAGGGTGTGTTAGGGGTGTAAAAGGTGAAAGAAAGATTGTGCGACGACTCTGCTGCTGATGGCAATATTTATGCAAATGGAGCACCGAGTGAAAGCGGCTGCAAAAAGTTTGTCATTCATTTTGGGATGCACAAGCGACCGCACAACAAACAAGCATACAAACACACACACACACACAAGAGGGCATAAAATATAAGTATGTGTACATGTGACTGAGTCTGTGTCTGTGTGTGTATTTATTAATTGCATTCCACAATTTATGCATTTCATTTGAATTATTTGGACTGCGATTTACAAGCTATAAAACAAATGAAAAACAAAAAGTAAAAAATTACAAGAAGAAGAGCTGTTTGGATTTGCATTTTTATATGCCTTTTAGTATGTATATCTTTATATAACATGCCCCAAATTTAACCCCCGTTAAAATTCCAATTCCGCAAAACGTCGTTGAATTTGTCTCAGCTTTGTAATTTGAATATTCTTATTTATAGTTACTCAGTTGAGCAGTATAGTTTTTGGTAAATTCAATCCAACACACAGTTAAATATTTAAAAAAAAAATTTATTTATTCACAAATCTCTGTGAATGAGCAAATTTTTTTAGTATACAGATATTTCGACCAAACTGACAGAATATGCATATATGATGGTCCCATACATACTGACCAAATTTGATTGAAATCGGACAAATATATCATATAGCTGCCATAGGAACGATCAGTCCAAAATAAAGTTTTATTACGAAAAACTTTTTTGTTGTTTGAGATATTTTTGGTTAACATTGGACCACTATATCATATACTAGTTGCCATAGAAACGATTGATCGAAAGTATAGATTTAGGTTGGCATTTTTTTTATTTTCTTAACCGAATTCATAGATTGCGAATATTCGACGTTGGGCGAAAAGTACTTTTAGTACATAACTATATTAATATTTGTCGCGATTTATATTATTTTATTTTAAGCAGTGTTTGCTTTTTCATAGTAAGTACGGGGTCTCCGACAGTCGAGTATGCTCGAATTTAGCACCGTCGACTAGTTTTTAGTAGTAGTAGTAGTAGTACTTGAGAGAATCTTGTGTTGAAAAACGATCCTGAATCGAAGATAATTATAGAATGGTATGCCACATAAATTGCATTGTCAGATACATATTTTATACTCAAAAGAATCTTTCTTATAAATCCCTCATAAATAAGGGGAATTCTTAACATAGAGCATCGAAAGTCTGAATTCATGTGAAACTTGTTTTCAAATAGATCTAAATTAATTAATTGATATTAATATTTTAAATTAATTAAAAATGTAATAGAATAATGCAGCAATTGCTTAGTTACTCAATTTAAAGGCATTTGATGACAGTTTAAATATGTTGCAGATATTCTCCGCTATTTATTTAATACTATAATACTTTGAGTACAAACTCAATAAAATACAATTGAAATCAAAGTTGTGACCTCGCTTTAAACAAAATAGAAAAATTCTCTTTAGTTGGTAACGCTGGCGTATACTTAATTTCGAGCTAATTTTTTGGCCTGCAAAATATGGGCCAATGGGGCGTGGCCTGACCTCAGAGTGGAGCAGCAACTGTGGATGTGTCAGCTGCGGCAGATTTAACGAAAATATTTGTACAAATCAACTTCTTAAATGCGAGCTACGAAAAAAGAAAATATTTATGCCTGCCAGTATGTGTGCGTATGATAGTGTGTGTGTGTGTGTGTGTGTGTGTGTGTATCTTTTGTTGTAATCTATGCATTCCGCCGCACAAAATGTGTGTAATTTGAGCTTCTGCACGTACGCAGCTCGAACTGCAGGAGCGCGAGCAATAAAATAGAAAAATTTCCCAAGCTGATGAAAAGGAAATGACCACAAATTGACGTCGCTATGTGCACACCACACACACACACACACACACACACGTTTATGCACTGAGGAAAATCATTCGAAAAAGAAAATCATTTCAAGTTTACAAATCTTGATTTAAGCATGCATTTTTTGAAGTATGTATTCAGGATACTATTGTTAAATTCACTTAATATGCAAATAAAATGGCAACTTAGCATTTAATTAATAAAAAAAAACATTTAATTTCACTGACAAAAAAATTTATAGAGCCTTGAAAAATCGAAATATTTGCGAAAAAGGATTTGAAAAATCGTACTTAAATCAAGTAATTCGTACTTGAAATGAGAAAATCCGGAGTTCCGGAGCTTTTGACACCGCTTGGGATTGATTTGATGCGAGCATTTTGTTCTGTGTAGATAGACGCATAGACACAGATATTCGTAAAACGATTTAACGTATTTAATTTCTGAAACACCCACACACACATACACATACTCTTAAATAGAGCTCGATTCTTCACTCGGCGGAATGGCGTGCCTAGAAAAGTTCAGCAAACCCTAAACAACAATAACCAACAACAACAGCAACAACAACAAGAGCAACAACAACAGCAATATATGCGCATACTGTCTCTTACCCTTATGCTCAAGACCTCTCTTTCTCTTTCTTTCTCTCTCTCTGCTCTGCTCGCTCACACTTTGCGTGTGTTTGCCTGTTCGAAAATAATTAAAACTTTTCGTGATTTCGTGCCAGTTGCTGCGATTTTTCTCAATTTAAAATGAATTCTGCCAACAACAACAACAGCAACTGTTGCAGCTGCCAGCGCAGCACGTGTGTGTGTGTGTGTGTGTGTGTGTGTGTGTGTGTGTGTGTGTGTGTGTGTGTGTGTGTGTGAGTGTGTATGTGTGTGTGTGAGTGTGTGTCAGACCTTTCCCTTGACCACCCACATAGCGACCACCCACAATGCTTACTTTTGATTAGTTATACATAGTTGTTGCTGATGTTGTTGTTGCTGCTGCTGCTGCTGTTGCTGCTGGCCCTGTTTACAACATTCGTGCAGTTTTTGATTAGCAGCAATTTTGTCGTTGTTGCTGTTCTCCTTGTTATTGTTGTTATTCGAATAATCGACGCGCTTTCAAATCGCTTCCGCAACATTTTCGCCTTCTGTTTCTTCTGTTTTTTATTTTCAAATGTTTCTCCTTCTTATTTACTTTTGTTTCTTTGTGTGTGCCAATTTCAATTGATTTATTGATTGTGCGTGTCTGTGACCTTCGAACTTCCCCCAATTAAAGCCCAAAAACAATTGTGATTTTTTGGCACTTTGCACTCAATTCTCTTTTGTTGTTGTTGTTTCGCTTCGTTTTTTACTTAGACTAAAAAAACGTCCACGTTTCGCGCGCAGCCTCTGCCGCTGCCACTGCCGCTGCCTCAGTCGACGTCGTCTCACCATTATCTATAAATAAACCATATGTTGATACGAAATAGATGCGCTCAAAATCGAAACTATAGCTACGCAATATTTTATAAACATTTATTTAAATTATTTATATACAAAACCAAAAAAAAAAAAAAAGGGTGAGAATATTAAATAAAAGTTTGGGGCTTTTCTTGATCTTCATGTTTTTCCCTTACATTTTATTATCGTGCAGCGGCTTTCGCTAAAATAAGACATGTGATTCACAAACTCATACTGCCTACCAAATGTTAGAGTATTTGTCGTTTTTTCTTTACACGGCATTCGTAAGTGTTTTACTGGCTGTGGCTCAGCAAACTTCAAAATTAAGCTTCCTCGCTCCCACCCTCTCACTAATTTTTCTTTCTTCTCCACCATACCAAATATAAGCACATGAATTTAACCTTATATTTTTTTTCTTTTTATCGAATTCATAAACGTTTTACTGGCATTTAGAACTTTTCTCTCTCTCTCTCTCTGTCCCACCCACTAATTTTTTACTGTTCCCCACCACACAAAATAGGTTAAGAGACATATGGATTTAACCTTCATTATTTCTTTTTATCTTCAAATCTCTTCCTTGTTAGCAACGTACTAAGTATTTAATCATATCGACTTTGAATTGGTATTTTCTTAATATCGCATTCTTAAACGTTTCATTCGTTGAATACCAGAATACTTCGACTTTAGCTCTCTCAAATATTTAATTACTTACTGGATAGGCTCTTAAACTCTTTGTCGCTTTTCTGGCTGGACACAGATATACTAAGTAAAAGCTCTTGCTCTTAAGTCTACTCTTATTCACTATCTCCTTCTTTGTTTTCTGCAATTTTATTTTGCATTCTTCTTTATGCGATATTCTTAAGCGCCTTAGCTGTCAAAAGCTTCGTGGATCCATTAACCCATTTAGAGCCAAGAGTGTTTAAAACCAAAAATGTTCAACTTTTATTTAGATAAAAGGAGCTCAAAAAACATGCTTTTAAAATATGCAAAAAAAAAATTTTAAATTCTAAATAACAACATCCGTTATTAGTTGTCGCTCATAATATACACGCGGATGCTTAGCATAGTGTATGTCAGCGGTGGGCACGCATGGGCTCCGGGAGCTAGCGGCTGCTCCCGAATTTAGATTTCGTGCCCACCTCTGTTGTAAGTGATTAAATCGCCAAAATTTGTTTGAAAAAGTATGTTTCTAGTTAAAATAACGGCTATTTCAAAGGTTTTTTTTTTGTGTGCGGTGGCTCTAAATGTGTTAAAAGAACAACAACTTCATGAAAGACTTTATCAACTGATGAAAATCGATGTTGGGCATTTTGGCAATCGAAGTACTTTTGGGTCATTTGGGCGCGACATTCGTTTAGCTAGCAAAGTTGTCAACAATTATTTTGATTGGTTCGCGATTTGTTAGCGATTTATTGCGACAGTTTTATGACGTTTTCGATATGGGGCGAAAAGAAGAGAGGAAAGGGGGTCAAGGGTCAGTATTTGATCTGCTGTTTATCAATTGACACGCGCGTACTATAAAATGTATCTCGCAAAATGTTGAATGCTCGTTTATTTGCTGTTGTTGTTGTTGTTGCTGTTGTTGTCGTTGTTTCTTTGCTTGTTGTTTGTTTGTTTTGTTGTTGTTTATTTGTTGGCCCTTTTGCTGTGTGTCCTTCGCATTTGGACGCGACTACGACTAAGCTCCTATAAATATCGTTGACGATTTATCAGCATGTCTCTAGTCAGATGCGTGGTGTGTGTGTACGGGTGTGTGTGCGGGTGTATCTAATGCGCGTGGGCCTATAAAACATCTATAAGATACATTTGCTTGATCATCGCGTCGGCCTATTTTCAATTTGTTTGATTTCGTTTGCCAATTTTTTGAGTTGTTCTTGTTCTTGTTCTTAATTCCGTTTCAGATTCAGATTCATTATTGTGCCATGTCACTTAGCTAATATCAACGATCACCTGCCCCACTTCCCCACAGCCCCTTTGCCACCTTCAGCCTCCATCTGTCTGTGGTTATTAATGAGCCCTCGAATATTGTCCACTAAACTCGTGAATCTCACTGATCAGACATAGAAATACAAATACAAATACGTGTACAACATGTGTTGGATTTCTTTCAGTGCCAACTGTGTCACGTACTTGTTCTTATTTCATATTTTCTTAGTTTTAGTGATGGGTCAACTTTGAAAGTTCAAACAAAGTTCATACTTATCAATCTATCTATCGATCCAAATTTTCAAAATTATTTAATCTGTCTATAATTGATCTCTACACAACTCTTTATTTTTGAAATTATCTTCGAATTTGTCCAAATACAATATTAATCTGATTATTTATCTATCAATCAAATATTTAACCTTACGCTCAATCAATCTATCTAACCAGTCAATATATCAATCAATAATTTTTCAGCTCTTTTATCCGAGTTTATCCTACAGATAAACCTTACTTTCTAAAATATAAAAAGAATAATCAAAACTGCATTAGAACAAGCAATTAAGTCAAACAAATTTAATTCATATATAAAAACCGTAATTGAATCAAGTCGATTATAATCGGTTTAAGAGAATCTGAAAACACTAAACTTTTAACACCATTGGGGCTTCATTTTTATTCGAAATCCCGGAAATTTTGTTGTCTGTTTGTTACACGACTCGGCTGTTAAATTTAACAACGCCACAACTGTCAAAACGAAATGTAATTAACAACAGAAATTACGTTCAATAAAAGTTATAAAAACTACATTTTCACAGGGCGAGTGTGAAATAAGCTTTTTAATGGCATTAATCGAATGACATGAAAAATAAATACGAAAGTATATCAGGGATGCCACAGAAGTCGCTTTCGCTTGAATTTCACCTCAATTTCATTTCGCTGTGCCACAGGTCAATTCGCAGAAAAATTTTACGCGAAATAAACTAGCGCTATATCCGCTGGCGTCCGATGCTGCCACCTAGTCCGATTTAGATTTTTGAAGTCAGGGATGCCACATTTCCTAGTCAGAATTCGAAGTAAGTTAAATAAAATATATATATGGAACCACTTCAGTTTTCTTTAAATTAAGCATTCAAAAAATAGCTAATTTGAGGTAAATCAAGTTTTACCGAAAAAAATCCTTAAACTTATTGTGCAATTTGTGAAAACATTTGTCACGAAGAGTTGCCAGACTAATGGCAGACAGTCTCTAGGAGTTGTCGAGTAAATTTTATTTTGTTGCGCCAATTGCTTTTAAATTTTTTGTAGCTAAGCAATGTCAATTATTATTTAAATGAATTAAACTTTATAAAATAAATAAGAAAAAAATGAAAAATGTATTGTTCTGCAATGAAAAACCTAAAAAAGTTGCTTAACAAACCCTTGGGTAATTTAATCTGAGAAGGTGTCAACCCTTAGCAGCCTACTTCGAATAGGTTGGTGAAAATGCTAAAAAAAATTAAATCTCACGAGGTTCTGTGGCACCTCGGAAATTTCCGTGCGGAAATGCTTTCTGCGAAATTCTAATTCGCTTGCGATTTCTGTGGCATCCCCGTATATAAGTAATACTTAATGGATTTATTCTCTCAACGCTTGAGATAACTTGCAGCTATGACAACCTTAAAAAGAGCAACCAAAACTGTAGTTATTTTCCATAGCCCTCACACCATCCTCCTTTCCTTGTTTTTTTTACTCCCTTTTCGTATTTTCTTTCCCTTCCTCGACTATCACCTGCACTATGGGAAAAATCCGATATTTCAGAAAAAGTTGTGATGAAAATCCAAATTATGGAAAATCGAGCTGTCGATATACTTTCAAAAAAACTATCGAGTTAAAGTACTTGAAAATCACTTCCGCGAAAATCAAGGTGACGATTATTCGATTAGCTTATGCCAAAAAAATGGGGGTTTTTCCCATAGTGACCTGGTCAGCTCAGTTGACTCTCTTGGCAAATACGAGTTAAATATCAGAATGAAATATTTTTATTTCATTTGCACACACAAACATGTGTGTTTATTTGATTTCAGCAAACTAAAGCATGCCCCTGTGGATGCTGTGTGTGTGTGTGTGTTTGTGTGTGTGTGTGTTTGGGCTTTTTTGACATTTTATGCATCCCCGCATCGCCGCAGCGTCAAGCGATTAAATATGCAAAGTTGCCACTGTTTAAAAACCACAATGTAAATCGAACAATTCGAAATAAAGTGTACGACCTCCCATGTGGGTGTGTGGACGCGTGGGCGTTAGGGCGTGGTCGATTTACAAAAGACAACAATTGTGGTCATATGCTTCCATTATAAATGAATGCAAAATAGCAGCACAAAGCTCTTTTGACTTTCATATGTGCAGATTGTCCAGCATATGTATGTGAATGTTGTTAGCAATTAATCATAATTATTACAGCATTTTAAGCAATGCTCTTACATTTTAAGTGTAAGAGCAATTGAACATTAAAATATTTTGATAACTTGTTTGACAACTTAAGATAAATTTAAATATTTAGGCGGGCTAAATTTAACAATTTCTCAAAGTCATAATTAAAATTTAGTGCTGTCTATGAGGAAAACCAATTACTATTGCAATTATTTGAAGAAAATCAGCCAATTTATGCTAAATTCAGTATTGCATTAAAATAATTATATACATACATATGTATAAAGATTTTCAAGGCAACAATTTGTCCTGGTCATAATTAAATTAGTTGATGTTAAGGCGAATTCAGCTACTAATAAAATTGTTTGAACCGATACTGTCAATTTATGCAAAACTTAATACGGCATTAAAGAAACAAGTTTATGATACGTTAACAATTACTACTCACAGATTTTGTAAAATTGAAATGAGCTTAACTTGAAAATTAATTAATGCCGAGAAGCTTTATTACCAATTCCTGCAATATCAATTTAAATGACCAGAAAAACAATCAAGCTTACCCTTAAAATTGACCTTATGACATAATTATACATTGCATTAATTACTGCCAAATTCATTTGCTGCACATTTCGGTTTAGTGGGAATCTGTTATTTCAATTGAATGTGAATGAAATTAGTTTGCGTTTAAACATAAAATGCACAGCAAATCAGTGCTAAAGGTGCCCTAGACATGTACCAGACTCACCTAGTTAACCCTCTTTTATGTACCTGTCTCTTGCCCCTTTAGGCTGCGCGCACACTGGGAGCTGAAAGCGGAGCAATAAAAACAAACACACTGCTTGTATGAAAGCGCGCACACTGAAAGCTGAGCTGAATTATCAGTTCAGTTCGGAAATTATCAGCTCGCCTATAAGCTCAGCTGTAAGCTCCGCTTTCAGCTCCCAGTGTGCGCGCAGCCTTAATGTTATTTACCTTAAAATCTTTCTGCTCTCTGTCTTTCACTATCTCCTTCCTACCCCACTCTAGCAGTCTTTTTCTGTGCTTTTATGTTAAATAAATTAGCTGTTTTAACCAAAATGCACAAAAGCAAGTAAAAATCTGTTCCTACAGACAGCTCGACTAGCAGATACTGTGTAACATATGTGCTTTAAAGTAAATACACAGAATAAACAATCACTCTAAGTTCTGTAATTTTTGAGTATGCATTCAGGATTTTATTGTTGAGATGGGAACCACTTGGCACAAAAATAGTCAACAAAAACGTCTAAGACAATACTCAAAATATACTCGAAATTGAAAAATCATACTTAAATCAAGTTTTTCGTACTCGATTAAAGACATTCGGAGATTAATGAAATTTTGACAGCGTTTGGGATTCATTATATGCCGCGAATCGCTTAACTTAGAATTCACATATTTTATGCGTTACATAGATTTTCGGGCGATCATTATACCCACTTACCCACTTAATGTGCCTAGGATATTTTGTAGAAAATTGAAAGCATGCGAAAAAAGAAGACGCTCGCACATAAAAAAACTCAAATGCAAATAAAAATAGATAATAGAAAATAGTGTAAAATGAATGCAGCTGGCGGTGTGACTTCGTGGCAGTAGCAGCAGCAAAAACAACAACAGCAGCAGCAGCAACAACAAAAACACGGCCATAAAATTAAAAATAAAACTTACATAAATTTAGAAGCGGCGGCGGCAGCATTGGCTGTGATTTGTCGCACTGCTCCCAAAACGCTTTTTATTTTTGGACAACCAGCAGCAGCAACAACAACCAAAACAACGACAACAACAACAACCTAAACAACAACAATCATATTGTACTTAAACAGCTTGCAACTCTTTAATATACTTTTGAATAAAATCGAGCTTCGACCCGCCCTCGTACAACTGTCAAAGGTATTAAATGACCAGCTGGTTAACTACATAAATACTTGGCTCTTAACGTGGTTAAAATAAGAGCAGCCTGGCCAATTGACAAGACTGTCGAAATCAGAATTGAAACAGAAGCCAGTTCATACTTACAACAAATTGTTGCAGTAAGCAACTCGAGTCAAACAACAACTTGTCGTTGTCTTTGCCATTGAAAAGCTAACAAAAACAACAGCAATTACAGCAACAAAAACAACAACTGCGAATGCTATTAGCAAAAGAAACAGTCGGCACTTGTCGACATGACTCGAAACAAGGATGAGTTCAAGCAGCTTCCAATTGTATGTGCGGGCGTGTGTGTGTGCGTGTGTGTGTGTGTGTGTGTGAGTGTGTGTGGAGTGAGACAAGAACTGTCGCAGCCATTGGATGCTTACTCTAAAATTCAAGGCACATACACACAATAAGCAGTCGAACGAAAGAGAGAGAGACACAAAGACTCCAGCGAGTCATAAAACTCTGCGAGCGGGGCTTGTTATACCCTGTAAAAGCTTGAGCTTGCTAAGCTATGCTAAACGTCCATGTAATATATATTAGTTTTAAGCCATAATAATTACAATAAAAGTAAAAAAAAAAATTTTACATTTAGATGTAAATAATCTTGGGCTAGCTAAAATAAAAAAATAAAAATAAGACGGAAAACTTTTCTCGGCACGCCAAGGATTTTCTATCCCTATAGAGCAGCGGTGGGCACTAAATCTGATTTCGGGAGCACTACAACAACATCAACAAACTCAACCCTATTAGAGTCTACCTAAGTTGGGAGCAGTCGCTGCTCCCGGAGCCACTGCGTGCCCAACGCTGCTGTAGAGTTCTGCGAGTTCGGTTGATCAAACTGCAGAAGTTGTTATTTCGATTCAATGCTTTTTCAATACTGAAATAAATTTAACAATTTTGTTCAAATGCAATCATTTCGACCCTTTTGTTTATTTTTTATTTGATGGGTACAATTATTCAATAACTTGCTCATTAATAAAAAAAAAAAAAATTTTTTTTTATCTGCCTCTCAAGAAATCTCTTTTTCATATAGTAATATATAATTGTGTCAATGCCTTTTGTTTTTAGTTCTAAATTTTTGTATCACTAAAATAAAAACTGCAATTGTCTCAATTACAATTGATCCCAGATGATTATAAATAGAGTAGAAAACAGTGCAAAAACCAGATCAAAAAATGTGATTTCTTTTTTTCTAGCTCATTTTTCAATCTTTTTTCCTGTTTCCTATTTAAATTGCTAACATTTTAATCGATCTATGAACAATGAACAGAGTATCCCTTAGTCCAATCGTTAGCTTAGACTCACTTTTCTAACTTATTATTGTTGCTCTTTGTCGCTGAATGGGCCAAGAAGAGGCCAAGATGGTGGAGGAGAAGCAAAAAAGGAGAAGTTTGGATGGGATTTTGGCCTCGTATTTTGGATTCTGGCGACTGGTGCTTGGTACTTGGTGAACAGTGAACGGTGCCTGGTGAATGGTGCTGGACTCCAGCTGCGCGCAGCGCGCATCGAGCGTTGGGGCAAATTAAATACAGGAAGTTTGCGAAGACGCATAAAGGCGAATGAATGTAAGGCACAAGACAACAATAACAACAGCTACATAAAATAATAGAAAAGAAATGCGCAAAGGACGCAACTGTTCAGAGAATTCACACAATTTGAAACGGGACCCAAAACAAAAAAAAAATAGAGTTAGGCTGCGCGCACACTGCGAGCTTATAGGCGAGCTGATAATTTCAGAACTAAAATAATAAATCAGCTCAGCCTTCAGTGTGCGCGCTTTTATACAAGCAGTGTGTTTGTTTTTTTTAAGTTGATAAGCTCCGCTTTCAGCTCACAGTGTGCGCGCAGCCTAAAGGCAGCATTTTCCAAATGCTGTTGCAGTTTTCCTTCTCCTCTTGCGTGTTTTTTTCCCTTTTGGTATTTGTGGCCCCAACAAATTTGCACACAAAGAGGCTTTCATAAAACATAAGCAAAGCTACTGCTCACATGTGTGTTCGTTGAAATGTGTGTGTGTGCGTGTGTGAGTGTGTGTGTCTAAACTGGACTCACCAAATGTTTATGAGCACTTTAGCTGGCCACTGTCCGTTGTTGTGTGTGGTCCCCGTCCGCCCATCATCAACATCATTCACATTTACGATGGCAACGAAGAGCACAAGGACGCAGCTGGAGATGGAGATGGAGATAAAGTGGAGGCTGTTGCTTCCATTCCATTCCACAATGTGCGGCATGCCCCCAAGTAACCGCCGACAAGCTGCCACCCCTCCACTTTCTATCCACCATCCTCCTTCCACATCCATCCACAACATTACCACCAACAGATCCTATCCGGCCCGTGTTGGCCATGGGCCAAGCGACATCGCCCCGGGGCTTTCGCTTCTTTATTATTGTCAATGATTTGCTTTTAGTAAAATGCTCATAAAATGCAGGCAAATTGAATTTTCTTTCGCGTTGCGTTGTTGTTCTGGCTCTCGGGCTTCCCTGTTGTTGTTGTTGTTTCGGGAGATTTTTGCTGAGCACGTGACGTATGCTTAATTATGTTACACACATTGCGCATATGACAAGGTGTACTGCATAAACTAGCCAAGGTAGCTCAATCGGCTAGTTTAAATTAATTTTGACTGTTTTCTAGGCCTTGCAACTGGCCAAAAAGAAATATCTAGATGATAAATACAGAAATTGCTAAATTTTAGCGAGTTTATTTAATTTCAAAACTATATTTTGTTTAGGGAAAATTAATTGTTCAAGTCAAATCAAAAAAACAAGTTTTTAAAATCATGTGAATTATAAAAATGAAAGTAGAAGTTCATTCTGTTTCCAGGATATACTCTCACCCACATTATTTTTCCAGATTTGATTATTTTATTCTTATAACTCTTATTAACGATCCCTGGTTATTATTATTCTATTTTGCAAATGTTTAATGTCATCATTGGAGGAAACTGGGGTAAATTTAATTACATATTAAGTTCAGTTCAGAAAAGGCATGAAGAATAAAAAGGACAAATTCCAACCGATTATAAATGCAAACAAAAGACAACTTGAGTTCAGATTAAAGATCTATTTTTAATGTATATAGGTATATAAGTATTCTGCGTAGTTTCAACTTACCTTAGTGCATTGTTGTGGCGTAGTTTTAAGTTCGTGGTTGTTGCATATGTATTATGATTATATTACTACTTAGTGCATAGATTGCTATTGTTGTTGGCTAAGTATTACCAGCTGCTATCAATTATAGAAATTTTCGATTCAATAGCGTATAGAACGAAACGGAAATTGTATAGGGAGTTTCGATTGTGAATCTATAAGAGTATATACATAGATTCCCATTCTATATGGGTATTTTTTATTATTTATTTTTTTAATTTTTTTTTTGCTTTTAGTTAGTTTTCACTTTGACTTTGATTTGTAGTGTGTGCGACATTTGCATCATCATTATCATTATCATTAGCATTATTATTTCCATTAATTTGAATATATATGTATATATTATTTTAATATTTTTTCTTTAGCTGCACGTCACAAATAACAATAAAAAAAAATATTCAAAAAAAAATGACAACCGTTGCATTTGCTTGTCATATATTGGTGCTCGTCCTCACACACACACACTCACACACCCACTCGCACACACACACACACACACACACACACTACAGAGCACCAATACATAGACAGGCACGCGTTCGCGTTCACGATATTTTAATTAAATTGTTGCGATTTAATAGATTTGAAACGTAATCGAATTGCATTCGAATCGCGCTGATTACGATTGAATATATTTTAAAAACTTTGTCGTCGTTGTTCTCGTTACTCTCGTTTATGTTGTTGTTGTTGTTGTGGTTGTCACGTTAATCATCATTTTAATAATTGATTAGAAAATTACTTTTGCTTTACTGCTAATCGCGATTGTTACACGCTGCTGTCGCACATTTAGATACACGAGTTCGTCCTTCTGCTCGTCCGCGTCCTCATCCTGGACATTTCCAGCTCATTTACCCCAAATGCAAGTGAAATTGAAACTGAAACTGCCACTCGGCTTGGCTTGGCTTGGCTTTTTGGCTCGGCGGCTGCCTTTTGGGCCTCGTTTGTGGCTTGGCCTTTTCCTAATGCTGCAATGGCAAACGGAAAGCAAAAGAGAAAACAAAAATTTTTTATCGGCTTTTCAATAAATTTGCAACAAAATGAGGCAAATTGTGCACGCGGTCATAATTACAGAGTGTCCTTCTCTGTGTGTGTGTGTGTGTGTTTGTATGTGTTTGTATATAAGTATATATACATATATTCTTAATAGATTTTCTAAGCAAGTCATTGCCCATTTAGCTTGCCTTCCCTGCATTTCTCTGCTTTCTCAACACCTCAAGTACATTTTTTAATTGAATCTAAGTATCTTTTTTAATTAGAGCTTTTCTGAGCATTTGCCAGCTCCCTTTTATTTCGTTTCTATCTCGTTTCTATCTTTGTCTGTAGCTGTTTTGTTTTGTTCTGCACTCAAGTTTGCCATTTTCAATTTTGTATTCCTTTTAACTGAATACGAAATGGTTTCAATTGGCTTAGAAATGTTAACCCCTTTTTTTTCATCGCAACCATTGTAAATGCTTTTAAATTTTCTCTCTCTCTTTCTTTCTTTCCTCTTTCTCGCTCTTACGCTCCAATATTTTCATTCTAAAATATTAAACCCAACTTAGTTTTATTCATTTCATTTCATTTTGTTTCATTTTGCTCTTTCTTTCTTTTATCTTTCAAAGCTCATTTCTTTGTTTTTCTTTTATTCAAATTTATTAACTTTTCAACTTATTTTTGGAAACTTTTTTGCACGTTTTATTTACTTATTTATTGACTTGTTTTATTCCATATTCGTTTTCTACTTTCCTTTACGTTTACTGTTTTACTCCTTAATTTTTCAACAAGTATCTAAAACTTTCTTGTATATCTTACTATTTATTGTTTACTATTCATTGGTTTTTTCTATAATTTTTTTATGTTCTTTTCTTTTTGTCTAAAACGTTTCACTTAAATATTTGTATAATTCTTTAACTTTTCGTTATAATTATTTGAGTTTTTCTAATTTGTGATTAATTTCCCGTTACACATTTGATTTTCAAATCACGTCTGCAAAACATTGAGCATTCATTTGGCTATTCTCTTCATAGTTTTTAGACCCCGTACTTTAAAAAGTATAGGGGTCTATTAACTTTGTCACAAAAAAAAAGTGCGTAACAGGCAGAAGGAGGCGTGGCAGACCCCATTAAGTATATATATCCTTAATCAGCATCAACAGCCGAGTCGATGTAGCCATGTCCGTCTGTCCGTCCGTCCGTCTGTCCGTCTGTAAGAGCGCCTAGATCTCAGAGACTATAAGAGCTAGAGATTCCAAACTTGGTATGAAGGTTCGTCTATGTTACCCGCAGAACGAGTTCGCAGATAGATTTTGGATCGGACCACAATATCATATAGCATATAAGATGGTCTTATACATGCTGACCTAATTTGATTGAAATCGGATTACTATATAATATAGCTCCCATAGGAACAATCAGTTGAACATTTTTGAGTACATAACTTTATTAATATTTGTCGCGATATATATTATTTTATTTTCAGCAGTGTTTGCTTTTCCATAGAAAGTACGGGGTCTCCGACAGTCGAGTATGCTCGACTGTAGCACCGTCGACTAGTTCTCTTTAGTTTCCTTTTTCTAGTTTTTTAGCCCATCTTCTTGAGCTGCCCTTGCCTAAGTCTACACTCGCAGTCGCAGTCGCAGTCGCAGTCGTACTTTTCATTTAGTTAACATCTTCCTTTTCAACCCCCTCGGCTTTGTCTGCCAGTTCCCACTTCATTTTCGACGTCTTGCCTCTTTGGCTTAATGTTCTTCGCAAGGCTTTTAAACTTGTCATGCATATTGATATAAGTAAGTTGAATTCGCCCTGCGGACTTGACGCTGTCAGCACATTCTAGTAAAACCAACCCCCGACTCCCACTCCCTCACTCCCCCTCTCCACCTGCCCCTCCCCCCTCGCCATGCTCGCTTTGACTTTCCCCCAGCACCTTATCAAGTTATCAGTACTGTGCCGAATTTGCACACTCAACGCAATTTCTCTCAGTATTTTCTTCTTGGCCTGGTCGAGAGAATTCGCATCGCAATTGAAGTGAAATTTCAACTGCGAGCCCCGCGGTGGAAATTCGCCTTTGACTTTGACTTCAGCTTGACTTTGCCATTTGTTCCCCGCACAACTTTAACTACTTTCGCTAATGGCTGTTGCAACCCAAAAAAAACACTCAACTTTTCTCAAATGAAAAAAACTTAAATTAAATAAATAAAATATTATTTTTTAAAGTTCAAGCTGCGTCGTCTGCTTCTTCTTGTGTCTTAAAATTGCCTCTTTGCAACAAGATGGCGAATTTGACTGATGCTTGACACACACACACACATACACACACACATGGAGAATATAAGCAAATTTCAAGGACATTTGAAATTGCTTTGCGCAAAAACTTTGACAACAAATTCTTTATAGAGATCCCAGAACTGAAACCAAATACCAAAATTACAACAATTTCAAAATGATTCCACATCTGATTGCCATTAAATTCCAACTCACAAACACACTGAATTATACCTATGCATATATGTATGTATGTATGTACATATGTCTGCATATATAAATTGTTAGTTGTTGCTGTTCGTGAATATGACAAAGTTTTATGATTATTATTTCTTTTCTTTTTGTTTCTTTTTGATATTCAACGATTCGACGACACCTTCAAAAATCGTGAGCGTCTCTAAAATCTTTGGATTTTTGAATTTACGTCACGCAAGTTTTATCGCTCTTTAAATACTAATTAAAGGCAAATCAAAAAAAAAACAAAATAAAAAAGACAACAGATTTCGGTGATTCCAATGTGTTGACCGCCAAAAGACAAATGTTACTGGGTCGAGATTATATGAAAATAATTGTTGTTTCTCTTTCTTTTTTTGGACACCTACCTCACGGAGCACAGCCAGAAGTCACCAGGAGAAGTCTTCTCCAAAAACAAATGCCAAAAAAAACTATTAAGTTGAAAGATTGTTTAAGGATGCGCGCGACAGAACAGAATTCATTCTCCACACGGACAGAGAAGGTGACACAATTAGTGAGAGAGAGAGAAAAATAATCTCTGAGAAACACCGAAAAAAAACAATCCAAAAAAAAGAGGAGACGAGAAGAACAGAAGAAACAAGTAGTTTTTGTTTATATTTTTTTGTTTGAGTTGTTAGTTGCTTTTGAACCGTTAGGCGCTATGCAAATGAGCTTTCTTCCTCTTTCTCATGCGTTGCAAGCTCTGTTGCACGACGGCGACGGCGACAGCGGCGGCGACAGCGACGACGACGACGACGATAGCGTTTGGCGGCGTTTTTGGCTGCTGCGGCGGGCCAAAAAACCTAAAAGCACACAACGGATGCTGATGCGAGAGCACGGCTCGATGGCTCGATGGGCTCGACAGGCTTTACGGCTCAGGCTCAGACTCCACGACTAAACGACTGCCACGGCTCAAGCTCTACGACTCTACGGGCAACCGAAACTGCTGCTTGCTGCGTGCGTTTTGCTGCGTTGCGTTGCGTTGCGTTGCGCGTTCGCGGCTCTGTACATCGCGGCGTATACCCAACGACTATTTGGCCGCTGAGGCAGCGGACGATGGCGCTGGAGACCGCGTGGCTGCAGCTTCGGCTAACGCACGACGGACGCTGAGCGAATCCGAAACCGAAACGTACAAAATTGCCAAACGAATCCGAATCCGTAGCCGAATGCAGTCGCTGTCGCTGCCGCAGTAACTACGCTGGCAGCAGCAGCAACAGTCGCAGCAGCAGCAGCAGCAGCAGAGGCAGCAGCAGAGCCAGCAGATGATGATGCTTTCACCTTGAGCTTTTGCTTTAGCCTAATGCGATTTAATAGCGCCATCATCATCATCATCATCAGCATCAGCATTCGTTTTCGATATCGAAAGCTTCTCAGCGCCAATGGCGCCAAAAAGCTTTTCCGCCGCAGCGTGTCGACCACACACACACACAAAGTAACGAACAATTTGAAGGTCAGCTGGGAGCTTTCGAGCTAGAAAAGCGCAACAATCTCCCTCTCTCTCTCTGTCTCTTTCTCACTTTCTCTCTTTCTCTGGCTGCAAGTGGTGGAGGTGTCAAGTGTGTCAAAATGCCGGGCAAGCTTTGAACGTGCCGAATGAACGGGAAGTAACATAAATGGGCCAACGCGGTACGGTAACGTGGGGCAACCGCAGACGGACTGCAGCACAGTTTCGAACTTCCAATTCCATTCACAACCGTTGAACGAGTGAAAAGCTTACAGCAAAAGCTCCGAATGCGTAAAAGCTATACGCAGCAAATCCAAACAAGTTTCGGGCAGAGCATTAATAAATAAAAAAACAAATATAATAAAATATAATATAAAAACAGAAAATATTAGCAATCATTTGTAAAATTTCTTACGTCTTTAATAAAATTAGTCGCAAATTCAATGAAATTATTAAAAATAATTTATTTAACAACAACAAAAAAATATATAAATTAATATTAATTCATACAGTTTATACAATTTTATAAATTTCTAAAGTCATTAAAATGAATGTGGCAGTTATTGTTTGTAGTAATAAGTTTGATTCGGATCATATTAATTAAAATAAATAGGAAAAAATATAAATATAAAAAAATTGGATAGAAAATAATTTTTTAAATTAAAAAAATTGGATTGAAAATTATTTTAAATAGTAGAGCGTTTCTCATAAAAATGTTTGGTATCAACATGCTAATAAGAACTATATATGCATAAAACATAATTAAATTGAAAACAGAAATTTTAAATTAAATTAAATTGTAATACTTTGCCGATTAATTTTGATGCAACATTTTAATTTAAAGCGCTACAAGCTTATAATTTTTAAACCCTGGGGGTATATTAAGTTTGTTCAAAAGTATGTAACAGGCAGAAGGAAGCATCTCCGACCCCACAAAGTATATATATTCTTGATCAGCATCAACAGTCGAGTCGATATAGCCATGTCCGTCTGTCTGACGGTCCGTATAAAGTTTTTTTTTATTATTTTTATTTTTTATTTTTCAAATTGGTTTAAATCATTTATCTTATTATATATGTATGTAGCTATATGTAGCCACAAAAACGATAGGTCGATATTTAGGGATAATCATGAGAATTGCATGGGCATCACATCTGCGGCTTGCCGGGGACTGGGCCCAGGGTATATTACTGTCGAGTGCACTCGACTGATCCGCTTGTTTAATTCCTATACGTTATATTTTCCTTTACGTTTTAAATTTAAAATTGTCTTTTTTTGTTATACTATTTTGATCATTATCTCAAAATCATGTTTCTAATTTTATTAAATTTTTTTCAGTTTCTGTCAACGGACTTTTATAAGGTTAATAAATAAATTGTACCATTAAATATAAATTGCAATTATTTAAATTAAAGCGCCTTGAACTTGAAATCAAGCTTTCTTCAAGGGTTGAAAGCTCGCACGGTGAAGCTCGAAGCTTAGTGGCTGCCATGACGGCAGTTGGTTGCTTGTAACGGCTTGTAACTTGGGAAATCAAGCAAGCAGGCAAATCAACAGTTGCCAGGCAAAGTCCATCAAATTGTTTTCAACCCAGCAAATATACATTTATAGATATATAGATTCATATATGTATATATAGTTGATTGTTACACCGAGATTGAGAGAAGTTGTATGTGGTCCGCTGGTTGCCGGAGAAACGCATAGCACAGCTTGAGGATGCGGGCCAGCCAGGTGTCCATGGATCGGCAGAGCGTCGGTGGGGGCGACATGGCCGACACGGAGCGCGGCAGTCTGGCAACAGTTGGTGGCGCCCCATCGGCATCGGGCCGTGGCAGTGGCAGCAATAGTCCCGTTCTGTCGGCAGCTGCGTCCAGGAACCGATCGGTGCGGAAGAGCTCCAAGAAGGGAATGCGCACAGGATTCAGGGATCGACCCACAAAGATGTCCATCGACACCAATCTGCAGATCAAGACGGGCGCCTCGCTGATTCCCGACTTGAATTTAATTATCAATCGCATGCGAAACATGAAGGACGACAGCTATGTCTATCTGGACTATATGCTGCCCAAGGATAGCGAATACTTTACACCCTACAGTCTGCGTGAAGTGGAATTTGCCAATTTGAATATCTTGAAACCATATTATACCGTCACGAGACACGGTGTCACCTATTGGCGTGTATCCGAGAACTTCTTCACGCCCCTCAATCAATGGCAACAGGAGTTCCAGCAATTTCTCAGCATCATCCAGATTCGCACCTTCTCCATCTTCCGTTTGTGGAAGGGCTTCAAAGTGTGGGAGAAGACCATCAAATGGCGCAAACTGAACGCTGCCCGCAATCATCTGCAAAACAATCTGTTCATTGTTATACCGCAATTGGCCAAGGCCATATTACGAATGCGCTCCGATATTGTCGTCCTGGAGCGTCTGAGCTTTGCCAACATCGAGAACATCGAGGAATGGCATCCGTTTTACTTTCTTGAATTGCATATGCGCATCTACGAGCAGCTCAACTATCTCTTCCATGAATTCCGCTCCTATGTCGGCAGAGCTCTATGTAAGTATCTAAAACTCGCGAAAGCTCCCTATTAGGCTGCGCGCACACTGCGAGCTGAAAACTTCAGAACAAAACTAATAGATAAGCTCAGCTTTCAATGTGCGCACGCTCATTCAAGCAGTGTGTTTGTTTCTTTTCGAGCTGATAAGCTCAGCTGTAAGCTCCGCTTTCAGCTGCCAGTGTGCGCGCAGCCTTAGTGATTTAAAAATACATATTACTTAAGCTTGATCATTTTAAATGACCATCAATCGAGTTAATTAAATCAATTAATCAACATAGTTTATTTGTAGAATTAAGTTCAGTTCAGACAACTCGATTTATTTTTAGCCGATTTTTACATATTGATATTAAAATCGATAATTATTTTCATCATATTTATCTACTGTTTCCAATTCCCTGTTTTAAAGATCGTTCTTGCACGGAGGCCATCATGGCACGTGGCTTCTACCCCGACGATGAGATCAATTACTATCCATCGGTTAAGAAAATGCGAGAGGCGCACAGCTTCATGGATCGAGCTCGCAAGCGGGCCTTCTGTAAGACCCTCACCAAGTGAGTCTACACTTTACTTCAGCGGTGGGCACGCAGTGGCTCCGGGAGCAGCAGCTGCTCCCAACTTCGGTAGACTCTAATAGGGTTGTTGTTGTCCCGAATTCAGATTTCGTGCCCACCGCTGGTTTACTTGAATCACTTCACTTGAATCACAATTCGAATTTGTTGTAGCTTCTTGAGCTACTGCGATATGATGCTGTATCAGGCGCTGTATCGCGTCACCATTCAGAGCTATGCAGATTTGCAGCATGCCTTCAACGAACATCACCAGGTGGCTCCGACGGAGGCGGAAATCACCCGACACGATCGTCTGGATCAACGTGTTGAGAAACCACGACCACCCAACGCTCCGCAGAATCCGTTTTTTCTGGCTTCACTGCGTCTGTTGCCCGATCGCATTGAGGTGGAGCCTCTGGAGGATGTTCTAAAGTTAATTTTTCAGCGCATTACGGGCCTGATTCTAGAGACCGTACTGGACATACCACCCTTTACCACAGATGCTGAGTTTACGCAGTACACACAGTGAGTTAGCATATCTTGTTTCTACCTATTTGCTTTGATTATTCATGTATTCCATGTAGACCCTCAATTATGGGACGCCAGGAGGAGTGTTTGTATCAAAGTGCTCCCGATTTGACCTTTCTGTTGAAACAGGATGTTACATTCAACTTTAATCGGTAAGACTACACCTCATTTAAAGATACTTAGGAAAGTTTTTGATTATGTCACTCTTGCAGCAAGAATGTGTTCGTCCTAATGCACTCGGCATATGAGATGGCACATCTTTATACCGCACGATTTAGGGCCATACGGGAGAACTACGAGATTGATGCTACCACCGACCCCGAGGATCTGAGCACCGAACGGGGTAAGAATGATTTAAGGCCTCTGATTCAGGATTGATCTTAAGAGCAATAAGGCATAAAGCTCCTTGCTCTTTTTTTCTATGTTTAGACCAGGGATTAAAACCGAATCGAATATCGGTTTCAGTTACGGTTTCGGTTATGTTCGGTTTTAGGTTATCGGTTACGCAAAATCTTTGAATAAAGGTTTCGTAATGGTGAACCGGTTTTTGTATTTTTCAGTTTTGAAATACCGGTATGGTTTCGGTTCACAAAATAAAATTTCTATAAATAAATATAATTATATTTATAATATATGCAATGATAATTAAATAGACAAAAATGGGAAAGAAAATCAAAAAAAAAAAAAATATAAAACTAATAACAAAATATCAGAGATCGCAAACAAGACTTCTGAGTCTGAAAAAATCTAAACAGTTCAAAATTTTTCGTTGAAAATTATTTTTAACTTGCTTTTTAAATTTGTATAATAAAAATTGAAAATAAAACATGCTTTTTAAATTATATTTAAAAGTTAAACCATATCTCTTGTTTGGAATTTTTAAATAACAATCAGAAATACAACTTACTAAACGGGTTTTCGGTTTACAGAGTTTCGGTTTTAAGGTTTCGGTCAAATTAAAATATTTTTTTTCGGTTCCGGTTTCAGTTACGGTTTTAAATTTCAATCGGTTTTGACCGGTTTAAGGTTACGGTTTCGGTTAGGGTTTTAATCCCTGGTTTAGACCTAGCCCAGTCTCTTTTTACCCCTCCCATCAACCCTCCTCCTAGATCTCACGGCCTTGCGCAACTACTGCGATCGCTACTGCAACAATCTGAGAGCCTTGGATGGCATCCTCGATCATGTTTTTCTGGGTCTCCTCAAGTTGGGTCAAAGCGGTTTCAAGGATGCCGTTACCCCGGTTTGTCAGCGCCTACAGAATGTGCTAGCCATCTATTTACCCCAACTGGCAGAGGAGGAGACCACCAAATTATATGAGGATGCACAGGATTTCTATGGCCGCATCGGATATGAACCGACGGAGACATTGCAACTTGTCGCCCATATACGATTTCTGGACAACTGTGACGAGGAACTCGATGAGTTGTTCAAGGTTGTTGACTATGTACACGATTTGTTGCTGATTATCAAGGATTTCAATATACCCATCGATGATGAACGCAAAGAGGACTACATGGACACGGAGGACTATCTGAATCGCACCAGGGAATCGCTTGCGGAGATTCTTGAGAAGCGACAGGACTTTATCAATCAGCTGGATGAAGCCATGCAGGAGGACATACAGGCACTCAAAGAGGACATACACGATGTGGCTGTCGAGGCCATCGAAGACTGGCTGCTGACCGTAAGTAGAAATCCTCACTCGACTCATTCTATCGATGCCTGAATCACTTCTTCCGTTAGAGCAAATCGGACCGAAATGCAGTAAATGATAAGCTGGACGATCTTTTGAATCGCATGAATGCGTGTCGCGAGAAGGCCGACGAGCTGATTGGCTATCAAAAGGAGTTTCGCATCGATTTGACCATTTATGATGAAATGGCATCGGGTTTCTATGACATACGCATGCGCCAGAATCTCTACAAGACTCTCATTGACTGGGAGGAGGCACTGGCCAGCTGGTTAGCCGCCGATTTCAATGCTCTTGTCGTCGCCGACATGGTTGACCTGAATGCCAAGACCATTAAGAATTGCCTACAGTTCCAAAAGTATTTGCCCGATAATGATATAGTTCCAGTGCTGCAGAAATCCGCCGAGGAGTTCAAAGAGAAGCTGCCGGTCATTGGTTACTTGCGTAATCCTAATCTGCGTGCGGTAAGGATACGATTAAGTTCGGCGCTGGGCACGCATGGGCTCCGGGAGCTACACAGAAAATAAAATCCGGGATATTTAGCCCGAATTCAATCCGAAACGATGTCAGAAGTGGGGTAATCTCGGATTTTCTTAAGCCAAGTATGAAATACTTGATTTTTTCAATCCCGAATTCAATCCTGAAATTCTTAAATTCAGGCTAAAAAATTTGTATTAATTATGTTTTTTGTTACATTTAAATTATTTTTTTTTTTAACTTTTTTTTAAACTTTCATTTTAAGATTTTTTTTTAACGTTTTTTTTAACCTTTTTTTTTCATTTTTTTTTTAATAGATTTTTTTTTTACATTTTTTTTACATATTTTTATTTTTACCTTCTTTTTTTTTTAATTGACGGGGGGATTCGAACCCAGATTTTTTTCAAAATAGATTTGGCGTTTCTAGCCATTGAGCCACCGGACCGGTTGAAATGAGAGAGGCCGAGAGAGAATTTTCCTCTCGCGCTCAGCAAATGTGTATTTTCCCATTTTAGTCCCGATACAGGCTTGATTATTTAGCTTAATCCTGAATACATACCTAAAAAATGCGAGCTTAAATTAAGTATTTTATACTTGATTTTAGAATGGCATTTTTTTTTTTCTGTGTAGCGGCTGCTCCCGAATTCAGATTTCGCGCCCACCGCTGATTTATTTAATTGAGCTCCATCCTTCGCTAATTGAACACTCTTTTTAACAGCGTCACTGGACCGAGATCGAAGAGCTGTTGAGCCGAAAGTTCTTCCAGGAGAAGGATATTCGGATAAGCACCTACGAGGAGTCGCATGCCTTCGATGACGAGAGCAATGCGGAGGCTCTGATGCAAATCTCGTCGCAGGCAACGGGCGAAACACAGCTGGAGAATATGCTCAAGGGCATTGAGACCATGTGGAAGGAGACCGAATTATCCCTTGCCATGCATCACGACCAGAAGGATGTCTTCATCCTCGCGGGCACCGAGGAGCTGCAAGCGGTTCTCGACGACGCCAACGTCAATATCAACACAATTGCCGCATCCAAATTTGTGGGGCCAATCAAGACGCGCGTGGACGAATGGATATCAGCCTTGGATCAGTTTGGCCGAACCTTTGGTAAGTCAACGACATCTCAATCTCAAGTTGACTTCGCCTGCAAAGCAAATTATACATCAAACAGAGACTTGGATGGATTGCCAGGGCGCTTGGATCTATCTGGAGGCAATCTTTGCGTCGGCGGATATACAACGCCAGCTGCCGCATGAGGCCAAGATGTTCAACCAGGTGGACAAGAACTTCAAGGAGATTGTGCGTCAGGCCAAAAAGGTGGCCCTAGCCCTGCCCACCATGTCCAGCGTGGAGGTCTACGAAATGCTGAAGGAGGACAATCGTTTGCTCGATCTCATTTCACGCGGCCTGGAAGCTTATTTGGAAGTCAAGCGTGTGGTTTTTCCCAGGTAGCTACAATACAAAAAAAAAAATCCGGGATATTTAGCCCGAATTCAATCTGAAACGATGTAGGAAGTGGGGTAATCGCGGATTTTCTCAAACCAAGTATGAAATACTTGATTTTTTCAATCCCGAATTCAGTCCTGAAATTTTTAAATTCAGGCAAAAAATTTGTATTAACTATAATGTTTTTTTAACTTTTTTTTAAGATTTTTTTTTTTAAAACGTTTTTTTTTAAATATGTTTTTTTTACGATTTTTTCTTAATAGATATTTTTTTTTAATTTTTTTTAAAAGCTTTTTTTTTAAAAACGTTTTTTTTTATATACCATTTTTTACTTTTACCTTTTTTTTTTAACTTACGGGGGGAATCGAACCCAGACTTTTTTCAAACTGGAGTCGGCGACTCTAGCCATTGAGCCACCGGACCGGTTGAAATGAGAGAGGCCGAGAGAGAATTTTCCTCTCGCGCTCAGCAAATGTGCATTTACCCATTTTAATCCCGATACAGGCTTGATTATTCAGCTTAATCCTGAATACATACTTAAAAATTGAGGGCTTAAATCAGCGGTGGGCACGAAATCTGAATTCGGGAGCACAACAATAACAACATCACCAGCGAGTCTTTTGTGCGACTTCACGGCGCCGTATAGGCAGTTGGGAGCAGTCGCTGCTCCCGGAGCCACTGCGTGCCCACCGCTGGCTTAAATTAATGTATTTTATACTTGATTTTAGAATGGCATCTTTTTTTTGTGAAGGATCAGCAGTTGAAGGACATTAAGAGCCAACAATCCCTTTTCCCCTTTCAGATTCTACTTTTTGTCCAATGACGAGTTGCTGGAGATTCTGGCCCAGACGCGTATTCCACAAGCCGTTCAACCGCATCTGCGCAAATGCTTTGACGCCATTTACCGCCTCGAGTTTGGCCAAAAGGAAGGCGGCGATGGCAAAATGGTAGCCACCAATGATATAATTGCCTTCCTGTCGCCCGAGGGCGAGAAGCTGCAGTTCGGCAAGGGACTCAAGGCACGCGGCGCTGTCGAGGAATGGCTCAGCAAAGTGGAGGACGCCATGTTTGTGTCCTGCAAGCGTTACATGCGCTTCGGCTATCAGTGCTATGCGGCCAAGGAGCGTGACGAATGGTTTCAGGATCATCCCAACCAGGTGGTCATCACCGTCTCCCAGGTCTACTGGGCAACCGATATACATCGCATTTTCGATGCCAAGGACAAGACACAACAGGGTGTCCTTGAAAAGATGATCAAATTCGAATCGAAATGCCTTCAGGATCTGGGCGCATTGGCGGCTCTAACGCGCAAAAATATCAGCTCATTATTAAGGAAGATACTTTGTGCCTTGATCACCATCGATGTGCATGCCAAGGACTCGGTGCACATGCTCATCGAGCGGGGTGTCTTCAACTCGTAAGTAGACCAGGTTAGCCTCTCCTCAGGAACTAAAACCGAAACGAATATCGAATATCGGTTTAAGTTACGGTTTCGGTTATGTTCGCATTTAGGTTTTCGGTTATCGGTTATCGGTTACGCAAAATCTTTGAATAAAGGTTTCTTAATGGTGAACCGGTTTTTGTATGTTTCTGTTTTGAAATACCGGTATGGTTTCGGCTCACAAAAAAAAAAGTTCTTTGCAAAAATATTACATATTATTACTTTCTCAATGATTCACTCACATATTTATTTTACATATAAATCAAAATTTAAAATAAAAAGAAAATCAAAAATTAAATACAAATTAATAACAAAATATCAGAGATCAGGAAAAAATTGAAACAGTTAAAACTTTTCGTTTTAAATTATTTCTAACTTGTTTTTTAAATTTTTATAAAATTATATTGAAAATAAGACATGCTTTTAAAAGTTATACCATGACTCTTAATTGCAATTTTTAAAATACAAATTAAAAAAAAAACTCTTTTTAAGTTTTTATTATAAATATTGGAAATAAAAATTTGTTTTTGGATGCATGAAAAACCGAAAACCCTTATAAATGAAACGGTTACTAAACGGTTATTTCGGTTTACAGAGTTTCGGCCTAAAGGTTTCGGTCAAACGAAAATTTTTTTTTTCGGTCACGGTTTGAGTTACGGCTCTAAATTTCAATCGGTTTTTACCGGTTTAGGGTTACGGTTTCGGTTAGGGTTTGAATACCTGCTTCTCCTGATGGGGAAGTTCTTCAATACAAATTGATTTCCTTTCAGCACCGACTTCAATTGGCTGAAGATGCTGCGCTTCTATTGGGCCATCGAAACGGAGACGGTCTATTCCCGCATGGCGGCCGCCAATATACCCTATTACTATGAGTATCTGGGAGCTGGCGGTGTCCTGGTGCTGACACCCCTGACAGATCGCTGCTATTTGTGTCTGATGGGCGCCTTCCAGATGGATTTGGGCGGTGCGCCGGCTGGTCCCGCGGGTACGGGCAAAACGGAAACAACCAAGGATTTGGCCAAGGCCTTGGCCAAACAGTGCGTTGTCTTCAATTGCTCCGATGGCCTCGACTACAAGATGATGGGTCGCTTCTTCTCGGGACTGGCCCAGTGCGGCGCCTGGTGCTGCTTCGACGAGTTCAATCGCATTGACATCGAGGTGCTGTCCGTGATTGCCCAGCAACTGATCACCATACGCACAGCCAAGGTCATGAGGGTCAAACGGTAAGGCACAGAAAAAAAAATCCGGGATTTTTAGCCCGAACTCAATCCGAAACGATGTCAGAAGTGGGGTTATCTCGGATTTTCTTAAGCCAAGTATGAAATACTTGATTTTTTCAATTCCGAATTCAATCCTGAAATTCTAAAATTCAGGCTAAAAAATTTTTATTAACTTTAATGTTTTACGTTACATTTAAACTTTTTTTTTTAAATTTTGTTTTGTTTTTTTTTAACGTTTTTTTTAACATTTTTTTTAACATTTTTTTTCAACAATTTTTTTTTACATTTTTTTTTACATTTTTTATTTTTACCTTTTTTTTAATTGACGAGGGAATCGAACCCAGACTTGATACAAACTGGAGTCAGCGGCTCTAACCATTGAGCTACCGGACCGGTTGAAATGAGACAGGCCGAGAGAGAATTTTTCTCTCGCGCTCAGCAAATGTGTATTTTCCCATTTAATCCCGATACAGGCTTGATTATTCAGCTTAATCTTGAATACATACTTAAAAAATGCGGGCTTTAATTAAGTATTTTATGCTTGATTTTAGAATGGCATTTTTTTTCTGTGTAAACAATTGAAATTTTAAACAAATAGCTAAAATTTTGCTACCCAACGATCGCAGGTTTGTTTTCGAGGGTCGCGAGATTAAAATCAATCATTCGTGCTGTGTGTTTATCACCATGAATCCGGGCTATGCTGGCCGTACCGAGCTGCCGGACAACTTGAAGGCACTCTTCCGTCCCATATCGATGATGGTGCCGGACTATGCGCTCATTTCCGAGGTCATTCTGTACTCGGAGGGCTTCGAGGATCCGAAGATCCTCGCGCGCAAGATGGTGCAGATGTATCAGCTGTGCAGCCAGCAGCTCAGTCAACAGAATCACTACGATTTCGGCATGCGGGCTGTCAAGTCTGTCCTGGTCATGGCGGGTGCTCTGAAGCGTGCCGCTCCGAATCAACGGGAGGATATCACGCTGATTGCCGCGCTGCGAGACTCGAACATACCCAAGTTCTTGGCCGACGACGCCATACTCTTTCGTGGCATTCTCAGTGATCTGTTTCCGGGCGTCGAGCTGCCCGATTCACAGCATCCCCATCTGGAGGCCAGTCTGCGCATCGGTCTGCGCCTCAAGAGCCTCCAGCCGGTGCCGACGACCATCCGGAAGTGTCTGCAGCTCTACGAGACAATGTGTGTGCGCTGGGGCGTCATGACCGTGGGTCCCACTGGCGGCGGCAAGTCGGTGGTGCTGCACGCCCTCGAGTTCGCCTTGGCCCATTTGTTCGAGAACGAGATTCAGGATCCCAACTTTCGTCCGGTGGTCATACAGACAATGAATCCCAAGGCGGTCAATATGAATGAACTCTACGGTTACGTGGACACGAAGACACTGGAATGGCAGGATGGACTTCTCGGTCTGGCTGTACGCACTGCGGTCAATGTCGAGGGTAAGTCATCGATTTTCTGGAAGTATAATTAATATCGTATCAGGGATTAAAGCCGAAACGAATATCGGTTTCAGTTACGGTTACGGTTTCGGTTATTTTTGCAAAAATAAAAGAAACTACAATTTCATTCAATCATAAATACATTTCAAATTGCAAACTTTTCTTGATATTTTCAACAAAACAAATTCCAGTTTGCTTAAAACCTGTCAATATTCTTAAAAATTTGTTTCTTTGTTCTTTGGCTGTATTCAGAAGATGTTTCCGAATCAAATGTCATCATAATTAATTTTCCATTTTTTAATATAATGAAAACTGTTTTTACTGAGATACCATATTTTTTATCAACTTCAATTTATTTGGTCTACTTTCAAATTCCTTAACTAATAAGTTTGAATATTTATTTAAACATTTTAATACACTGATGCGCTAACAAAGAAGTACATTTCGAACATCTTTCCTTTAGCTAATTCACCAGCCAATGTAATTGTTGATACAATATTCTACCATATTGCATCACCATATGTTAATGTACATCAATATTACATATCCAAACAAGCCGGTAACGATAGCATAAAATAGAAACGAAAAAAAAATTCAAACTTTATTGGAGATTTTCCCGACAAATTCGACTTACAGAAGCATGGGTCAATAATTTTGTTCGAGCTAAGAAGAAATTCGAGTTATGGAAGTTAGAGTTATGGAAGCATATTTTGTGTGAAATTTGCTCAGTAAACGCAATTGCCACTCGATTTAGTTCGAGTTAGAGAAAATTCGAATTAGAAAAGTTCGAGTTAGGAAAGTTAGACTGTTTAATTATATTAATAATATAATATTAATAACTAAAAATGCATTACTTTCTTAATGTTTCATTCACACATTTATTTTACATATTCTTCAGTTTGATGTAGTTTTTTGTTACAATTTAACAATTTTCATATTTCATTTAACAAATTTATTTTATTTGCGATCATGAACATCACAAATAAAAATTCAAAATTAAACATAAGAAAACTAAAATCAAATCTTAAAATGAAAAAGGCAAAAAAGAAAATCAAAAATAAAATACAAAACTAATAACAAAATATCAGAGATCGCCAACAAGTCTTATGAGTCGAAAAAAATCAAAACAGTTCAAAATTTTTAATTTTAATTTATTTTTAGCTTTTTTATTGAAAATAAAACATGCTTATACGATTTTATTTAAAAGTTACACTACGGTTATTTCGGTATACAAAATTTCGGTTTCAAAGTTTTGGTCAAGGGAAAAATTTTTTTTTACGGTTTTTTTTTTTACGATCGGTTTTTACCGGTTAAGGGTTATGGTTTCGGTTAGGGTTTGAATCCCTGATTAATATTGTATACGAATTTCCAGAGGAGATCCATCAGTGGATCATGTGCGATGGTCCCGTGGACGCAGTGTGGATTGAGAACTTGAATACTGTGCTGGATGACAACAAGATGCTGTGTCTGGCCAACTCGGAGCGCATTAAGCTCTCGGCCTGGATACATATGCTCTTCGAGGTGCAGGATCTGTTGCAGGCATCGCCCGCAACGGTCTCTCGCTGCGGCATGGTCTACGTGGACCCTGGTGACCTCGGCTGGATACCACTGGTGGATACCTGGCGTGAACTGGACATGTCACAGAAGCTGCCGCCCGCCCTGGCCGAGTATCTCTATCAGTTGTTCATCGGATACTTTGAAAAAGCCTTGAAAATCGAAAGGAAACGCGCTTCCTACACCATACACCAGGTGTTGGGCTCCAAGGTGCGTCTGTGCTGCTCTCTAATCTCATCCCAGCTGGAGGCGCCACGCTGGTATTCCATGACAGATGAGGCGGCTAAGGGTCTGCTTACCAAGATCTTTACGTGGTGTGTGCTCTGGGCGATTGCATCCAATTTGAGGGATGCCGAGAAGATATCCTTCGAGGACTTTTGGGGCCGAGCAATGGCCACGCATCCGCATATGGAGTAAGTACTTCCAAATTAAATCTAACAAAGCACATACACTGAGAAAAAGACCACTTTCTAAAATCAAGAACATTCATCTGAAATATTTTGTTCTTGAAATAAGAATATTTTAAGACCAAATTACTAAAACTAAGAATATTAATCATGAAAATCGTAAGTTCTTAATATAAGAATAAAAATCTTAGATCTTAGATCTTTTTCTCTTAGCAACAACACACTTTTTGAGACTTAGAACTCAAAACTGGTTCTGGCGTCTCAAAGATGACATTCGGCTTGGATCGCTGGTCAAGTCCACACAACGGTACTGATGATAGAGATAGAGATCGGCATCTCTTGAAACAGCTGTACACCGAGCCATGCGCCTTGCGTTCTGCAAGTGTTTTGTGTGTCGTTGCTTGTGGTTTAGTGTCATATCGACATTACTAGACCGCAAGTTAACTAAAACTTACTTCATTCTTTTTTAAATGTAAAGAAGCTTAATCTGTGTTTGAGATTTTTTGTCTTAAGCATTAAAAACTTTTTGGTCTATAAATTATAAGAATTTATGATCTTATAAATAAGAACTTGGTCTTAATTGAAATGTTCTTGGACTCAACATGTGTTTTCTTACTTCAAGATTTTCAAGTTCTCGACGCATTTTTTAGACCAAAGTTCCTAGTTCTGCGACCAAAACCAAAATCTTGATTTTAGATCCAATTTCTAATCAGTGCATGTGTTTTCGTTTAGCATGCCAGAGCGTTCCATGTGGAACTATCGCGTAAATCTGGAGACCAACGATTGGGGCAACTGGAACGAAATCATGCCTACGTTTACCTTCAGCTCGGAAGTTTCCTACTATGATATGCAGGTGCCCACAGTGGATACCACCAAATACGGGTAAGATCTGAAGTCAATCAGTTAAGCCTCAACTTTAACGGACATATTACTCAGGTATGTGGCTGATTTGCTTTTCAAGCGAGACTTTCCGGTCATGTTCACGGGCGAAACGGGTGTGGGCAAGACCGTACTAGCTGTCAGCTGTATGAAACGTCTGGCCGAGGGCAAGGTCATACCCGTAGTGCTCAACTTTTCGGCCCAGACGAGCAGCCTGCGCACCCAGGAAATGATCGAGGGACCGCTGGAGAAGCGGAAGCGCACTCAACTCGGTGCGCCCGTGGGCAAAACGGTTATCATCTTTATTGATGACGTCAACATGCCCAAATTGGACACCTACGGCAGTCAGCCGGCCATTGAGCTGCTCAGGTTTGTTTGATTAGACCAGGGATTAAAACCGAAACGAATATCGGTTTCAGTTACGGTTTCGGGTATGTTTGGTTTTCGGCTATCGGTTATCGGTTACTCAAAATCTTTAAATAAAGGTTTCGCAACGGTGAATCGGTTTTCGTTTGTTTCGGTTTTAAAATACCGGTATGGTTTCGGTTCACAAAAAAAAATTGTTCTTTGCAAAAATATTATTATATTAACAATAATAATTAAATAAGCAAAAAAAAAAATTATATAAAATACAAAACTAATAATAAAATATCAGAGATCGCAAAAAAGTCTTATCGTAGAAATCGCTTTCGCTTGAATTTCACTTAAATTTCATGCAATTTTAAGTGAAATTCAAGCGAAAGCGATTTTGTGCCACCCCGTATAAGTCGGAAAATATCAAAACAGTTCAAAATTTGTTGTTTAAAATTATTTTTAGCTTGTTTTTTAAATTTTTATAATAAAAATTTCAAATAAAACATGCTTTTAAAATTAATTGTATTTAAAATAACAATCAAAAATAAAACTTTTTTCAATGTTTATTATATATTCTGGGGTGCCACAGAAATCGCTTTCCCTTAAATTTCACTTAAATTTCATACAAATTTAATTTAATTTTTAATTTCAGACAAATTTAAGTGAAATTCAAGCGAAAGCGATTTCTGTGGCACCCCCGATTATTTATGAAAGCCCGAAATTAACCCTTATAATTGAAACGGTTACTAAACGGTTATTTCGGCTTACAGACTTTCGGTTTTAAGGTTCCAGTCAAATAAAAATTGTATTTTTTGGTTACGGTTTTAGTTACGGTTTTAAATTTCAATCGGTTTTAATTGGTTAAAGGTTACGGTTTCGGTTAGGGTTTTAATCCCTGTTGTTTATTATTGTTAATTGTCCTTAATCTCTGCTTATCCTGACCTGTAGACAGTTTCTGGACTTTAAGGGCTTCTATGATCGTGAGAAGCTCTTCTGGAAGGATATACTCGATGTAGTCTTGGGCTGTGCCTGTGCCCCACCCGGTGGTGGTCGTAATCCACTGACACCACGCTTCGTCCGACACTTTGCACTGTTCTCGCTGCCGAAGCCGAACGAGGAGACGCTCACGCAGATCTTCAATGGCATCCTGCGGGGCTTCCTGCAAACGTTCTCCTCGGCCATTCGTGCCCTGTCCGAGCCAATGGTGCACGCCTGCGTGGACGTCTATATGCGGGTGGCGCAAGTGATGCTGCCGACGCCAGATCGATCTCACTATATCTTCAATCTGCGCGATCTGTCCAAGTGCATTCAGGGCATCCTCCAGGCGGACAACATGTACTACAACCTGGAGCATCAGATATTGAGGCTGTTCTACCATGAGACAACTCGCGTCTTTCACGATCGTCTCATTAACAATGAGGACAAGGCGATATTCATGACCCTCATGAACGATGTGTGCCGCGATCATTTCAATCGCGACGTCGTCCAGCCGGGTGAACCCGATGTTCTCTTCGGCGACTTTATGATCTTTGGCAAGCCGAAGAACGAGCGAATCTATGACGAGATCAGGGATCATGGCAAACTGGAGAGCGTGCTCAATGATTACATTATCGATTACAACTCGATGGCGGTGGGCAAGCAAATGAAGTTGATACTCTTCCAGGATGCCATGGAGCACACGGTGCGTCTGGCCCGTCTCCTGCGCAGCGATCGTGGCAACGGCCTGCTGGTGGGCGTGGCTGGCATGGGCAAACAGTCCCTTACTCGCCTGGCCTCCCATGTCAACGAGTACAACTGCTGGCAAATCGAAATGCGCCGCAACTATGATCTGAATGCGTTCCACGAGGATCTGCGAGTACTCTATCGCATCGGCGGGGTTAGTCTCGATCGGACGGACATAAATATCTCATATTCATAATTTACTATATATTTCTCTCGTCCTTCCCGTTTCCGTTCCTTTTCCCTTCTCATTTCTTTCTTTACTGTCTTCCTTCTTCAACATTTCCTTCACTTTCTTCCTTCGGTTCCTTTTTGCTTACCTCCTTTATTTTCACTCATTTCCTCCCTCCTTTCCTCCTATCTACCTCCTAACATTCTACCTTCCTTCCTTCTATCCCTCCCTCCTTCCCTCCTTCCTTCACTCTTTCCTGCCCTCCTTCCTTGCCTTCTTCCTCTCTTCCTTTCTTTTCTCATTCCTTCATTTGTTTTCTTCTGCTTTCCTTTCATAATTTCGCTATCCCTCCTCATCTTTTTTCTTCCCTTCCCTTCCCTATTTCCATCCTTCATCTTGCTAACTTCATTCCTTACTTACATCCTTTCCTTCTTCCTCCCGCCCTACTTCATTCCCTTCATTCTTTTCTGTAGATTGAAAACCAACCCGTCACCTTTCTGCTGATCGACAGTCAGATTGTGGAAGAGGAATTCTTGGAGGATATTAACAACATTTTGAACTCTGGAGAGGTGCCCAATCTCTTCGAGGGCGATGAGTTCGAGAAGGTGATCCTGGATGCCCGTGATGCCTGCAATGCCAGCAAAAAGGATGAGGTGAGATCCATTTACTTTCACCTTGGGGAAGTTCTTGCAAAAGCCTTTCTGCTCACAGAGCTGTCACCGCGATGAGATCTACAAGTTCTTCATCAATCGCGTGCGCAACAATCTGCATGTGGTGATGTCCATGAGTCCAGTCGGCGATGCCTTCCGTCGGCGTTGTCGCATGTTCCCATCCCTGGTCAACTGCACGACCATTGATTGGTTTACCAGCTGGCCCACTGAGGCGTTGTATTCCGTGGCCCTGGGACTGTTGACCAAGATTGCACCCAATATGAATGAACGCGTTTCCTTGGCCAGCACTACAGTGTTTATGCACAAGGTACGATTTAAACCAGCGGTGGGCACGCGGTGGCTCCGGGAGCAGCGGCTGCTCCCAACTTAGGTAGATTTCAGATTTCGTGCCCACCGCTGACTTAAACATCCTTTTCGATCCGTTGACTAATTTGAAATTTGGTCTAGACTGTCGAAGATGCATCCGTGCGTTTCTATAAGGAGATGAAGCGACATTATTATACCACACCCAGCAGTTACCTGGAGCTGCTGAAGCTCTACCAGAGCCTGCTGAAGGTCAAGACCCAGGAGATTATTGCCAAACGCAAACGCATTGCCAGCGGTTTGAACAAGCTCTTGGAGACCAATGAAGTGGTAAGTAATGAGACTAACTCAAAGTATAGTAACTGCTGTTGTTTACTATAAGAACTCGCCTGGTCACCCCGTAGATTGCAGTCATGCAAAAGGAACTGGAGGTGATGGTGCCGCAACTGGACGAGAAGTCGGCCATGATGAAGGCCCTGGTGGACAATTTGACGAAGGAGACGAAACAGGCGGACGCGGTCCAAGCAGGGCGTCATGGAGGACGAGGCCAATGCCAAGGAGAAGGCAGCCATTGCCCAGGCCATATCGGAGGACGCGAGCAAGGACTTGGAGATAGCAATGCCGGCACTGCGCGAATCCGAGGAGGCACTCAAGGGACTCACCAAGGCGGACATCAATGAGCTCAAATCCTTCACGACACCCCCAGCTCTGGTGCAGTTCTGCATGGAAGCCGTTTGCATTCTTCTAGGCGCCAAGTAAGTTACCAACTGAATTTCAACATGGTTGAGACCAGAGTTGTGCCTATAAGCATTACCATTACTATTTAATTAGCATTGAAAAAAGTAGTGCTAGTGAAATGTCATTTCACTATAGTGATAAAAAAAAGAATCTAAAATCAAGATTTTGGTCTCAGAACTAAGAACATTGGTCTAAAAAATGCGTCGAGAACATGAAAATCTTGAAGTAAGAAAACACATCTTGATTCTAAGAACATTTTAATTAAGACCAAGTTCTTATTTTTAAGACCATAAATTTTCTTATATTTTCAAGACCACAAATCTTATTGTAAGAATAAAACTTATTATTTTTTTAAGATTATATGTTCTTATTTTAAGACCAAAAAGTTTTGAATACTCAAGACAAAAAAATCTCAAATTAAGATTAAGCTTCTCAACATCTTAAGAAGAATAAAGTAATTTTTAGTTAACTTGAGGTCTAGTAATGTCCATATGACACTAAACAACAAAAAAAACACACCTGCAGAACGCAAGGAGCATGGCTCGGTATACAGCTGTTTCAATAGATGCCGATCTCTATCATCAGTACCGTTGTGCTGACTTGACTAGCGATCCAAGCCTAATGTCATCTTTGAGAAGCCAGAACCAGTTGTGAATTATTGGTCTCAAGAAGTGAAAAAATTTTAAGATTTTTGTTCTTATTTTAAGAGAAAAAAATCTAAGATCTAAGATTTTTATTCTTATATTAAGAACTTATCCTTTTTTAGAATAATATTCTTAGTTTTAGTAATTTGGTCTTAAAATGGTCTTATATTATTAAGAAAAAAATATTTAAAATTGAGAATTTTATTCTTATATTAAGAACTTACGATTTTCAAGATTAATATTCTTAGTTTTAGTAATTTGGTCTTAAAATATTCTTATTTCAAGATCAAAATTTTTAAGATGAATGTTCTTGATTTTAGAAAGTGGTCTTTTTTTCAGTGTAGGCATTGAAAAAAGTAGTGCTAATGAAATTTCATTTTACTAGCATTGAAAAAAGTAGTGCTTGTGAAAAATTTTAATAACTTTTAATTTTCAATGCCAATTAAAATTTTTTAATTAGCATTGTGTAATTAAAGAAAAAAAATTATTTTAAATAAAATTAATAAATTTTTTTTTGGAAAAATTTAAAAAAATTTAGAAAAATTGAGATAAAATTGTAGAAAAATGTGGGGAATTGTTTTTCCAATAGTTTTCCCAATATACGATATTTTTATACGATAGTTTTATGCGATAGTTTTATACGATAGTCTTATACGATAGTTTTATACGATTATTGTATATACTATCGCATAAAACTATCGTATAAAACTATCGTATAAAACTATCGTATAAAACTATCGCATAAAACTATCGTATAAATATATCATATATCGGGAAAACTATTGAAAAACAATTTTCCACACTTTTTTACAATTTGTTTTCCATTTTTCTAAATTTTTTTTAAATTTTTTTCAATTTCTGATATTAATATTATGTTCTAAAGACCCACCTGGGCCTCGGCCAAGGCCATTATGGCGGACATCAATTTCATCAAACGTCTGTTTGAGTACGACAAGGAGCACATGAAGGAAGATGTCCTGAAGAAGGTCAAAAAGTACATAGATCACAAGGACTTCGTGCCCGCTGTAAGTAGCTAAAGAAGCTTAAGCCAAGTGCGTGCCCAAGTGTCCAACTTCATGGGGTCTCATCTCATTCAATCTGCAGAAATTCGAGAAGGTCTCCAAGGTGGCCAAGTCGGTTAGTATGTGGGTCATTGCCATGGACAAGTTCTCCAAGGTCTACAAGGTGGTCGAGCCGAAGATCAAGCGCAAGGAAGCTGCCGAAGCGGAGCTCAAGGATGTCATGAAGGTGCTGCGACAGAAGCAAAAGGAGCTCGCCGCTGTCGAGGCGAAGATTCAATCGCTGCGCGACAGCCTGGAGGAGAAGCAACGTGAATTCCAGGTGATCCAGGATAATGTCGATCTCACCTATGGGCGGATCAATCGAGCCGGTCGTCTGACCTCGGCCCTGGCCGATGAGCAGGTTCGCTGGCGGGAGACGGTAAAATCATTGACCGCCGACCTGGCCTGTGTGCCGGGCGATGTCCTGGTGGCGGCTGCCTGTGTCGCCTATCTGGGCGCCTTCTCCAACGAGTATCGTCGCGAGATGAGTCAATTCTGGGTGGATAAGTGCCGTGAGTATAACATACCGTCGAGCAAGGAGTTCAATCTGCTGAAGGTCCTGGGCGATGCCTACGAGATGCGACAGTGGAATGTCGATGGGCTGCCCAAGGATAACATATCCATTGAGAATGGCATTTATGCCACACGCGCCTTGCGCTGGGCCCTCATGATTGATCCCCAGGAGCAGGCCAATCGCTGGATCCGAAACATGGAGAAGGCCAACAATTTGCAGGTCATCAAAATGACAGACGCATCCATGATGCGGGTGCTGGAGAACAGCGTGCGTCAGGGTAATCCCGTCCTGCTCGAGGAACTCGACGAGACCATAGATCCCTCGTTGCGTCCCATACTCCAGCGGGAGACCTACAAGTCGGAGGGTCGCGTATATCTGAAGCTCGGCGATCAGGTGATCGATTACGATGACAACTTCAAGCTGTATATGACCACCAAGCTACCCAATCCGCATTATCTGCCCGAGGTGTGCATCAATGTGACCCTGGTCAACTTTCTGGTCACTGAAAGCGGCCTGGAGGATCAGCTGCTGGCGTAAGTAAATGTGAAATAATCCGACTACACAGAGAAAAAAATCCGGGATATTTAACCCGAATTCAATCCAAAACGATGTCAGAAGTGGGGTAATCTCGGATTTTCTTAAACCAAGTATAAAATACTAGATTTTTTCAATCCCGAATTCAATCCTGAAATTGTGTAAGTCAGGCTAAAACATTTTTATTAGCAAAAATGTTTTTTTTTTACTTTTTTTGTACATTTTTTTAACATATTTTTTTTATTTATTTCACCTTTTATTTTTGTTTTTTAGTTTTTTTTTTTGTTTTTTTTTAACTTTTTTTAAATGTTTTTTAATTTTTTGTTTTTTTTAATGTTTTTTTATTTTATTTATTTGTTTTTTTTTTAATGTTTTTTTTTATTTATTTTTTTTTTTAATTTTTAAGCTTTAAAAAAAATTTTATTTTTTTTATAACATTTTTGATTGACATTTTTTTTTAAACATTTTTATTTATTGTTTTTTTTTTTAACATTTTTTTTTCCTGGAAACATACTTTAAAAGTTCAGGCTTAAATTAAGTACTTTAGGCTTGATTTTAGAATGGCTTTTTACTTTCTGTGTACTGCTCATCCAATATCTGAACTCTAATCGATTCTCTAATCGACAGCGACATTGTGGCCATTGAGCTGCCCGCCATGGAGGCACAGCGCAATGATCTCGTTGTCAAGATCAACGCGGATAAACAACAGTTGCTATCACTGGAGGACAAGGTGCTCAAGCTGCTCTTCAACTCCGAGGGCAATATACTGGACGACGAGGAGCTCGTCGAAACCCTCAACGACGCCAAGGTAGGTCCTCCTCCAAGTGCTCCATACGCTTTAAGAGTTGGCTAACCCCTCCAAACCAACTTCCCTAGGAAACCTCCTTGATCATCGCCGCTCGTCTCATTGATACGGAGGAAACGGAAAAGATAATAACGGCTTCCCGCGAACGATATCGCATCCTATCGTCGCGTGGTGCGATCCTTTACTTTGTGGTCGCCGGTCTGGCCGAGATCGATCCCATGTATCAGTACAGTCTCAAGTACTTCACTCAAGTCTTTTGCAATGTCCTTCGTCTCGATCATCCGGCGATGGCCGTTGAGGCTCGAATCTCCACATTAATGGTGGACGAACTGAAGGCCATCTATGACAATATATCGCGTGGTCTCTTCGAGAACCACAAGCTCATCTTTAGTTTCCTATTAACGCTGTCCGTGGAGCGACAGGAGGGACGAGTCACCGAGGACGAATTCGGGTTTCTGACCCGCGGCGCCGTCGGAACGGTACGCTCGAAGGCCCTGCCCCCCAATGTGAAGCTCAGTCAAATGGAATGGGAGGCAGCCATATTTTTGGAGGACAATTTCAGGGAGTCCTTTGCCGGTTTCACCGACGAAATCGACAAACCCTTCTTCCTCACGCTGCAGGACAACAAGGAGATCTTTGACTTTGCCAACACAAGAGCCGAGCCCACCGACAAGTGGAACAAGCGTCTGCGCATCTTCCACAAGCTGATGTTCATTGCCACCTTCCGGAAGCCGCGATTCCTGCTCAATGTCGTTAGCTATCTGCACGCCACGGTGGGCAAGTACTTCACCGAAGTGTCCGCCGGCGGCACACAGCTGAGCACAGTGTAAGTACACTGAAAAAAAAATCCGGGAATTTAGCCCGAATTCAATCCGAAACAATGTCAGAAGTGGGGTAATCTCGGATTTTCTTAAACCAAGTATGAAATACTTGTTTTTTTCAATCCCGAATTCAATTCTGAAATTCAGGCTAAAAAATATGTATTAATTATAATGTTTTTTTTAAGATTATTTTTTAGTTTTTTTTATTTTTTTTTTGTAAGAATTTTTTTTTTATTTTTTTTTAATGTTTTTTTTTAAACATTTTTTTTTAATAGATATTTTTTCTTAACATTTTTTTTTTAATTTTTTTGTTTTTAAATTTTTTTTGTTTTTACATTTTTTTTTTAATTGACTGGGAGAATCGAAACCAGATTTTTTTTAAACTGGAGTCGGCAACTCTAACCATTGAGCCACCGGACCAGTTAAAATGAGAGAGGCCGAGAGAGAATTTTCCCCTCGCGCTCAGCAAATGTGTATTTTCCAATTTTAATCCCGATACAGGCTTGATTATTCAACTTAATCCTGAATACATACTTAAAAAATGCGAGCTTAAATTAAGTATTTAATACTTGATTTTAGAATGGCATTTTTTATCTGTGTAGAGATGGGAACTGTTCACATAATTTGATTGTATGATTTCAGCTATCTGGACACTTCGGCTATAACGCCGCTAATCTTTGTGCTCTCCACGGGCTCCGATCCCATGTCGGGTTTCCTCAAGTTCACCACGGAAATGAAGTTCACGGACAAGTATTACTCGATATCGCTGGGCCAGGGTCAGGGACCGCTCGCCGAGAGCTTGATCGACAAGAGTCTGCGCTTGGGTCACTGGGTCTTCCTACAGAACTGTCACTTGGCCACTTCCTGGATGCGTGTGCTCGAAACAATTGTTCGCAATCTCACCTTGGGCATCACAAAATCGAATCCCGATTTTCGTTTATATCTCTCCTCGATGCCCACGCAGTCGTTCCCCATCAGTGTGCTTCAGAACTCGGTGAAGATCACCAATGAGCCGCCCAAGGGCATCAAAGCGAATGTCATCGGTGCCCTGGGGGATCTGCAAGTGGATTTCTTTGAGCATCACATCCAAGCTGGCAAATGGCGTGCCATTGTCTTTGGCCTCTGCATGTTCCATGCGGTGTTGCTGGAGCGTCGCAAGTTCGGTCCTCTTGGCTGGAACATCACCTATGAGTTCAGTGAGAGCGATCGTGAATGCGGTCTCAAGACTCTCGACTTCTTTATCAATCGCGAGGTCATGGAGGACATTCCCTGGGAGGCCATACTCTACATCAATGGCGAAATCATCTGGGGAGGTCGCGTCACGGATTATTGGGACTTGCGCACTCTGCGCACGATTCTAACCATCTTCTCCTCGGAGCGCATCATTGAGCCGGGCTACAAGTATAGTCGTGGCGATCCCTACTATCGCGATCCCCAAGGACAGACACTCAAGGAATACGCAACGTTTGTCCAGGGCTTTCCAGTGCTGGAGGATCCCGAAATCTTTGGCATGAACCAGAATGCCAACATTGTGTTCCAGAGCAAAGAGACCGAGTTCTTTATTAGCACTCTGCTCTTGGGACAGCCGCGCTCCTCAGCCGACGAGGGCCAGGCCATGGAGAATGATCTCTGCCAGCAGATAATCGCCCGCATTCAATCCTCGCTCACCAACAAAATTCAACGTGAGCCCATACACGACACCCTCACGGTGGTAAGTTGACTATAGTAATTCCATCAATTCAATTTCAATCTCAATACAATAGTTAAACCAGCGGTGGGCACGCAGTGGCTCCGGGAGCAGCGACAGCTCCCAAGTCGCACAAACAACTCGCTGTTGATGTTTTTGTAGTTGTTATTGTAATACACCCAGGGAAATAAGTATATGTGGATGAAGCTGTTCAAAAAAATATACTTTTAACACAAAAGATTTGATGCAGTTTTCTTAAAATAATCTTATCAAAAAAAAAATTTCCAAAAATATGTTTGGTAGTATTTCTTACAATTTTTTGAAAATCCTAAAAATGACTATTTTAACCCATTTTTCCTCCTTTTCATACAAAAAGTGCCATTTAAGCAATTTTCCAAAAACTTTAAAAAATACTAGTAAAAATATATATTTTTGGAAATTTTTTTTTTTGCAGTCACGTTTAGAATTATTTGAAGAATTTTTTGCAACAAAATATTTTTTGTGAAAAATCGAGGAAAAAGTACATAGAAAAAAAACTCTTTTGCAAAAGTTTTAAATGGGTACTTAATGGGTTAAAGAAATTTTTGTGTCATTCAAACGGAAATTAAATGATAAGATTATTTTAAGAAATCTGCATTAAATCTTTTGTGTTAAAAGTATATTTTTTTTGAATAACTTCATCCACATATACACTCAGACCAACATTTATTCGTACACCCTTTTTTTACTTTAACAGCTATATTAGTCAAGTCTTCACATTGAAAAAAATATATTTGGAAAGGTCGTTCGAATTCCGTTTGAATGATGCAAAACTTTCCTTAACCCATTAAGTACCCATTGAATATTTTGAGTTCAAAAAAACGTAAATTTTTCAACTTTTTTCCTCGATTTTTTCCAAAAAATGTTGGGATGCAAAAAAATTCTTGAATCAATTCTAGGAGTGATTGCAAAAAAAAATTTTCAAAAATATTTTTGCTTGTATTTTTTAAAATTTTTTGAAAATCCTAAAAATGACAATTTTAACCCATTTTTTCCACTTTTTCCCACTTTTCACACAAAAAGTGAATTTTTCGCAATTTTAAAAAAATTTTAAAAAATACAAGCAAAAATATTTTTGAAAATTTTTTTTTGCAATCACTCCTAGAATTGATTCAAGAATTTTTTTGCATCCCAACATTTTTTGGAAAAAATCGAGGAAAAAAGTTGAAAAATTTACGTTTTTTTGAACTCAAAATATTCAATGGGTACTTAATGGGTTAAGGAAAGTTTTGCATCATTCAAACGGAATTCGAACGACCTTTCCAAATATATTTTTTTCAATGTGAAGACTTGACTAATATAGCTGTTAAAGTAAAAAAAAGGGTGTACGAATAAATGTTGGTCTGAGTGTACTTATTTCACTGGGGTAATAATCAATAATCAATCTGATAAATAAATTAATAATCATCTTTCCTCTTAATTCAGCTGGATAACAAGGGTCAGATGCCATCGTTGACCACGGTGCTGGTGCAGGAAATCGATCGCTTCAATATCGCGCTGGGCATCATTCACGACAGTCTTGGCAATCTGTCCAAGGCCATCAAGGGTCTGGTCGTAATGTCCGAGGATCTGGAAATGGTATTCCGTGCCCTGTTGGCCAACATCGTGCCCGCCATGTGGGCCAAGCGCAGCTTTCTGTCCATCAAACCGCTGCCCAACTACATTGTGGACTTTCAGCGTCGCATCGACTTCATTCAGCATTGGGCAGAGAATGGAGCACCACGCTCGTATTGGATAAGCGGCTTCTTCTTTCCGCAATCCTTTCTTACCGGCGTCCTGCAGACGTACGCACGTCGTCGAGTCCTGCCCATTGACTCGCTCAAAATCGATTTTCAAGTCATCGAAATGGAGTTGGTGCAACAGAATTTCTTCGAGCTGCACAATGCAAATGCCAATGTGGGTAACAATACAATTTAAATCAGCGGTGGGCACGAAATCTGAATTGGGGAGCACTACAACAACATCCCTATTAGAGTCGATCTAAGTTGGAAGCAGCCGCTGCTCCCGGAGCCACTGCGTGCCCACCGCTGATTTAAGTTGATTTACTGAGTTGATTTATATTGTTTAAGTTCCTCCATCGTAGGATGCTCGTCTTTATGGGAATCTGGAGGAGTGCACCGACGCCATGATCAATGTCCATGGCATTTTCGTGGAAGCCGCTCGCTGGGATCTCTCCAAGGGCGGATTGTGCGATGCCAAGTTCGGTGAACTCTACACACGCATGCCGGTTATACGCTTCCTGCCCTGTCTGGAGGTCAGTCCCCTTGTGCGCTATGAGGCGCCGTTGTACAAGACCCAACAACGTTCCGGCGTACTCTCCACAACGGGACACTCGACGAATTTCGTGCTCTCGATTCTCTTGCGCAGCAAAAATGATCCAGAATTTTGGATAATGCGTGGAACTGCCCTCGTTTGTGCCGTGCTCGAGAATGTCTCCTAGTTGGGTTTGGGTTTGGGTTCATCATCCTCAAATAATGACTTCGATTTCGATCGATCGATCTATGCTGCATGTTTCTAGGTATCTTTATTTCGTACAATTTGTTTCAATTCTGTTGCGGGCTTTCCCTTCGAGGCTTAACCCGACAATACAATTTACTCGTAATATATATGTTATGTATATGCATATGTATATGTTATATATGTGTATGTAAATGTGTGTATGTTTGTCTTTTTATACTTTTTTTTATCATATCAATCGATTCTGTTTATAAGATATAGCTATATATATATGTATGTATATATATAGAGTTGTTCTTAGTGTTCTGTAGTTTCAATAACAGTCCTTTCTTCAGTTCTGTTCTATTAATTATAAGTATATATATTTAGATATATACTTGTACTATACATTTGTATAAAGGTATTGTATGTACAACTTTCAATTGGTTCGATAAAAGACAACACAAAAATATTTAAGGGGGACAATACAAGGCCGCTTTTGAAACTTTATACTTGGTACATTGCTAACGTTAAACGTCTGAAGTCTGTTTCTTTAGTTGCTCTACAAATTGCTCAAAAAATCTAAATTTAAGAAACAGAAACACGCTCGAATAAACATAAATAAATTGAACTAAACAGCACAACTCTATAATATATATGAAGTACAGTTGAAGTTTGAAATCCTTTTCGAAAATTCCAAAACAATTTAAAGGCAATTCACCTAATTGACTAAAACTTAATTAAGGTTTCTTTATGGTTTAACTATAAAAGGAATGTGTTTTTTTTTGCTATAGGATATTGCCAATGTTACGATCTTGTTCACGTTTTTTGATTTTAGGAATCTTTATCTATGGGAAGGGAGTTATAATAAATCGCCTTTCTAAGTAATACTGCCGCTGTATTAATTATCTGAATTTGGGGCTTCTAGTTTGAGGAGGATTTGGTCCTTTCTTTTTTGTTTTGTTTTTGTAAGATGCGTTAATGGAATGCTAATTTAGTAGTTAAACTTAAGGTCTAATTATTGCAGGAATTGGGGCTTGCATATGAATTTGCTTTTAAGTACTTAGTAACTAGTTTGTAAACATTAACTAATAACAAACAAAAAAAAATTACAATTACAATTATGTTAATGGTGAAGTGCCAAGAAAAATAATGAAGACAAAGAAATCCGATTGCTAGGAAGCTCGCTGAGAGAGGGCAAAGAACGAAAAAGAAATAACGGGAAGCGGGAATCGAGAATCGGAAATCGAGGAGGGGCTAAAGTGTTTTAAAGCTTTTTGCTGCCATCCATATCAATGCTCAGATCCTGAAGGGAACCACGCGGATGCAGCAGGCTGCGCTTCTCGGGATCCTTGACCTTCTTTGGCTTGGGTCGGTTCGTCTTTGTATAGCGATTGATCACACCATCCGTTTCATCCATCATACGCAATATCAATGTCTGATCGGATGAGTCCAGCGGCGCTATCGAAATATCGCGCACAGCACGGAATTTACCACAATTATTGAGATGCTCGTTCTCCAAACGGAAAAAGTTCCAAACGAAGCGACTGCACAGAGAATATATAAGAACATGATTAATATTCGAATATATGGGCACAGACAAATCGATATTACCGAAAAACTTCCAATATGCCTGTTATGGAGGTCATAATATCGCTGCTCACAATTTTCATTTCAGTCAAATAAAAAGATAGTGCCCAAATAAAACGCAGCGCCAGATCCTCCAAAATGGCAAAGTAATAAAATCCCTGCACATAATAAACAAATAACAATTAAATGGTTATTACAGATATTACAGTTTGCAGTACAAGGCTGCAAACTTTCAGCCTTTTTTATATAGTAGAATCTAACTTAAGAATATGATTCAATAAAAATAAAGGCGTAATTTTGGGAAAAACTTTAATTAATTTGAATGGCTTGTTTTGTTTGCTTTTGCTTCGGTTAACAATTGATTTGCAGCCTTGATGCAGTAGACTCACCGTGGAGGAATAGACGACCTCCTCGCGGAGGAATGTATTCTCGCCGGCATTCTTATCAAAGAGACCCCAATCCATTTTAATGTCCCAGGTGTAGGAATAACACGACGACACTATCGATGAGATTATCCACAGCCAGGTGTAGGGATTATCAAATGTGCTGGCATAGTTGGCTAACATGAAAAGGAAAGAGAAAGAAGTTGTTATCTGGACATACAGAGAGACAGAGATAGCACTTTATCACTTACGAGCATTGAAGCTTTTGAGTGTGGCAAAGATGACAACCAGAAATGTGGTCGAGTATTTGCCAGCATTGACGAGATGGGGAAATGCCTCGCGAGAGTCGCGATATCGTCGCAGGCATTGGGCGAATCGAAACCAGGCTGGCAGGCAGTTGACAATGGGGCGCACTATGAAATCCTTTTCCATGCAGATGGACGCATCCGTTGCCTGCGACCAGTTGCCATTGGTGAAATAGAAGCAGATGAGATACTCAAAATCGAGTATGGCGGTTGCCAATGAATTCAATTGATCGCCCAGCCAGAAATCAGCGAAGCCCACATGGAAAAATGGCGCTGCCAGGCAACGTCCCGTGATCCGCAGCAGCCAGAAGCGGGCATCGTGATGGAGTACATGAAACGGATTGACCAGAAACACGACCATAATCAGTGTGAGCGTTAATGGATTTATGAACGCCGGTATACTGAGACTGGCGCTATACAGAAAGCTCAGCATGCTCAGCGTCCAAACGACACCGAATATGGCCGCCAACTCCATGAGATGCTGTTCCGATAGATGATTGCGCGGATCCAGCTCAAAGATGAGCACATGATTCACGCCCGACGATCGCCAGCCGTAAATGTTGACGCCAATGAGAAAGATGAACTCAATGATCAGCAATGGGCCGCGATATAAACGAAATGTGACCTTCAGATTCTCGCCGGTGATATCATGATAGATGGCCGAGAGCACAACAACAATGCCCAGGACAATGAAGCTGCCGGAGAAGAGGCCAACCTTGAATGTGGTCCATGGACTCTGCTGTTCACCCAATGGCGGGACACGCAATCGTTTCATCGCACGCTGACGATCACCGCCCTCCAATTCGCCGGTAACGGTCGTTTCCGTCTCATTGATAATGTTGTCAATATCTTTGTTGATAAAGAAATGCGATGCCTCCACATACTCTTGCCGCCACTTTGCTCCACTGTCCACTCGCAGCAGCTGCAATTAAATAACAATTAATTCATTAAAAATTGATTGACAATTTTAATTGATTTTTTATATTATATAGTACAATATTTATTTACCTTATCATGCTTTTTGAGTATTTTGCGAAAGCCCGTGTGGTTCAAATTCTGATAATTCTGCAAGAGTATCAGACTCAAGTAGAACTCGCTGAATGCCAATTTCAATTCTCGCGCCTTGCGATCCGGCAAAGCCGCGTGTCGTTTCTGTCCCTTTGACTTTTTGGCCGTCCGCTCCGATTCCTCGATGCTCGACTTGAGTTCCGCATTTAGTGTCGCAAATTTACGTGTCGCCTCCGCCAATTTTTCCGAATAGAACGTATTAATCTTCTTCAGCTCCTTATCACAATAGTGAAAGAAGTTCTCATCAAAGTTGGCGAAATGACGCTTCAACACCTCGTCCTCCACGCTGTCCACCGAGGGCGCCTCCTCCACGGCCAAATAGAGCATCGCCTTCATTTCCTGCAAGAACAATTGCGTATATTCAATTATCATTTAGTGTCTTAAGACAATACTTTTGTGTTGTCATCATATCACATTATATTAAAATCAGGGATTTAAGCCCTAGCTGAAACCGTAACCCTTAACCGGTAAAAACCGATTGAAATTTAAAACCGTAACCGAAAAAAAAAACAAATTTTCATTTGACCGAAAACTTAAAATTCAAACTCTGTAAACCGAAAAAACCGTTTGGTAACCGTTTCATTTATAAGGGTTTATTTCGATTTCTCATAAATATTATAAAATAAAAATTGAAAGGTTTTATTTTTAATTGTTATTTTAAAAATTGCAAATAAGAGTTATGGTGTACCTTTTAAATACAATTTTTAAAGCATGTTTTATTTTAAATTTTAATCATTGCAAGTTAAAAATAATTTAAAACTGAATATTTAAACCAGAGATTAAAACCCTAAGCGAAACCTTAACCTTTAACCGGTAAAAACCGATTGAAATTTAAAACCGTAACTGAAACCGTAACCGAAAAAAAAATTTTTCATTTGACCAAAACCTCAAAACTGAAACTCTGTAAACCGAAATAACCGTTTCATTTATAAGGGTTGGTTTCGGTTTTTAATAAATAATATATGTATTATAAAAAATTAAAAAAAAGTTGTAGTTCTGATTGTTATTTTAAAAATTGCAAATAAGAGTTATGGTGTAACTTTCAAATACAATTTTAAAAGCATGTTTTAATTTCAATTTGTATTATAAAAATTTAAAAAACAAGTTAAAAATAATTTTCAACGAAAAATTTTGAGCTGTTTGGATTTTTTCCGACTCATAACTCTTGTTAGCGATCTCTGATATTTTGTTATTAGTTTTGTATTTTATTTTGGATTTTTTTTCTATTTTTGCCTATTTAATTATTATTACATTTGTATATTATTAAAATAATTATATTTTTGCAAAGAAACTTTTTTGTGTGAACCGAAACCATACCGGAATTTCAAAACCTAAACATACAAAAACCGGTTAACCGTTACGAAACCTTTATTCAAAGATTTTGCGTAACCGATAACCGAAAACCTAAATGCGAACATAACCGAAACCGTAACTGAAATCGATATTCGATATTAATTTCGTTTTTAATCCCTGATTTTAACGTATAATTTTGCACAAATGTTTATGATAGTAGTGCCAACTCAAAAGTACATTTATTCCAATCGGAATCCCAAAAGTTTTTAAATTAAAATTTCCCGATACTTTTTTTTTTAATTTTAATGCTACATTTTTAAATGAATTGTTGTGTCGGCTGCTAACTATTCGCCTGACAGAAAATAAATAAATAAATAAAATCTAATCTGGCTGTCTTTCAAATTCAACACTGTTCTTTTTCAGTTCAGGGTCTAACAATTTAATTTTAATTCAATTGGTCACGATAATTGAATCTTTAATGCCTTCTCTTCTCTATTTATCAGAAACATTAGTGTCTTTGTACATGGAATGGTGATAGATATGATTTGGAGGATTCCAATGGCCTTACCTCATAGTTGATGTACTGCTTGCGCCACTCGGGCGTTATGTGCGCCGACAGATGCTCGGCGAACTTCATGGCCAACTATCGATGGATGCAGTCGTGCCCCTGGCTTGGTTCTTAGTTCAGTTCAGTTAGTTCAGTTTGGCTTCAACCGGCGCTGAAATTATCACAAATATCCAAAAATCAAAAACTTGAGTTGGCTAATTTAGCGCTTGACTGCATTCGTTAATTTCCCCAATGAAAAGCAATAGGGAAATCAAGTGAAGACACGGGAGCAGGAGGTAGTGAGGTGGGGGAGGAACTTGTATCTAATCAGAGGGAAGTTACAAAACTTGTTGTAAATAATTAAGGCAGTTGGCAACTCGCGCCGGACCAACAATGTGGGCACGTCTCTGCTAAGCCAACAAAATGAGTTTCTTTTTTAGAGCGATATTTGCTTTGTTTTTTTTTTTTCGTTTTTGTTCGTTGGTCTTACGAGAATTTGTTTATTTTCATTAGCGCGTTCCGCTTAATAAGCTAAGTAAATTGGAAAATTTTGTCGTTCTCAGTGCGCTGTGTGTAAACAAAACCACTCGCATTTTAATCAATTAATTGCACAAATATTTGCCAAGACGCACGACGGAAGAGAAGACCAGAAGGGAATGTTATGTTATCTCGTCTTGCTGTGATGTTGAAAATTTGATGCCCTTGCAGAGCCCGATATTCAATATTCGAAAATATTAAGCGAAAATTGTTCAGAACGCTTAAGATAAAACGAAGTGTATGATCTGTTAGATAAGAATGGATTATCGACTGAAACTAGTTAAAAGTGTAAGAAAAATCCCAAATGCAAATAAGTAAATAAATATTCTCTGGTACTGAAAACTTGTTTTGTTTTCGAGCATTTCCAAACTGTAGTGTACAAATCCATTGATTTAAAAAGTAGTTGAGATAAAATCAAAATTATAATAATTTATTGCTATACAACAAATTTCAATCAAACCCAATTTCAATCAGTTGTCATGATTCTGCAGCATACAAAAATAATAATCTGTGAAAATGTTTCACACATTTGAAATACAACGGTGGCCAAAAGTATTTTGGCACCCTTTAAAGTTAGTTCTAGTCAAATTTTGAACTAACTTCATGTAAACTTTAGTATCAATGGAAAGGTCTTTTGAATTCCGTTTGAATGATAGAATACTTTCCGTAACCCATTGGAAATTTTCAAATTTTTGTAAGCGTCTTCTTTTTCAACTTATTTCCTTGATTTTTAAAAAGAATGTTTTAATGCAGAAAGTTTTTTTAAACAATTTAAAAAGTGGTTGCAAACATTTTTTTTCAAATATCTCTTCGCTAGTATTTTTTTTTTAATTTTTTAAAAATGGCAAAAAAAAGGCACTTTTTCCTTATTTTAATGCAAAAAGTTCCTATTTTCAAAAATTTAAAAAAAAAATACTAGCAAAGAGATATTTGAAAAATGTTGCATTAATACCAAACTTTACATGAAGTAAAGTCAAGTCAAGTCGCATCTGGATAGCTTCTAAACTGAGAGACTAACTACTTATTTAGCATTAAAGTAGACGAACTTCAGTTAAATATTCAAATACCTTTTGCAAGGGTATAAAACGTGCCACACACAGCAACAAGAGTGGCAACAACTTGTGGCATTCGATTTTGCCTTGACTTCCGTTCTTGTTCAGGACACGCACACACACACACACACACAGAGAAAGAGAGAGAGAGGGAGGGAGAGGGAGTAGTAGACGCGTACAGGTGTTAATTGATTGAGCGTCAATACGTCAAATGGAAGCGTTCATTCAATTAACGTCAACATTAAATCTTAAATATATGTAGACTGTCCAATTGATGAATTGCTGGCCATTCAAACAATAACTGAACATACATAAATAATTGATCGAATCTTATTGTTGTTGTTGTTGTTGTTTTGTATTCATTTCAGTTTCTTAGCAGTAAAACACTTGTTGCCTGTGCTCTTATCAGTTGCAGTTGCTCTGTACATTATTTTTGATTTTGTCTGCTGTCTTAAATACACGCTGATAAGCCAACTGACAACAACAACAACTGGTACAACAAACTAAACTTATTCGACAAATACCAATACACACACACACACACTTACACACATGTACATAAATATACGTTAAATATTTGATCAATAAAACTGTCAAGCCAAAGAAAAACGCAAAGCCCGCCTTGCTCTGACTCAGACAGAGATAGAAAGAATTCTGGCGAAATGAAAGCAGCGCTGCTTTGTTCTGCTCTGGACAAGGCGCCAGATAAATTGTTGTTGCTGCTTCTGTCAATCAACTGCGACTGCGACTGCGTCTGCGTCTTGTGATTGAGCAGCCCAATTAATTGAAGGCATCACGAGATTAAGTTTAACTTGGCTGATTGCTGATTTCAAATTGCTTTTCAATTACATAAAATTACACATCTCTCTGTTGACATACAAACGCTGGCTGCTGCTGCAACTGCGACTGCGACTGCGACGCCTGCAGCGCTGCTCGCTTCTGGCTGCTGCTGCTCTCCTGTTGTGTTTTTGCTTGCTTCTATTGTTGTTATTGTCTTTTATGTTTTGTTTTGTCGTTGTTGGTTATTGGAACGAGTATCGTGCTATGGGCATTCGTTAACGGGTATGCGGTTTAGGCCATCACCTAAGCATTACTAATTGATAACATTAACTAAGTGGTTTAAGTACACTTTATCACAGAATAGCGCGCACGGAACAACAAAGAACAAAATGCAAACGAAACAAAAAACCAGGGCCGACACAATGCGCGATGACTATCGACGGACAGGGCTGGTAAATGCGCGCAATGCTGTGATCGTTTTCGTTCTGGTTATCGGCTGATTTAGTTTCCTAAATTTATTTTCATATTTTTCACAAAATACAATTGCATTTTGTTTTTTAATTATTTACTGATTGTATTCTTTATGTATGTGTTGCATCAATAAATTCGCAAGTTATTTAAATTAATAATACGGTGATTTGCCTTCACTGCTGCCATTCTAGCTATGAAGTAGCTAGATTTGTAAACTTTGTAATTGATATGGCTAGAATATTATAAATTCTAGACCATTTTTATATCGACAAAATAGCGTTTTTTTTAAGTATCAAGAGCATTTTGTTTATTATACATAAAACTATAATTCGAAATTCCTTATAATAAGATGTATAGAAATATATAAAATTTTTAGCAATTTAAATAAATTTTTAGCTTTTTTCAGCTACTTCTTTTACACAAAGCTATTTTAGCCCAGCACTGTTTGAAATTGCGTGGTTATCGGTACAAGCAGCTATCGATAGCAAGAACGCAAAATGCGCTACCGAGTCTACGCAAAATGCCCAAACCGATTTCAGAGCCTATCGAGTCACTCTAAGTTGATTTTTTCGCAAATATATTGCATAGAATTCTCACAAGAACGTCAACAGGCGAAGAGCTGCGCAGGTTTTAGCTGCTGGAAATGAGTGCGAACCTCAAGAACATAAAGATGGGCCACTTTGGCGGCGGTGGTGGCGGAGGCGGCAACGGCGGCGGAGGCGGAAACTTTGGCATGTCAGCTGGCAAATTGCTGACAAACAATACAACAAACGCCAATGGCAACGGAGGTGGAGGTGGAGGCGGTGGCGGTGGCAGCGGAGGAGCAGTCGCGGGCACAAGCGGCGGCGCCAGCAGCAGCAGCAACAGCGGCAGCAAATCAGCGTCGCATGCAACAACAACGACGGACAACAACAACGATTGTCCATTCGCCATGCCGAGTGGCGCCATAATCCCGCTGATCCGGAGTCGTGATGTGCCCAAGCAGTTGCCGACAATCGCAGCTGCTCTGCAGCGTCCCGCCGACGAGCATTTGGCTGCCGAAGATTTGGATGCAGTGCAGCTGGAGCTCGAGCTGATGCTCTCCAATGTGGCGTTGCGTGCGCGCGTACTCAAGGCCGAGTACGATAGCCTGGACAAGGACGAGAAGCGGCAGGATCGTTCCAGGAAACTGGAGCGTGTTCCGCCCGGCAACTCACCGCCCATCAATCAATCGCTGCTCAATGGCATTCTGGGCATGGGCATGGGCAGCACTGCAACGGCAACGGGCAGTGTCAGTGGCAGTGGTGGCATTGGCAGTCCGGCGACTGCATCCGGCAATTCCAAGCGCAAGCTGCGCGATGAGCCGACGGGCGTGCGCAAGAAGCATTCGTCCATGACGATATTGAAGCAGCAGCAGCTCCAACAGGGCGCCGTATCCAAGCAGATGAGCAAGAACAACAGTCCGATGGCTATGCATACGGATGACAACAGCATGGATTATGTTACGACGATGCAACAGCAACAACCACAACAACCACAGCAACAACAACAGCCACAGCAACAACAACAACTGCCAAAAGTGAGCATGCCCAAAAATGATATGCCCAACAAGTTTTGGCTATCGATCGAGCCATATTGCATGCCACTGACCAACGAGGATCTGCGACTGATTGACGATCTGCTGGAGCAATATCGTGGCCCATTGGTGCCGCCAATCCCGACGCTGGGGCCGCACTATTCCAGCGTTTGGGCGCAGGAGGACATGAAGACGCTGCAGCCGGGCGGAGCGCGTCAGAAGTCGCTGAATGCCGCGGCGATGCTGAAGAAGGCCGATGGGATGCTGGAGGAGAGCATAACGGGACCGTTGACACAGCGTTTGGTCTCGGCCCTGATGGACGAATCGCTGCCCAGCGAACAGGCGGCGGTGGGGGATCACAGCAGCAACAGCAGCAGCACCACCACCAACGAGAACACACAGCACTCCTCGTCCAGCAATGCAGTCGGAGCCGGAGTCGGATCGGGCAATTTCCGTTCACTGGCGATGCTCAAGCACGGCGTGGGCATCGAGCAGCGACTGAAGAAGGAGCTCATCGACAGCGGACTGATCGATGCCAGCGAACTGGCCGCCCACGAGGATGTGGACGAGCTGTTGCTGGAGATTAAGCGCGTCACGTCCGAAATCAGCAGCGTGGCGCAGTTCAACAGCGAGGAACTGAAGCGTCTGCGCGCCGCCGCCAGTGAGGAGATCAGGCGCATTGAGATCAAGCGCAAGCTGGACACGATCGACCAGGAGATACTCGAGTGCTACAAGCGAATGCTGCAGTATCGGGCGAAGCGCAAGGGACACACCGCCGAGGAGAAGCAGGAGATTCTGCGTCTGACCAGCGAGCAGCGGGCGCTGGCCGAGCAACTGGAGCGCATGCAGCTGATTGATAACAGCAAATTGTAGGACAGGAGCTTGGCCTGGAGCTGGCGTCAACTAATGGCGCTGCATCGGGCGACGCTCCTGCTGCAGCAGTGGGAGGAGCGTCATAGCACAGTTTGGAGCGATATCAATTTGCAATTGCAATGTGTATAAAAATAAGATGAAAGATGAAACCAATAAGCAAACACGATGATAATCATCCAGCTATAAATATGGCAAATCTGTAATTTCGGAAACTCAACTCGCCAGTTTGTACATTAGCAGAGCGGATCGGAGCAGATCGGAGCGGATCGGATCGGAGCGTATTAAGCAATTACAAACCAACCACAATCACCAGCACGTACATAACATTATGAATGAAATATACTATACATATATACATAGATATATAGATATGTATATAGCTCATACATACAATTTTTGATATAGCTTAAGTTATTTGTGCCAGGCAATAATAAAGTTGTCACTGTGTCACCCAGTCACGAATCCTTCGTTTCCTTTCTTCACTCGAACATTACCGCACACCACAAGCGTCCAGTGCGCTTTGAAACTTGCGCCACACGATGAACTGCATCCACACACACAGTTCATACAGTCCAAGCTGGTTGGGAACAGCAGAAGCAGCAGCAGCAGCGGAAGCGGCAAACGAACCAAATTATTTACCCTTCGATAAGCCAGCCCAAAGTAAAGTTAAGCAATATATGTATGTACATATGTACAGGTAACGACAAAAGTGCGGCGCCTCTGGCTTGCGCTTAATTAAAATTAAACAATAGATACTCGTATCCAAAAATTAATCATCCCGAAAACTTACAGCGCTATCAAAATACTCTTCCCTTCTAGCATTTCGATAAAGGTGACACTACACTAGACGGCATATTTATTTTTACAACATTTAAAGTTAAATATATCCATAATTTGATCCTACTTCATGTACATTTTGGCATCAATGGAAAGGTCAATCTCAATTCCGTTTGAATGATACAAAACTTTCCTTAACCCATTGAGTGCCCATTGAAAATTTAGACTTTTAAAATAAGTAAATTTTAAAACTTTTTTCCTCGATTTTTTTCAAAAAATGTTTTGATGCAAAAAAATTTTTCAAACAATTCTAGAAGTAACTGCAGAAATAATTTTTCAAAAATATTTTCACTAGTATTTTTTCTAAATTTTTGAAAAATGCAAAATAATGCACTTTTTGTATGAAAATTAGGAAAAAGGGGTTAAAATAGTAATTTTTAGCATTTTTCAAAAAATTATAAAAAATACTAGCGAAGAGATTTTTGAAAAATTGTTTTTGCAGTTACTCCTAGAATTGTTTGAAGAATTTTTTTACATAAAAATATTTTTTTTTAAAAATCGAGGAAAAATGTTTTAAAATAGACCTTTACAAGAATTCAAAATTTTCCATGGGTACTTAATGGGTTAAGAAAAGTTTTGTATTATTCAAGCGGAATTGAAATGACCATTTCCATTGATGCCAAAATGTACATGAAGTAGGTTCAAATTATGAGTAGATTTAACTTTAAATGTCAAAATAAATATGCCGTCTAGTGTATTTCAGATCCATTAACAACTATCACATATTTTATAAGCAATCAATTATCAAACAATAATACATTTTCAGATTTGTTACAAGTTTCGGATCTGTAATAAACTGTGACCTGTTAAACATAATGAAACATAACTGTTATTGATCAAAATTTCAACTCAAAAAATCACATATAAGGACTAATGCGATTTTTGTTTATGTTAAAATACATCAAATTGTTTGTAAAAACAGTATCTCTGCAAACAGCCAATAAACTTATATTTGAAATTAAAAATAATAAAAGTCTGGAAAGACTTTTATTTGTGAGGAAAAATAATAAAAGTTTCAAATAACTATTATTTTTGAGTTGAAAACATATTAGTCTTTAAAGACTTTTATAATTTGAAGTTGTTTATAAAAGTCTTTTTAAAATATCTTTGTTAATACTCAAGATAAACATTCCAAGTTTTCAACATACATATGTAAATTTGGTTATCAGTAAGATGATAACATAATTTACATACAAAAAAATCAAAAGAATAAAAAAAATTAAATTTAATCATTATTTTTGATTTATATAATAAAAATCAATATTAATAATTATTTAAAATTTTATTTTTTCAATCAAAAATAATTATTAAGTATGATTTATAAAGTAAAAGTCTTTAAGTAATTATTTAAAGTAATTTTTTTTATATTCCTTATAACCGTTTCGGTCCCTGATTAAGAGTACCATATTTCAGATCTTTTATTAACTATCCGATATGCTTTGAATTACGTAATTTGTTGGAAAATTTGCAAATTTGATATACAAATTTTGATCTGTTATAAACTGTGATTTATTATAAGCAATAAAAATAAAATAAATAAAAGTTGCTGATCTGATCTATAAAGGGAACTCTCTATCAAATCTCTAACAAACTTGTATTTATACTACAATATTTATTATAAACAATCTTTTCCAAAATATCAATTCCATTTTAAAATTTGTAATTTTTTACATATTCCGACTTGATTTGCAAAACTGTTTTAAAAGTCACAATGCCCCAAAATTTGTCCAGAACAAGGGCAATGGATGGTTTATCAAAATGCAAATAGAACGAGGCGGATCTTGGATTGTATAAACTTCATAGCTTATAATTCAGTGTACGATTTGTTTAGTGTTGTGATGTGTGTATGTATAAGTGATGATGTATGTATAATATCTACATATATGATGACTGGATAGACTTAGAGTGTTATATAGATAGATATCTATATAGATGTTTGATTTGATTTGATTAGATGTGATTGTACTTCATGTTGCCCTCGGTGCAGTGGTTTACTTATCATCGTCTCCATCCGACAAATGCCTATCACAGATGCAGTTTTCACCTCATCCTCATCATCATCATCCTCGGCTGGCGGCAGTGCTTTAGCTATAATGGTAATGCATCGAATTTCTCCCGATAGTCATTCAACAGGTCGGAACGGCACGAAACTAATATCGATGAGGCGTTGGCTTTAAGGCGCAAATTGGCATCGTTGGTCAGCAGCGTCAGATGGGGCACTTGGGCCATCAGCTGTAGGCAACAGTTGACAATGCTATCATCCGGAGAATCGACCTCAATCAGATGTTCCGCCTCCTCCAGCGCCGATTGAGCTAATTGGCAATGCGAGAAAACAGTTGAAATCATGCAAGATCTGCAATAACTTAGCTATACTCGTACTTACCCTGAATCTTTAGGCTATTGTCAAACTTGTTGTTCAGATAGTGTATAGCACGAATTGCAGCAGTGCGTTTGAGTGAATCCTCGCTGCGTCTGTCCTTGAGCTTATCCAGTTCCTTGATGACGATATAGGGTATAAAGAGCATACTGCCTTTGGTTTCCCCCAATGCCATTTTGCTCAGATCCTCCACAAAAGCCAGATTGTTCATCAGCACATTTGTGTCCAGCACAAAATACATATGATCCTCCAGACGTTTGGGTAGCTCCTGTTCTGATGATATCCATTCCAGCAAAGGTCTATCCGAATTCTTCTCCTCTCTCGACACAGTTGTACTCTCATTTAAACTCGGCTGAAGCAAATGAAAATGATTACACATTAAAGAATGACCCAAGTAAGGTTAACTCGGAATACACAGTATGTCAAGTAATTGTAATCACAAAGATAAATATGTGCAAAGTTAGTCTAGTAAAAAAAAGGATAACTTTTTTGTTGAATTTCTAATTATATTTAAAATTATAGTTTTTATAATTCTGAGAATACATATACAGTTTGTCAAGAAATTTTTTACACTCCCTTAAAAATGTAATATTTTGACTTTAAATAAGAAAATAATAGCTTATATTATTATTATTATATATTTGGAAAGGTCGTTTAAATTCCGATTGAAGGGCACAAAACTTTCCTTAACCCATTTAGTACCCTTTCGAAAATTTCGAACTTATGTAAAAGTCACTTTTTTTTTCTCAATAAATATTTTGATGCAAAAAAATTCTTGGAACAATTCTAAGAGTAACTGCAAAAAAAAATTTTCAAAAATATTTTTGCTAGTATTTTTGATAATCGATTTTTCCTCATTTTCATGCAAAAAGTGCCTTTTTTGCAGTTTTCAAAATATTATAAAAAATACTAGCAAAAAAATTTTCTTTTACAGTTACTCTTAGAATTGTTCCAAGAATTTTTTTGCATAAAAATATTTTTTGTGAAAAATCAACGAAAAAAGTTGAAAAATTACACTTTTGCAAAAATTCAAAATATTCCATGGATACTCAATGGGTAAGGGAAATTTTTGCATCATTCGAACGAAAATTAAACTATATTTAGTTTTGATTTTTACACAATTTTAAAATGCATCTAATAATTTCAATTTTAACGTGATCTAAGAACTGTATCAATAATAAGTATAATAAAATAAAAAATTAAAAAACAAAAAAATCTTTTTTTTATGCAAGCTAGTAATGTTTTGTTGACGAAAAAAAATACCTTGACGTACTGTATACACTAAATTTGCATGGAATTTGTTTCGAAATCGAAACTAAGATAGTTTGGAATAGGTTTTTATTTTGTACACACCACATGACTTTTGATTTCCTCCTCTTCCGGCTGATCACAGTCTATATCCATCGGCTCAATGTCATCTGCTGGAGAATTATTGTTTGGCAACGGAATTGTCTTTTCGGGCTTATTGAGCTTTGAGGCAGTTTCAGTTGGCAGTTTTATCAATTCATCGTTGTTGTTATTGTTGATGTTGTTGTTGTTGTTCATACTGCTATTGCTTTCCTTGCGCTGCTGCTGGAGAGATTCACGCAACAAAGCCAATCTTTGGTTGGCTGTGTCCAAAAACATCAAAAAATTCACAATTAAACAAGGAACAATAATTATCTTTCAAGATTGGAGTACTTTAATAAGGGAGATATTGTGAAAATAAATGAAAATTCAGTTCGTCAGTTTAAAAAATGTTGAACAAAGGTTTTTTTAATTTAAAATACGGGCACAAAAACCAAATCTAAAAATGCAGTGAGTGAATATAACATTAAGCTACTGTATTTCTAGCCACTTTTTTGTTTACTCAAATAGCTATTTAAACTTCTGGCAGCACTGGCCATGTCGCCTGCAATCAGTGTTGCCAATTTAGCTATTTCCCGCTAGATCTAACACGTTGCAATTGGCAAATTGTCATATATGTAGCGGCTAGCGGGAATTAAAGCTATTGTCCCTTGTGCACATCCTCGAGCACTTCAAGGTGGAATCAACCGATATTGAAGAGATTCTGTTTCAGTACTCGAACGACCACCTTATTAAGTGGTCAAATTTAAAGAATACCTACAACAAGCTTTTGGGCCGAAGTGTCCAACTACGTGGATTCAGCAGGAAATAAAAGATTTACGGCATCATTACTGGCATCATTTGCGCTAAGCCTTTTATCGCTGTCATGGTCGAACGCAGAGGTGGAAAGAGTCTTTAGTCTGAATGAATGAACAATGTCAAAACTTAAGTTCGAAATAGAATGGCCGTTCAAACCAAGGTGGATTTATACATGGTGATGTATTCGTTTGACGTTCCCTCTTTTTCGGGGCACAAACGTCATAACGAAAGCAAGCATCTTAGTAAGCGGATGTATTAAATTCGCTAAAAATTGCCCCGTGCGTGAAAAACACATATGTATGTCGCTCGAACTCAAGTCGTTTGGTTTGTGTTTCCAGAGATATTAAGAAGTGACAAATAAATGCAACAGGAACTGTGGAAGCATGCACCGGTGAGCAGCTTCCACAAAGAGAACAACAGGGATAACAGCGTCGATGCTGACGGCTAACAGGAGCTTAACAAATATCCATAATCACTATTAATTAATTGGTTACCTACGGGTCATTACAGAAACAACAAGACAAACATGCCATTGCATTTTATTTTGATTTTATATATTGCACAGCGCACAAAACGAAAATAAGTGAAGAGTACAGAAAAGCAAACAAAACTATTTTTCTATATATCTATCTCTGTCATCTCTCTCGCGTCAGTCTCTGTTTGACAGATTCGCCCCGAGAGAGAGCGAATACATCACCATGTATAAATCCACCCTGGAATGGCCGTTCAAACATTAAACTCAATTGGACACATGAGGTATTTTATCTGTTCAACTCATACATTATAATATTAATAACATTGAATTTCGTATTTGTAAATACGAACTACGCCGGGAAGTTAAATGCTGTCATTATTATGAAGTGCTTAAAAAATACGTAAGTTCAGCTGCAGAAGACGGTATGTTTGACGAACGTGAAGTTTTCAAAAATACTGGATTAAATCAATAAAAATATCGTTCCTCTACTCTAGCGGTTTTCTAATTCTAAATTTTCTGGCTATTTCTAGCTTTTTTTTATGACCGCGAAAAGTTGACAGCACTGCCTGCAATGCGTTGCTCACACTGCGAGACAAAAGTATACCACCAATAGGACATGTTATTCCTTCCAATTCTAACTAGAGCACTTACCACTTGTAGAACGATTGACCTCCAGTCGATTGCTGGCGTCGAGAAGCGCTTTGGGCTTCGCCCAGGCATTTCTGCTGCTGCTGCGACTGCTGGCAAATGGATTGGGAACCGCGCGACGTCTGTGGCAGCCACTCGTTGAGGAGTTCATAGCTTCATTATAGGGATTGGGCTGTCCACTCTTCGACTTGTCGGCGTAGGACCAACTCCTGAGTTTCTCTGAAAACCCATTCGCTTGCGGTGTTGTTGTTGTATTAACTGAAGTTTTGCCTTGGAATTGTTGTTGGTTATTCAGCATTAAATTGGCGTTGGGAGAGTTAAAGCTGTTTCTGTTGTTGGATTTCTTAGCCGCAATTCGTTCTTTTTCTGGTTTTTTGTTATTCAGTTGCTTGAGTTTTGTCTGTAAACGCTTGAGTCGATCTTGAGCTGGTTGTTTATTGCTGGTGCTCACTGTAAAACATGGCGAAAAATGTCAGATTAATTAACCGTTGCAATGGACAGACAGACAGTTAACAAATAATTACTCACATTGCTCTCGACGCACGTTGATAATCCTATCGTTGGTTTCATCGTCATCAATTGGTCGTTTTGTAGCTTTGTTTAAGCTACTTGCATTTTTTAGTCCATCCATTGTGGGATTCGCAACGTTTAAGTTTTTTGCGTTTCATAGAAGCAACGAGTCAACGGTACTGCGGATAAATAAAACAAAACAGTAAAACAGATCAGCTGCTCACAAACAGCCCGAAGTTATCGATTATTACAAACATAACGTCGCGATAGTTCGATAGTGGCTATCGTTAAAGTTGCTGGTAATAGAGGTGGAGAACTATCGATGGCACTATCGGCACTATCGATGGTCAAGCACTATCGAGCCGCCATCGATGGCAAACCTGCACTATCGATAGTGGGCGATAGTTTTTTATGACGCTCAACGCGTTACAGAAAGGCTCGCATTTGGCATCTGCAGAGCTACCGAAACATTTAAGTTTTGTTTTAAATAATTATATATTTATATTACATGGACAAGTTCCGTACTTCAGTCGAAAAAGTTAAAAAAGAACATAACGGAACTGAACCGTGTCCCAGCGCATGTTCAGTAGGCTGGACAAAAAGATTTAGATCGTTGAACTTTGGATTTTACAATAGCTAATAGCGAAACATTATTATTGATAGCGAATTTTATTTATTTTTATATTTATAATACCTAACTTAATGCCAATTTCAAATTTTCATTGGAACTTTATATAAAAATTTTTGGAATTTAAAATACATTAATACTCAATTTAACACACTATCGAAAACTATCGATAGTTATCGATGGTTTAAAAAATAATATCGCTGACTATCGATGGTGCCGACTATCGATAGTTCTCCACCTCTAGCTGGTAACAGTCTAGTAGCGGAACTACTCTCAAAAAAAAAAAAATATATATTTTAAAAAGAGGGCGATTTATCATGAATTTTGGTGAAAAAATTTTTATCGGGTCTCCGCTATTATTTTTTAATGGAATTTTTAAATTTGTGATGCAAAATGAGCTTTTGCTTGGTTGCTTTGTGCATTTTGCAGTGAAAATATCAAAATTTAAAAATTCAATTAAAAAAAAACTAACAGAGTTTTTTTTTAAATTATATTTTTATTTTTTTTTTGAGAGTAGTTCCGCTACTAGACCTTTACCAATTATTTTTTATAAAATTATCGTAGTATGAAGTAAACTTAACGATATCTAATCAATAGGTGCAAATGGCGTAATGCTAGGTTCACATTGCGTCACAGAGTGTCAATTTGCAGTGTCACATCGCCACTAAAATTCATTGTGCAAATATTGGATCGTCAAAATAAATTTAAGCCGTAGGAAGAAAGGTATGTTAGCATAGTTAAGGGAAAAGGTCAGAAATAATCAGATTGTTATCAGATAGATAACGCATAATTTATGTGACGCCAGTGTAAACACTTTTGACTTTTGAATTATCACAGACCATCGTGTCACTGTGTAGCGCCATGTGAACGGTGATATCGTTACGATATATCGCAAGAAGTAACATACTAGGCGATATATCGATGGAAATCATATCATTAACGATATGTCAATACAAGTAGGATTACGAACGATATTTCGATAGTTATTCAACAGCCCTGGTCACCAGAGCACCGACAAAAAATATCGATAGAATGGAGCCCTTGTCATTTCTCTAATAAAATTAATTAATTTTAAAAAAATTATTAAAAAATTTGTAGGTACAAATTGAAAAAAGCAAGAACCTAATAAGTTCTGTAAATTCATAAAGTTTATTTTTAAATTTGTTTGAAGAACGTCAGCCTTTGCGTTGTGAAGAAATTAACAAATTAGTAAAATATTCTAAAAAAAAAATTAAAAAAAATATTAGAAATCCTCCTGTGAAAGTTTCAAAACTCTAGCTTCAATATTTATTAAGAAAAAAATAAAATGTCCGTATTTAAATCTTTTTCTGAAAAGAGTTAAATTCGGTCAATTTTGAACCGTTGCCAAGGCTGCCACCTTTTTTTTTGGCTGCCAAGCAATAAGAGCAATTTGGAAGGAACATGTTCACTTGCTCACTTCGGTGAGCAACTCATTAGGAACATTTGTGATTTGATTTATATATTAGTCCAAGTCTGCCTGTCAACGAGAAAAAGTAATAGTATTTAGCAAAATATAATTAGCAGTTTATTCTGTATTGTTGTGTAAACAAGGCGATTTGTCTATTTATCATGTTGCTGACCTATGTATAACGGGACTCGATCGAACTATTGAGCGAACGAACTACACAACTGAACTACTGAACTATATGAACAATAGTCTGGGATTTAGTTCGTTCGTTCACTTTGGTGAATCGTTCAATCGAACTTAGTCCGAACGATACGATACAACTCTAATTTCGAAGTTAAAACGAATAACTATGTATTAAAGGATTAGTTAATTAGTGCTTAAGAAGTGGCCACAACCATTTCAAAGAGTGCTTACACAATACAATAACATAAACGTTACCTAGCGCATTTGCATTTGTAACGTTTTGATCAAAACCAAAAACCAAAGAAAAGAAAAAGAGACTCGGGAAGATGTGTCTATACTACGGCCTAAATGAATGAAATGTGTGTGTATATGTAGGCGAAGGCGACCAAGGCAGCACCAGCATTTGTGTGTGTGTTAGTATGTGCATGCGTATAACTGTGTGTATGTGTGTGTGTGCTGCTTGTCGTGCACACTGAAAGAATCAATAAAGGATGTGCTGTAGATTTTTGCAACTGATGAAGCAGCAGCGAAAAACAACGACAACAACAGCAACTGCTTGAATTTTGTGCAGGTGCAGCAACAAAAAAAATATGTACATACATGTATAAATTTTGTGCATATGGAATTTGCATTTTTTGGCGTTTTATGAACTGCTGCTGAAACAACAAATACAACCAACACACACAAGCAGTTAAATGTGCAAATGTAACGGTAAAACGGTGCAAAAACTTTTAAGCGTAAAACAATTTTGTGAATTGAAATAAAAGGAAGGAAAAAGGAAATTGCAAAGTCAATAGTGGAAAAGCAAAAATACAAAAGCAACAACAACAACAACAAGAAGAAGAAGCAGTGTGCTGAGAAGAAGCAGGAGAAACAGAGAGAGAAGAAGTAACTTCAAAACAGTCAATCAATCAATCAATTGATCAACTAATCAATCAAGCAGTAAGGCAAGCAGTGCAGTTGATTCAACATGAAGTGCTGCATAATAATTCCATTAATGCTGCTGGCAATTGCACGTAAGTAGAGTATAAACTCCACCCCCCCGCCCCCTTTTCTTTCCCTTCCCTTCCCCCGCTGATCCAGCCCACCTGATCCACCTGATCACACCCCTCACACCGCCCACTTGGGTGCTTGGATTATTGATCTCGATTGAAATCTGTATTCTTGTATTCTCCCCTTGAACAGAGCACATTTCATCCGTCGAGGTGCATTTCGAGGCACCCGACAGCGGCTTCTTCCTGAAGCACGCCAGGCAACCACCTGTGACACCCGAGATCGCCAACATCGTTCAGACATCGTCGTCGCTGCCGCCGATCAAGACGCGCTCCTCATACGATTCTGTGCTGTCGCTGGATCGCTTCACCGTCGTGGAGACAACGCAGCCCGTCTCCATCCGGGCCAGCTATGGTCCGTTCTCGACCAAACAAACTGTGCCCGCTCGCTACATTGTGCCCGACACCATGGACGCCAATCAAGCTGGCGACTATGTCAATGTAAGTTGCCACCTCCGATCTTCGATCTTTAACTGCATCCCATTTATGTATATGCCCTGTCCTTGCAGAACTCCACGGCCACGTTGTTGGAGCTGCAGCAACCGAATATGCATCTGGACATCTCGGCGCATTTGGTGCGCGCCACTGTCTCCCAGGACTCGCCCGTGCTGCGTGTCCTCTTCCATGCCGGCGCCGATCCCGGTGGCCACCTGCAGCGCCAGAAGGTGTGTGTCCTGCTGCACGTGGCCATGCCCAACGAACAGCCCCTCAAGGGACGCTGCATGCCCGAGGGCGAGGACGGAGTTTGTGTTGCCGAGGTGGTCATCCCACTTGGCTGGTGGCCCGCGTTGCCGGCGCCCAGGCACAGCAGCAACGGCGGCACTGGACAGGCGGCGTTGCCCCCGAAGGTGCCACAACGCTATGCCCAGGTCTCGTACAGCGTGTTTGAGCCACCTCTAAGGAATCCGGAGCAGTGTGAGCCCAAGGTCCAGATTCAGCCGTTGACGACATTCGCACAGGTGCCGCTGCTGGCAGCCAAGACGGCGTTCAAGGAACTGCGCGCCGATGACTCCGTGACGTTCCTGTTGCCACAGCATCCACTATATCCCATGTCCAAGTTGCATGTGCCCGTCTTTCTGCACCAGTATGCGGATCAGGAGCAGCGTGTGGCCGCCTTCACGGTGCGGGCGCGTGTCAAGGCCGGACTGCGGATAATGGGCGCGAGTGCGTCCAGTGATCAGTGGAGCATAAGCATTGAGAAGGAGAATCCCAAGCATACAACGGCCCGAGTGACGGCATTCCGCAAGGAGTCCGACACATCCGCATCCAGCACATCCAGCATGGAGAGTCGCCAATCCCAATCCAACTACAGCAGCAGCAGCAACAACAACGAGGTGTACGAGGTCTTCTCCTGGCTGCTGGAGGTCGCCGACGATACCAACGATATACTCGATGGCGGCAAGATCGTTTGGTCCGTGACCCACGTGTATGACACGCCCAAGGATAAGGACTCGTCGGAGCTAATTGCACCGGATGATACGAAAAAGCGTCTTATTGCCAAGCTGGAGATCAACAAGGATGACATACAGGCGGTGCTGCCCATGGCCAAGATCTGGGAGGTGATGAACACGGCGGTCCTGACCGGACGCCAGGTGGCCCAGGCCATGAAGGTCTTCATTGTGTCGCAGGCGGGCAAGGTGGCCGATGTGACGCTACAGAGCTCCTGCCATGCCGAGGACGAGAGCGTCATCAAGGTGCGATATCCGTTTTGTAGTCTTCTTAATCTTCTTCTAATCTATTGCAATCACAATCCTCATTGCAGGTTTCCTCCTCATGCAGCTCTGTATATGTGGATGGCTCTGAGCAACGTGGTTCCTCCAATGCATCCGTGATCGTCAAGTACGGCACCTATGTGGGCGTGGCCAAGTTCATTGTGTGGATGCCCGAATTTCCGCTCGAAGTGTACATATCCGATTTTCGACTGTCCCAGATCAAGGGCTGGAAAGTGACCGACGACAATCATTACCTGTAAGTAGCTGACGAGCGGCGAATGCAAAGTAACGAGTAGCGAGTAAAAATTGACGAATAGCGAGAAAGAACTGACGAGTAGCGAGTAAAATGCAACGAGTAGCGAGTAAAATGCAACGAGTAGCGAGTAAGAACTGACGAGTAGCGAGTATTAACTGACGAGTAGCGAGTATTAACTAATGAGTATCGAATTCAAGCAGAGAAGTAACGAGCATCGAGTAAAATTTAATGAGTAGCGAGTAAAATGTAAAGAGTAGCGAGTAAAATCTAACGAGTAGCGAGCAAGAAATGCAAGTTAAGAAGTAACAGATAAGCATTAACGAGTTGCAAGAAAACATTATCAAGCATCGAACATAAAATACAGAGAAGTGACCAAAAAGGAACTTAAGGAAAAACAAACGGCGACTAAAAAGTGACGATGTCGGACGAGTTACGAGTGGAAAGTATGAAAGCAAACGACAATAAGAGTGGAAAATAAATATAAATGAATAGTAAAATCCAACGATTACTGATTAATATGTAGGGTATACAAATAGCGAGTAATGAATAACAAGTGGCGAGTAGCGAATAGCGAGTGAATTAACGAGTAGCTGTTGTAAAATAAAGAGAACTCAAAAAGAAATCGCAAGTGCTGAAAATATAGAGCACAGTAACTGATATTGATTAGCGAGAAAAACAACAACGAGTAAACGAGCTGATTGCTGTAATTTCTTCTTTCACTTCGCATTCCAGGCACAACAAGCAATCGCGACGTCGCAAGAAGCGTTCGTATGTGTGGAGTCAACATGGCACCAGTTACTACAACAACGTCGGCTCCGACAAGAGCATATGCCGAGCACGCTACCAACAGAGTCCCGTCGAAGTCTACGCCAAGTTCTTGGCCATCGATCAGGTAAGATCAGATCGATCAGACTGAGTTCAGATCAATGCCAGTTAGCTAATCCACAATTTATACTTGCACTTGCTTTATAGAATTCCGGACGCATCAGTTACTTTATATCGCGTCGGACGGGATTGCGTGTCACGGATCTGGTGCAGCCGCTGTTGCGTGTGGCGGATCCAAAGATTGCCTCGCTCAAGGGACGCATTCTGCAGGGCAAGTCAATGGGACGCACCGATGTCCAGGTATTGTCGCCCATCACGGGTCGAGTGATTGGCACCAAGGAGATTCGCGTGGGCAGCGACAAGGTGAATCTCTCCAAGCTAATTGTGCGGGTCATATCCGGTCTGCAGTTGACCATTACGCCGGAGAATGCCATCGAGAATGGCTATCTGGCCGAGACTTCGGTGACGCACAAACTGACGGCTCAGTATCAGGAGGGACTGCTCGACATCGATCTGGAGTTCTCCGATGGCTCCAAGACGCCACTGCGGTAAGGAATGAATCACAATAAATATTCGCAGCAAATTTAGTTTAATTGTTTCCTCCCCTTATTCCACCCTCAGCGATATTGCTGTCGAGGATTACTTCCTGCTGGTGGAGAGTCTGGACACTGAGGTCGTTGCCTTTGCTCCCATGCTCGCCTCGCATCATCCGCGCGTCATTGCCGTCGGCGAGGGCAATGGCAATCTGCTGCGTGTCACGCTCCACCTCTCCGACGAGTGTCGTCTGCGCCGTGGCTCTGGCTCCGGCTCTGGCTCATCATCCGGCTCCAAGCAGAACAAACCGAATGCGGCGGCGCTGGCGAGCGCCTTGGCCTCCATCGAGGTGGACTTTAACAACGTGGACATGGTGAGCAAACAGGAGTCTATACAAAACGATGGCACCGTGGGACGAGAGCGCAAAAACTATCGCAATACTGGAGACTTGGCGGATATAATAGGTGAGCAATCCTAGCAATAAATCAGGGACCGTTACTTTTATAAGTTTTAAAATAAAAATTGCAAACTAAACTATTTTTCAATTTCAATTTTAAAGTTACGAAATAAAAATTATTCTAAGTTTTTATTTAACAAGTCAAAAATAATAATCAGAAATAAGTGTTATTTCTCAACTTTTATCAACAAAATGAATTTTAACGATAATTTTTGATTTTTTTAAATTCGAATTAAATATAAGAATTAAATTTGATTTACATCTTGAAAATTGAACATATAATTTGTTGGCTGATATCGATAGTCCCGACTGAAATAGGAACTTTGGTGTTTACCATTTTACTGTAGCATATTTCCACATTGATTTTTTTAGTAGAAATTAGCATTCATAAATCTCATTTGCAGTCCCTGCAATAAATTAAAGTTGAGTTTAAGAAAATCAAAACTCGAATGTGGTAGAAAATCTCATCTAAAAATAGGGTAAATTTTGAGTTTTCTTAAATGAATTATTTAAAACTCCTAGTTTCGTTGTAAATAAAAGTTAACTTTTATTTTCAATATAACTAGAGATGTAAGTCGATGTCGATTTTTCGATGTATTTTTACATCACTAAGTTTAATTTAATTTTCCATTTTAATTATAAGAAATTAAAAAAAGAGTTTTAGAATTATTAAATCGAAGTTTAAGTATTTCCAATTGTTTTAATCTCACCATCTCTCGCTTTTTATAGTTGGCATTCCGTTGCGCGACTCGAGCCAGCAGTATGAGCCCACTGTGCAGGCCAGGCAGCATCGGGCGAGCATTCAGGCGGTGCACAAGTCGCACTACGGCAACCGAGGCGGCTTTGCCGGGGGCAACATGTCGTCGATGGAACTGGGCATGTACGTTCTGCTGACCGCCTTCTGCTTCGCCATCATTGTGTTTGTCATCTCGTGCGTGGTTTATGCCTCCAAATTTCGGCCCGCAATGATTGAATCCGGGCTGGATCCGTTGACGGGCGCTGGCAAGGGAAATGGCAATGGATCTGCAGGTGGAGGCGGTTTTCGTGATGTGCGCTTAAAGGAGTCGACAACGAATGCCCACGATTGGGTCTGGCTGGGACGATCCACCATCGATCGACAGTCGGTGGCAGTTGCCGATGCGAATGTGCCACAACAACAGCAACAACAACCACAGCAGCAACAGCAACAACAACCATTACCATTGCAGCAACAACAGCACACACAACATCACATCAATGCGCGTGGTAAACTCTTAAGAATTCACTTTATATTAAAACTTTCGATTTTATCTCCATATCTCTTTTTTTTTTGCCAGACTCTCGCATGCGCATCACCAGCAATCCCATCATCACCTACGACAATGGACGACGTGTCAGCTCGTTTGACCAACAACAGCCCAAGTTGCAGACACACATTGTGCCAGCCTCCAATCTGAACAAGCTGCATGCAGATCAGTAAGTTAATCCTTTTCTAGAGACTCGACTGTCTAAAATCTCGAATCTCTGCAAGCTAATGCCTTTGCTTTGTTTTTATAGCTATTTGGCCAACGATCGCAAGGATGCGGCTCTGGAGTATAAGCCGCCGGTGCCACCGCATCGCAATGTCGGCACACGGGCCATGTTGCCACCACAGCTGCCACCACAGACAGCGCCAGTCAAGGTAATGGGCAAAAAAACAAAATACACTAGCCGACAAAATATGCGTACAACCTTCTTTTTACTTTAACAGCTATTGTGAGTCAGGTCTTCATAGTAAAAAAACATATATTTGGAAAGGTCGTTTAATTCCGTTTGAATGATGCAAAAATTTCCTTAACCCATTAAGTATCCATTAAAAAATTCGAATTTCTGTGAACGTATACTTTTTCAACTTCTATCCTCGATTAAAAAAAAAATATTTTGATGCAAAAAAATTCTTGAAACAATTCTAACAGTGACTGCAAAAAAAATTCGCTAGTGTTTTTTTATGATTTTTTGAAAATTGCTAAAAATAACTATTTTAACCCATTTTTCTTACTTTTCAGGAATTTTTAAAAATTTCAATTTCATTCACTTTTAGAATTGTTTCAAACATTTTTTTGGATTTTTAATCAAATTTTTTTTAAAATAATTCATGTGTAAAACTTAATATTATTCGTTACGAAATTAGATCACAGAAGTTTTGGGGTATGAAAACGTTTTCGTGACCAGACTTTTACCTCGTAGAGAGGTTTTTTTATAAGATTATTTTTACTATGAAGACTTGACTCACAATAGCTGTTAAAGTAAAAAGTAGGTTGAAAACAAAAGTCAAACTGATTTTGTTTAATAAAACGACATCGTCAACAAAGTCATCCAAAATACCATCAATTTCCGAATCAGCTTCGTCTAGTCAGTATAGATCCAATATTCGATATATGTATTATACATACAAATGTTTAAAGCATGCACAGTGCAATTAATTTAAGAAACGGGCTCTAGACACCTTCAAATATTCTTAATTTCACGAGTGAGTTGCTTTGTTCCTTTATCATAGAGCATATACTCAAAATCTTTGAATAGATCTTTCTTAATCCAGCCAACAAAAGCACAATCAAACAAAATGTAAACAAAAAAAACAGCTGACTATGAAGATGTGCAATTCGTTGCAACGTACAACAGTATAAGAATTACATATTATAGTATCGATCAACTTCATTTATTAACTCTTTTTCTTCTACAGGATAAGGATTTGATAAACAAGCGACACAGTCAGCACTTTAAGCGCGAGCATTTGCACAATGAGAACAACAATGCGACGCAGCAGCCGCCACAACAACAGCAGCAGCAGCAGCAACAACAACCACAAATGTTGCATCAGCCACAGCCGGAACGTCAGCAGCACCAACGGAGTCACAGTCAGAGCCACAATTTTATGCAAGAGCCGGCGATGAGAGCGGCACACATGAAGCTGAAGCAACAGCAGCAGCAGCAACAACTACAGCAGCACCTACAACAACAGCAGCAGCAACAACAACAACAACACCAACAGCACGAGGAGTTGCACAATGCTGAAAAGTTGGTGGAATATATAAATCCGCATCAGAAGAATGCATTTCAATTCGATTCGCTGACACCAAAGAGAGTTACCAAAGCAGCAGCTGCACAAGTTGCAGCCGCCCAAGCTGCAGCCGCTGCTTCCGCCGCCGCCGCAACAACAGCAACAGCAACAACAAATGTTGCTGCTACATCCTCCACAGCAGCAGCAGAAGCAGCAGCAACAACAACAATTGTTGCACCAGGCTCGCCAGCTATAACACAAATTAAAGGTAAACAAACTGAAGCATTTTCAATTAGGGACAATTATTTTCAAATTTATAATTTAAAGTTACGAAATAACAATTATTTTTAATTTTTATTTAAAAAGTAAAAAAAAAATCATTGAAATTCCATTTGTAATAAGAAGTTGTGAAATAACACTTATTTCGGACTTTTTCAAAAAAAATCGAAAATAACTTTTACTTTGTACATATTTTAACTTTAAAAGTTACAAATAAGAGTTATTTCGTAACTTTTAAAATAAAAATAAAAAATACCTCTTATTTTTTATTTTTATTGCAAAAATAAGAAATAAGTGTTAATTGTCGACACTTATTAAAAAATTGAATATTAAAGATTATTTTTGACATTTTAAATAAGATTTAAAAATAAGAATTAAATTTGATTTACATCTTTAAAATTGAAAATAGAAGTTGTTGGCTGATATCGATAGTCCCGACTGAAATAGGAATTTTGGTGTTTACCATTTTACTGTAGCAAATTCCCTTCAAATTGATTATTTGAGTTGAAATTAGCATTCATAAATCTGATTTGCAGTTTCTGTTTTAAATTAAATTGAATACTCATTTACATGTTCTTTCTTTTCTTTTCTTAGAGAATCACAACCATAGCATATTGAGCAGCGTTGCCGATGCGGCCAATTCGAATGCCACTGATGAGATTGTCCGGCTGCCGACACCGCCCGCCATCGCCGCGGCCACCACCATCAGCAGCGAGCCAACAACAAAGTCATCGCGCGTCAAGCGCGCCACAGTCGTCGGCAATCCCATGTTCTCGACCACCGTCGACGATTCGTTGGCACCCGGCGAGCGTCTCGGACTCGATGATCTCGACATGGACTACGAGCAAATCATGCACTATTTCGATAACCTAAAGGTGCGAATCATTTGCAAATTTAAATACAGTTTTAGAAGACGGATTTTTGGTTTTATGATGCAAAATTATTCCTATACGTAATATTTTCATATTTACTAACCAACTAAATTTTGTCTATAATACTTTCTTTTCGTCTTCTTAATTTTTATACTTAAGCGTATTTAAATTTATTGCTTTTAACGTAGATTTAGCTATATGAGATCTAAAAGTAAAATACACTTTTAGTTTTAAAGAAGCTCTCCATTACTTTACTTTAAAGTACTTTATTGAAGCTCCTAAGCTTCATATTTTTGAAATTAAAAATGTTTGACAAAGGTAAATTTTATTTTTGGAAGATTAACTTTTGATTTTCTCTGATGTCACTAACTCATCTGATAAAGTACATATTAATTTTGCTTATCAGATGATAGTTTTCATAAAAAAATGAATAACTTTAAATTGTAGCATTCGATATTTCTAGATCAGATTTAATATCGTGTAGAAATTGCAATTGAACGTTTGACAGATTTTATTATCTTATAAAAAGATGAACATTATTTATAGAGCTTGAAACCACAAAAAAACCTCTTTACGAGGTAAAAGTCTAGTGACGAAAACATTTTCATGCCCCAAAATTTCTGATATCCAATTTTGTGACGAATAATATTAAGTTTTACACATAAATTATTTTAAACAAAATTTTGGCACCCAGCACATTGCGCTAAAATGTTTCAATTCTAATACTAAATAAAACTCACTGTTTTGCGCAGTGCCGAATGCAGTTAAAATAATTTATGTGTAAAACTTAATATTATTCGTCACAAAATTGGATATCGAAATTTTGGGGCATGAAAATGTTTTCGTCACTAGACTTTTACCTCGTAAAGAGGTTTTTTGTGGGATATCAGAAATTTTTGAATAAGACATCAGAAATGTTAAAATTGCAATATTTGATGTGATTTGTTGTGTAGATTTTTCTTAAATTGTCAAAATGTGGGAAAAAATACCTTATTTAACCTGTAACTGTTTACCCTTATAATTAAAAAAAAAACTTTTAAGGTATGTCTAAGAGCTCTTCGAAATACCTTTTCAACGATATATAGATCGCATCTGTAGCTTCTATCATTTGGATGCTATGGAGGCTTAAATTTTAGCGGTTTTTAGCGATTTCCCGCTAAACTAGCGATTTTTCGAAAAAGTAGAACAAACGATTTTATATTTTTGATTATAAAATGATTTATCTGCCGCAAAAAGAATTCACCACTTGCAAGCAGTTTATTTCCGCATTACGCTGCAAGCAGTGTACATACTGCATATGTACATGCAGTAGTGTAAAGGTAAAAGGTATATTCAGTTAATAGGTAATATCTTGTCCAAACGAATTTTGACAGATACGTGTTATATGTCAAAAAACGCGGAATCAAATTGCCTATAACATATAACATATTTTAAAGTGATCTCATGTGTAGATTTTTCTTAAATCGCCAAAATGTGGAAAAAAATACCTTATTTCACCTGTAGAAATTTACCTGTGTACTTTAGAAAAAAAGTTAAAAGGTATACATAACAGCCCTTCAAAATACCTTTTCAACGATATATAGATCGCATCTGTAGCTTTTATCGTTTGACTGCTATAAGGGTTTTCATTTTAGCGGTTTTTAGCGATTTCCCGCTAAACTAGCTTTTTTCGAAAAAGTCGTAGAACAAACGTTTCTAGATTTTTGATCGGGAACAAGTCCTCATTCAAACTTTTAAGCTAAATCAACGCTTTGATACTAACAAACAGACAAACAAACAAACAAACAAACAGAAACAGACTGACTTTTCATCTCATTTTCGGAAGGCCCCTAAAAATTTCAAAATTAATTATTTTTTGAACCAGTGGTCCGATTTTGATGATCGAGGTGTCATTCGACGCGTATTTTTGATTAGAATAGTTAAAAATTAAAAAAAAAATTCAGAAAGGCTCCAACGGCCCCATTAGCTCCAATCATTTAAATTTTGCCCCTCCCACTTACACCTGTTTATCTCACGAACCAGGTGAGTTTCCAAAAGTCTTAGTATGCACATTTGTAAGTTAAGTTAATACCTTTCGATCGGTATATAACTCGACCTGATCGGACAGTCATAGCAAATTTTCCATTCTTCCTGTGTATATATGCTAGTCGCCTTCGCACCCTTCGTGCTGCTTTCGTCACTAGCGCGGACTGCCGTCCGCAGTGATTTGTTTCTTTGGTATTGACAGTAGTCCTAAATGAAATGTGGCTGAATTTTTAAAAAATATTTTGTGTTTTTTTTTTTATTTATAGGAATCAAATGCCTGAGTACAAGAGATAATTGCTGCTAAAATTCGCGAGATATTGTCAACATTTCATCATCGATATCAGAATGTCGTGACGCCCATGACGACGCCAACTCGCAAGCAGATCCAGATGCTCGATCAGCTCGTTGAGGTTGCGGTTGCAGGTGTTGCCGGTGTTGCAGCGACGCCAAATGCAAATGCAATCAATGGGTAACTAATAAACACACACACACAACACAAAACACACACACTCTCCACACACAACACAAATTAAACGCAATTCTAGCAATCCAAAACTTAAAGCATAATACTCTCGACGCTGAAATCAAGTCAAAAAATATAAGAAAAACAAGTAAACAAAGCAAATTTAACAACACGTATAACAACAACAACAAAGGTATTTATTGCCTAGACTAAGATCATATATATATATATATATAAACATAGTTATAATATCGATAATAATATCGTACATTAACAAATGTTTTCCTCCCCCATAATGACGCACACCTAGCACAAGTGGATGATGAACTCTGTTGTCTCCCCTCTTCATATTTATATATTTATATTGATATGTATCTCTCACACATCTAGTGTTTAAGAAAGAGAAAGCAGCTGCAAGCGCATTTGAAAGCTGCTGAAAGCTTAACTTGAAAGCATCTGAAAGCATAGCTTGTTCCAAATTGCTTAGACAATTTAATTATTGCTTAAACGCTTCTTGCAAATGACCCAAAATACAAAACATACAATATATGTATGCATAAATATCTAACTTAATTAACCAAATAAAATGTGTGAATGTGTATGTATGTATGTATGTGTCTGTGCATGTATGTGTATAGTTAAACAACAACATATTTTGTACGAGATTTCGGCCTCATATGCATATCTCTCTCTTTATTAGAACTATGACAACAAAAAATGGACAAAAACCAAAAAACCAAAAAAAAAAACATTCGTGCTGAATTTGTGCATTTGTATTTGTTATTGTAACTCTCGTGTTTCTTTGTAAATCCAAAATATATACAGATATAGTATATAAACTATATGTGTGTGTGTATGTGTATATGGAGTATCCAACCACTTGTGCTACGTCTAAGTTCGAAATCTAATCCCCATAACTGTATGTGTATCTAAGTATCTCAAAAGAGCAAGTTGAGAAATTTAAAAAATGATATAAATGATATTGCTATGATAATACAAATATCGATCGCTTTATAACACTATAAGTTGACGCAATCATAAAAAAACAATTATATAATATTATTATTAATATAATCCCAAAAAACAAAAAACAATATTGAACAGAGAAATTAACAGAACAGAAAAGTATATAGACGCTTATGAGCTTTATTTGAACGATTTGCATAAAGACGAAGACGTAGAAAAAGAAAGAGAAGATGAAGATGAAGATAAGGAACAAATAAAGTATGGGAAATGTGTAACCAAATATTATATGATATTATCGAGCGTTTAAGCTTCATAAATAATATTAAACTATTTATAGATTACATGCATATTTATTATTATCATTATTATTATGATTATTATAATTGATTCTACTATGATTATCATTGAACAAAATTTTAACAATGAAAAGCAAAATCGAATAACGAAAAAAGCATAAATCAATTATTATAAAAACAAACAAAAAATTAAATAACAAAAGTCAAGTGCAAATTACAAAAAAGTTTCGAAAGCTGATGCAAAAAAAAATATATATATACAATAACACATGCCACAATTTCGCTATATATATATATATTTATATATACTATATATGTATGTATGTATAAATTAATTATATATGTATGTGTAACTCACTCGCGCTCTATATACAAACCCATGGCATACGCATATCCTTATATATATATTTATATATACATATGTATGTGTGTGTAAAACTGTATAACAAAGCTAAAGCTATATTTGATTTCTTAACTTATTATTTTGATATAGTATATAGATGTATCTGTCTTATAGCAACCCGAGCTAATTCATTCCATTAGCAAAAGTTTTTTTTATTATTTTGTTTTTATCGCACATAAATTCATCTATTTTAATTTGGATATATTGATTTGTATATGTGCATACATATATCCATTATGTTTGTTGTTTTCGTTTTGTGTTTAGTTTCAATCAAATTCAAGTATTAGTTTGTGTTACATCATTACATCATTTTAAACATTATTTCATAATCATATGTTGTAAATTGTTCCGTCCAACAAAAGAAAAAAAAACAAAAACAAATGAAAAACTAAAACAAAAACATAAACATAAAAATCATAAGGAAAAAAACTAAGAACTAAATAAGCGCAAAGCAAAAACAATTTAAGCAAAGCAATTGACGTTTTTTGTATACCCAACAACAACATCATCAAACAAAAACAAAACACACTTGTATAATTTATTATTATCTATTATTAAAGCTCTTTATATTAATATATGTATATGAGATTTTATACAACTCTGTAGTCCCAGCAGCTTTTTTGGCAGTTGTGATTTTACAGATCTGCAGTTATTATAAATTAATTATTTGTTATTAATATTTATGTTTTGCATTAAGAAGAATACAAGAAAGATCAAGGGATAGTATATAACAGCTTTTTGATGAGAAGAAGAACAAATAAAGTAAATGTTCTCTACGAGCGATTCTAATAAAGATCAAGAGCTAACATGTTTTTTATGAAAGAAACAATTTTAGTAGGCTTTTTTTTTAAAGATAAAGATAACAAAAAAGCCGATTAAAGTCTAAGGTATTGAATTGAAAAAGTACCGAGCTCAGATCTACATACATATATCAACAGATTCAATTCAAGAAAGATAAAATCAATATGCAGATTTGTAGAATCTGTAGAATCACAACTGCTGCTTACAAATTGCACATATTGTATATAAAGAAACATTACTAACATTGTTACCATTAATTTTGAATGTTAACGTAATAAGAGACAGCTATGAAAGAGAGTTGTCGTATTCGGTCATACCAGGGTTACCACTGCAAGCAAGGTGTGAAGCAAGGATTGTCTCTCCGAGCATGGCCCGAGTGTGTTGTTCAGTATTTAGTATTCAGTGACAAAATGACACTGACAAGTATGGAAGAAGTTTACGTATGAGATGAAAAATAAAAGGTCCTTCTTCTGGTATCAATCAAAGAGTACAAACGTGTACTGTAGAAAGTAAAATATGCCAAAAGCCATGTAACGCCGACACATGTAATATTTCTCTCTCTCTTACTCTCAACCAGTGGTGGGCAAGTAAGGACTCCGGGAGCTAATTTCGTGCCCACCGCTGCTCTACACACTTCTTTTTATCTCCCTCCCACATTTTTTGAGCAAAAAAGGGACAACCGAGTTTTATAAAATGATGCATATATTAATGAAGACATTTTGATTATAGCATGTAAACTAGTTTTGATCTATCCTATATGTTTTAACTTATCGTATCTCAAATTCTGCATAGACTTGGGCATTTCTTTGACACACACACACACACACAAATATATACACACACACACACACACACACACGCAGACAGTTAGTAGTGCTTGCCGTGTCTATCTAGTATACCCCTCCCAGTGCTATGTGCTAGTGCCATATACATATATTAAATCAATCATTCAAGTAGAGGACGTCAATCATTTGGCATATGTTTGTGCCTAGAGCTTAACACGAGCTAAACGCTTGTTCTCTCCCTCCATACTTTATATGCGTAGATTTAAATCATTTAATAAAGAACAAAGCCGAATGCAACTGCAGGTTGACTGACTGACTAACTGGCTGACTGGCTGATTGAAGTATGATTGATGGTGGTAGCCACAAATAGCTGTACTTGTATCATATGTATAACAATCGAATCGAAATGAATTGTTAACATCCTTATGTTATGCAATATAAGATGCTAATGATTGATCAATCGTATCAATTTCACAATGATTGATGGCTAGGCAAAAGCAGTCGCATCAGTGGCACCATCATTCAATCGTTCAAGATGACCAATGATTAAACAATCAATCATTGATTGATTGTAAGCAACTTAGCAAATTTAACAAACACACACACATATACATACACATACACATATACATACACGTATACATACACATATACACGTATACATACACAATAGAAAGCATAAAACATATTTACGCTATTATCGTGTGTATCGATTCCAATACAAAGACTTTTTTATCATTATTATTATTATTATGTTTAGAAATATATTTTATAAACAATTATTTAAATTATTAATTAATTATTTTGTTTATCTCACAAATTTATTATACTTATTATGATAAGACATTTTCGAATTTCTAGTCAGTTCGAAGCGTACAAATCGTTTTGTTACCACCCACAAAATACATCACACCCATACATCATACATACTATATGTTACATCATGTATTTGTATTTGTATTTGTAGAATCAATCATTATTTTTGCCATGCTTTTACCAGGCCCAACAAATAAACAACAATTAAAACAAAAAACAAAGAAAATGAAACTACACACAATCCTAAGGCTAAGCTATATGAATATATATATATATATATAAACATATATAAATGTACTATTTGTATTATCAAAACAAGAAAGAAAAAATATTACAAATGATAAAATTGAGAATTTCTGTTTTGTTTGTTTGTTTCTATTTGCTTTTTTTTTTGTGTTTGTTTTTTAAGCTAAATCTAAAACAAATCATAAATAATATAGTTATTATCTATATAATAATATATGTATATCGAAATATATAGATATATATAGATATATATAAATAAATTACTGAAAAGAGGCAGCAACAAATATCGTAATACATCTAATTATCTACCTATACAAAATGCAAATGCAATTGTTTAAGCTGCTTGATGCAAATCATATATACATATAGTATATATCCAGATAAAAATATATGTATGTACGTACGTAATCGATGACGTAAGAATCTAACATAAAGTTCGCTTGGCACACGAGACTATTAAAAATGTACTAAAAAGTTCTCCCTCGAAATATGATAAAAAAAAGAAGAGAAATCAATCGATGCTATCGATGATATATGAATAAATATCGATGCATATGTAAACAAATGAAATCGTTAATCGATTAATAATTATCGAAATTCGTTAAATATGTAAGTTCCATGAATGTCCCACCTGCCTGGCCATCCCTTCGCTTTTCGTATCACTCCCTACCCCAAAACACAACCACGCCCACTTTTAAACGCCTCCCGCTGCTAATTTGCACCTTGCCTCAAAACTAAAACACCAAAAAAATAAATAAATAAATAAACGATAAATTAGAGAAAGAGATTAAAACGAATGGGGGAAAAGGAAGATAAGATGATTAAGATGAGAAACCGCCGCATAATTGTTAACATTGTATCAGTTATTACGTAGTTGTTGTGTATGTATTTCCATGTAAGGTCTGTGTAAATGTGTGTGCTTACTCCCAGCTAATAATCGAACTTCGATAAGTCGATTAAGTCTTCTTCTCCTTTCGTTTTTTAACAAATATCAGTAGAATTGATAACTCTATATGTTTTTTCTCCTTGTTTTTGATTTTTCTTTTCCATTATTTTTTGTTATTTCTCTCGATGTTGCCCCATTCCCCGAGCATTTCCTGGTGATCTTCCTAAGAAAGCTTCTTAAAATATAACTATATATATAAACAGCATATATAAGGTACATCTACATATAGTCCATATATCATATATATTATACGTCTCCCCCTTCACACACACATGTCCTTTGGCCATGCCCCATTTACGCCCTTAAGCACCGACTGCTTGCCTTTTGCCTCAACTGTACTCAGTTCTTAAGTGTTGCTCATCCGATTCCGATTGTTTCTGCTTCTTTACATATATACACATATATATATATCAATATATATTTTTGTTTTCTTTTTTTTTTTAATTAAAATTCTGTTATCTATATGAGAAAAAAGTAAAAATAAAAAAAAATAAAAATTAAAAATATGCAAATAAAAAAGAATACTGCAAAAGATGTATACAACCAGATGAAAAAAGAAAAATGAAAAAAAATGATAATGAAATGAAATTATAGTTGCCATGTAAACACTTTAGTAGTTTATTATACTTATTATAATATTATTAAGTGGAACAACACACACACATTTTGTTTAAACGATCAAAAGAATCAATTCGAAGCAAACAAACAACAACACAAAAAATTAAAAGATTAAAAATACTATAAATATTCAAAAACTGAAATATTAATTTAAATAAAATAATTTATTAATAAACCACATATTATGAAATGACATAAAACCAAATAACTGTCTATTTGTTTTAATTGGGAGTTCGTGGAATTGGGATCGATCAAAGTTGAACTAGTCTCAAGGAACTCGGAGGTTAGCAAGGTAAGAGTTGCGAAATTTTGTATGATGTGGCCGATGGCTGATGTGGAACTGTCCGCATCTTATGAATCCACCAGCCCAGTCACCAGACATGAATGTTGTTGAAAATCTGTGGTCCATTTTGGATTCAAATTTCCGAAATCGCAAAATTGCTAATGAATCTGACCTAAAAACTGCACTGCTTGAAGAATGGGCCACAAGTGGCCCATAAGTTGGTCGAATTCATGCCAAAAAGGACAGAAATGGTGGTTGACCAACAGGATAGTCATACCTAGTACTTATTTTTGCGGTTTATTTAAAAACTAAGTTTTCAAATTTTTTTTCTCAAGTGGTTGAAATAAGCTGTGGCATTGTATTTGGCTCATTTTTTAGCTTTTAATTGTTACAAAATATAAAAAAAAAAATATTTAAAAAATAAATGATATTGTATTTAATAAGTTGAAACATCAGACTAACAACCTGCATTTACATTTTTTTGATATCCCGTTTAGTTTAGATTGTATAGACGCCTAAAGTTTTTGAATGGTGCTGGTTGAAATAAGCTGTTAGCCACTGTATATTTCATTATCGATATGTAATCGAATTGTAACAAGAATATCGGTTCAACCTCAACCTCAACAAATTATTCGGAATATGGTATCTACAATATGGCATCTATAAATATGTAACAGCGATATAAAATGAATCAAGTTGTCGATATATCTCAAAGTAATAACAATATATCGAGTTTTCCAAAAAAATAAATTTTAAAGGTGACTGTAATTGTGACTTGTAAAGTTGTTAGGTCTAAGATCAGTCCTCTTAATTCAGTCTGCATTTAAATATTATTAATTTCATATATCATATCGTCAATTTGTCTATAGGAATTTTTAAGAAATAAGTAGAGCTACAGAAACGATAAATTTTAAAAAAACATAACATAAGTTAACTATTAAAATAAAGTAAACTATATGATCTTTATGCTCTTTATATGTCTACAGAGACATACATACATATGTTATATATAAGTATTTAAGTAAGTATTATAATTTTCAGTTTGTACGCTCCAGATGCGCTTAGCTATATCAAAATTTTGCCAATTGCCCTTATAAAGTCGTGTTCTTGAAATTTACGCAACATTTGGCGCTTCTTTTGACGCGTGATCTTGACGATGTTGTCGATGGCGTCAACCTGCATCATTATATAGCAAGACCCGACCCGACCCTCCTCCCTTCTATTCCCTCCTACAACGCCTCCACAAATAGGGGCTACCCACGCCCCTTAACAACAACTGCCATGTCCGCCCACTCGGCCGAGTCGAGGATCAATACGAAATTAAAAAACGAAAAAAAAAATGTTTAAGTGCGTTTTACGTCTACGTCTAATTCCAATTCCAATTGTAAGAACTTCCAATTTGAGCAAAACCAAACGACGACAATTTTGCCACACCAAGATCGTCTCTCTGTGTGTGTGTGTGTGTATCTGTGTGTGTATGTGATTCGACTTTCATTTCGTTAGCTGCGATCGCGACTCAACGAAGCATATAAAAGCCATGGAAGAAGCGTTTCCATGTTTCAGTTGCTTCAAAATTTTCGTGCACTCTTCAAGTCAAACAACAAATTTCAACGTTATTTTTTTTTAATTTTTTTTTTATTTTGGATCTAAAAATTGATCCGAATTAAAATCGTGTGAATCGTCATTTAAATCAAAAAAAAAAAAAATATAGTAATTTATAAATATGTCTTACATCGGCAACGCATCGGATTTGGAGTGTGAAAAGAATGAGTTTCCCAGGCAAACGCGTCCTTCGGGCATCGTTACCAAACTGGCCGCCCATAAGTTATCATCGGAGCCGAAGTGGACCGATAAACAGGAGGATGATTCCGACTCGGAAATCTCCTCGCCCGATAATTTCCTGACCAAAGGTGCTCAAAGTTCACAAGAAAAACATTTGAATAACGTTTATATTTAAATTATTTTAATAATGACTTGTAAACTGTTACCCTATAAAGTGTACAGTCTATTTGAACTCGGCAACTGTTGGATTTGTAGTTGCCAATTTTGGTTAAAAAGCTGCTCTACCATTTGTAGTTGAAATTTATTAGAGAATTTATTGAATATTTTGATTATTTTTGGAATTATTCTAAAAACTTTCTAATGATTCGTTGAAAAAGATAAAAGTTATGCAAGAAACTATTATCAGCAGGCAATAAAAAGCTTTATAAATGTATCTTTAAGTCTAATACCTATATTTTGTAAATGCATGCTTTAAAAGTGAATTTCCGATTCTAAACTGTAGAAAAGTAGAACTACTTGTAATATCGTAATATCATCAATATCATGCTAACTGAGTTTAATACGAACCAAAAAACAACTTCATCAAAACTTACAGGCGCATTTCTACTGACACCCTCCTATGAACTATCCATGGAACGAGCTGCTCTAATTTGTGAAAAAATGAGTTTCAAGGGATGTTTCAGCTTGACGAAAACGGCTACAGGAATTCTATTTAAATTCTCACATCCAGATGACTATCAGGCGGTATTCAAGAAGGGATTCCACAAAGTCACCGGTGCACGTTTCTATCGCAAAGTAAGTTCTCCTTCTCCCTTCTCTTATCTTTTCAAGTTTCCAATACACAACATTTTGAAAATTTTGAATTAAATTTTTATAAACTTAAATTTGATTAGGAGCAATGCTGAATTATAGCTAGGAATTATTATGGAAGATTCTTTTGTCAATGTTAGTTGAGTTGTATTTTGAAAATACTTTATTTTCCTTTTGTGATTTGATTTATGTAAATTAAAATAAAAATTATATTTTTTTAATGTCAGTTTAGACTGTGAACTATGAGTAGTATATGCACATACATATATGATCTGATGGTGATTTAATATAACAATACAATAATATAGTAAATAATTAGAGTAGTAGTGTTAGTAGTAGCTAACCTCATTGTAGTAGCATTCATACAATATTAAAAAAAAAAAAAATACAAAGTCACCTCTCATATTTGCATACATCTGAAATCTGAATTCTGAAATATATTTCAACATTTTTGCAGCAAACATTCTCGCGCAGTGTGAGTATCTGTCTCTCTGTCTTCTGTCTATGATATGTCTCTGAAATATTGGCGTCACATTGGCAATTGTTTATAGCTCAGATCTTCAGATCAATCATCATCAATCAATCATCAATAATGTTGTATACATACATATGTAGAATATAACATATAGAAAGATTACTAAATAATTTTTCCCCCTTTTCCATTTTATTACTGAGTCGTATATTTGATTCACTTTGATTCACATATAGATTGCCATACCATGTCGACCAAGGAAAACATTTACGCTCTATGTGCTCGATGTGCCCGAGGATTTGCCCGTCGAGGACATTCGACATGCGATGTACAAGTTCGATTCGGTTGTCGAGGTCGTCCGATTGCACATCTACTCGAGTCCGAATCTCTCGGGTAGCAGCAACATCCCAACCGGCAACATCGACAAGGGCGCTGAAGGTGAGCAGCTGATGTCCTCCTCGTCCCCCAGCCAGACGCAGATGCAGACACTGCGCCGAGCCGCCATTCGAAGTAATGTACAAACCCAGTTGGATAATAATTACAAGCCTATACCTAACTAACCTACTAACTAGTGAAGTCAAGCGATTTGTGAAGATTTTTAACTCGATCCATTTTGTCTGACGATTAATCGACAACTCGTTTTTTAGATTTTGACGATTTAAACATTTAGATTTAATAAATTACACCACAACTACTAAGTTAGCTCGGTTAGCAAATTTAATTTATATAATATTTGATATAATCAGCCTTAATATTTTATATATCTTGAGACGCTAGAGCCAGTTGAGAATTCTAAGTCGCAAAAGTGGCAAAATAGCTGTAAAGCTTATTTAGCCCTTTGTTTATAACCTATTTATAATACTTTATTTTGAAACATTTTATTTTATACAACCTGTTAAAGCTTTTCCAAAATCGGACTATTCTATCGGTTTCAGAATCAGCCTTAAGAATGAACAACTTTGTTGTTTCTCGAGCAATTTTAACCAATTTCACAATTTGTGCATTTTTTTAAATCGGTTTAGAATATGATACACATATAGCTGTCATAATCGTCATGATCGGTCCAAAATTGAATTTTTGTAGTAAAGTATTATGGTTCTAAGTTTTTCTTTTTAAAGAGTTATTATATTCAAATTTAAAATTAGCAAAGATACTTTTTCGTTTTTTGTTTTGGTACAGACTCCTATTCCTCCATCCCTACCATTCTCCTCTTCCCACCCTGCTCAAATATTTTAAGCTGTTCTAATTTTGTTTACTGATTTTTTCTATCACATCCGCATCCACATCCACAGGCAGCAACAGCGCCAAGAGCGTCGTCAGTGGCATCGTTGCGGATGCCATTGAGAAATCAGAGCGTTCCGGTGAGCGTCGGGAGCTGCCGCCGGCCGTCATCCGCATAACACTGGCCTCCATGGATGAGTACAATATACTGCTCCAGAATGGTCTCAACTTTTACGATGCCACATTCTTTCCCACTGAGGCGAACATTTCCCTAAAAGGCGCCAAAATTGACTATAAACGTCGGTAGGTTTGAAATATATGTATATGGGGGAAATACACTTCTCTCTCACTCTCTCACACACACTGTCTGACTGTTTGCATCTCTGTCGCACTTGCTAGCATGCTAGATGGCTCGATACCGGGGCGTGTGCGCGAACTTTTGCCCGTATTCGATGCAGCTGGCTTCTGCAAGTTGCCCCCACCCACAAGCAAGCTAATTAAACCGCCGAGGTCATAAGTCAAAACGACAAAGCGACGATGAAGACGATGATGAAGATGATGATAAAGATGATGACGACGTTGATGATAATGATGATGATCATGAAAATGAAAATGAGAATGATGACAAAGATGATGCTAATGAACATAATGAATATGATGATGATGATAATAATAATGATGATGATGATTATGATTATGATGATGACAACCCCCCGCCCACGCCCACACGCCCACATGTTCCGTCCAAACAAGCAGTTTGCAGCAACAATTCTCTTGAATTGATTTAATTTGATTTGATTTCGTACAACGGATGGGAATGGAACCCAATCTTGGATTTCCGCTGCCAACAACAACAACAGCAACAACAACTACATAATAATAATATAATAATTCCTCTTTTGGCTAAACAAAAACAAAATACACATCTCTCTTGTGAACTCTTCTTTTTTTTTGTATGTTTTTTTTTTTTTATCATTAAATGCCCATAAATGGCTTAGCTTCTAATTTGTTTCGATTGTCTAACAATAAATAAAAACAAAACAACAACAATAAATAAGAAAAACCCATTTTCAATGGCAAACGGAAATGAACTATGAAACTAATTCAATTAATTCATTTTAAGCCAATTTTCTCTACGATTAACTCGTTTGCTAACCAACAAAACAAATAAAACCTGTAAAATGAATTTATGTAATCGCCTCATATCATTTATGTATATACATATGTACATATATGATATGCATACATATATACAACAAGAAATATATATCGAAAGAGATTTTGAGTTTGACTTGAGGGTGGGCCAAAAAATGTGATTATAAAAGTTAACATTTACATATGTATATATAGAGAACTAGGAGGTTTTGTCACCTGCTCGCTCTGCCCGCCAACCCCCTGCTATAGTCGAGCATACTCGCCAGTCGGAGGATACCCCGTACTTACTATGGAAACGCAAAATCTGCTGAACCCTTTCATAGGATTTAATCAGCTGATTGCATTTAAACTCCTAATAAACTTGTCCCTTATATGGGACTATTCCATGAAAGGGAAATATAAATAAAATAATATAAATCGCTACAAATATTAAATACAATTATGTACTAAATAAACTTTTTGCCCAAACATATTTACATGATATCAAATTGAACAGATGCTCGAAATTGACTTAGAAATTAGAGAAATCGAGACAGCGATATGTGTATTTCCTAGATCTCTTAAGAATAAACCAAAACAAACTTACATACATATGTATGTATATGGGTAATTCTCTAATGTCGAATGCGACATTCGTACGCATTCAAAGTGAAATAGAACATGTGACAAAAGGGGAAACTTATAGGTCTTGACTAGCACTATTAATAATTTCGGCAAAACGTGAACGAATATTTTGATCCAATTTACTTTGAATTGTAATGCATTCATTTATCTAAAAAATGCATTTTGTTTGATTTAAAAATAAGTAGTAGTTTTTTTTTAAATTTGATTTGAGTCACTATGTGTTAAAATGGTTTATGTTACAATCTTACTATCCTTCTTAGTGTAATCGATAGAATACAAACGGTCCATTTTGGAAATCAATTTTTAAGAAAATGGGCAAAAATATAGAAAAAGTGAGCTTATTCCAATGTTGAATCACTTATATGTATTGAATTTCTTCTAGCGTATATTGCTTAAATAAATAACTTGAATACATTTTTGGAAGGAAATTTCACAAGATGTGAGTTTTTGATCAATTTTTCGTTTTTAGCCTCGGTTGACATTTCTGTGGAAATGCCCATATCCTAAATTGTCCTTATAATTTTGAGTTGCAATTTTTATTCGCTCATGAAAAGCAGGTCACAACGCTCTGTGATTGGTCGGCTGCAGGCTTCGTCTGCAAGGCCGCGCTCGGCAATTCCGTTGTGGTTTGTGTTATCCATGTCACAGGGTGTGTTTTCCATGTCACAGGGTGTGTTTTCCGTGTCACAGGGTGTAGTATCCGTTGTTGTGGTGCATCGAAGCAGAACTACAAATCCAACAAACACAATTTACACTTTCTGCTGATTTCTGTTCGCCTGCTATTTTTGCACTCTGACAGAAAACTCAAAGACTAAATAAAAGTTGCAGCAGCAAACTCATTAAATTTAAATATTGAGAATTTTTAGTATTCACTAGGAGACTTTAGTCAAGTTAAACAGTACACAATTTGAAACAGTACACATCATAACTACACAAATCTCTTTTAAAAGAAATTTTATATATTTTTTCAATAATCTTTAAGAACGATGAAGGCTAGTGCATTGAATAAAAAATTTTGTATGCTGGCTTACAGACATGGCCTAAAGGGGGGCGAATTGTGCCAGAAGATCGTTCCCGAAGACGATTTTTTCGATATTGACATAATGCGACTTGTTCTGCTCGTCTTGTGTGCAAATGGCTTGGTAAGTGAATAATAATTAATGAATCAGTTTCTACGCTAAAGCGAATCTAATCTAATTTATTCGCAACAGATAAATAGTGTGAGTGACTTTGTTAGAATTTGCATGAAAAAGGACCCCAAGCCGGCAACAATGTGGTATAACAACAGATTCTGTGTCCTTCCCCCGAAGGTCTCTCGATTCATCACTGCGATCAATAGATTGCTCCATCTGAATTCCTGGATATTTCTCAGCTACGCCGCTTTTAACGTAAGTTTCATAATTTTATTCGCTTTGTAGGCTTACAATATTTATACCCGTTATTAAAAAAATATGTGAAAGGGTATATTGCATTTGTTGAAATGTATGTGACAGTGAGAAGGAATCATCTTCGACCCTATAAGGTATATATATTCTTGATCAGCATAAACAGCCGAGTCCATTGAGCCATGTCCGTCCGTGTGAGCGACAAGACCTCAGAAACCAAGAGCTAAAGCATCCAATTTTGGCACACAGACCTGAATAAGCCCCACGCAGATCAATATTGTTTCAAATTTTTAAAAAGTTTTTGCTAGTTAACGTTATCTAATATTATAAACTATCATCCAGCTTGATCGCAATAAGATCGATCAAACAAAACGCTAGTAATGCCTGATTTAAGCTGCAAGCAATAAAAGTGCCTCAAAGTATGCAATACAATTTTTTTTATGTATATTGAAATAAGTAACGGGAACTCTACTGTCCGAAAATCGACTATAGCCTATTCTGCTTGTTTTTATTTATTATCTTCCTACAGTGGTCGCCCAAACTAATGGTTCCATGGCTGGCTTATCATATCACATTCCTTACGCTGCATCTGCTCAAGATCTTTCTGAAGGCCACATTCGCTACTATTGAGTGGAAAGACGTCAAAGTGAATGTGATACTATCCAAAATGATGGCTATTGTATTTGTCTACTTCAGCAAGTTATATTATGAAGCCATTCGCAGCTTTTACATAAATTAAACGATCCGGATCGATTGTTGAAGTTTGTTGAGTTATACTGAATTACAAATCGTACAAGAATTAAATTAATAAATACCAATATCAATACCTCAATACCAATTGAAGAGGTATGCTCCAAAAATCAGTATTTTTTTCCAAAACATTCGTTCGAACAATTAGAAATTTTTCTTTAAAGATTAGAAATTTCTCATCTTTGAACATATATTTTCAAAGTTACAAAAATCGTCTGCCATATCAACAAAATTATTTATTTGATATTATTAAAAATTTAATATCATTGTACTATTTTTTCAATAATTTAATGTTGAATTTAAATTACAATAATGGATATCAGAAATTTTAAGGCATAGATATGGTTTTCGTCACTAGACTTTTAACTCGTAAATGGGGTTTTTATATAAGATACATTATACTGACATACTCCATTTAACAATAAGTATAATAACTTGCCCAACTCGAGTAACTCGGCTGCCTGTGAAGAGATTCGGTTGAAACTTTCAGGATATGCAGCTGAAATTCTTTTAGAGTGTATCTTAAATTTTCAATTTTATAACACTCCCACCTTAAGTAACTCAGCTGTATAAAGGAATATTTTGATGAAACTTTTGGTACAAAATTAGTTTGTTTATCAATACGTAGAAACATTAATTAAGAGATAAAAAATTCCTTACCTTTTTTTCAAAACTCATATTTAAAAAGAATCACGTTATCTAAAAGAAAATCACGTTAAAATTCTCAATAGTTGAAACACAAATCGTCAGTTTGTTTAATACTTTTCGTTTGTTGTTTATTTTGCACTTTATTTAGGTAATTGATTTAGGTATACATATATTTCTTGATTGATTTAACAGACAAAATTGTTGCACAAAGTAAGTAAGTTTATAACACAAAGACATACATATGCATATCTATATAAACACATATAGATACATAGAATATAGAACATACATATATGTATTCTGATAAGCATATATAGTTTATCTCATACTGCAGAATGTCTTGTATATATTGTATATATATATAATAATTAATAATTGATTTAAAGCATATATCATAGTATTGTATACATCGATAGATCTACGCATATATATGCAAATATATACAGATTGTTATATAGGCATATACAGGGTGACCAGAAATAACGGAGACAAACATTTTTAACTATAATTTTACTAAACGAGAGAAATTTAGCAAAGCAACAATTAGTAACGATAGAGTGGATCACTAGTTGTAAGATTCTCAGCCGGCTTCGAAATGGTCTCCTCCAGCTGTGATGCACAGGCCCAAACGTGATTTAAAATTGTGGGCCACGGGCCGCAGGTCGGCGATACGAGCGCATCCTTTTCACAGATGAGAAGCTGTTCACCGTCGAGCAGGCCCACAACCACCAAAACGACTGGATCTGGTCCGTAGAGGCTCCGAGTACGTCGGCCATTGTCAAACATCGCCAAAATCCGGAAGTCCGTTATGGTGTGGGGCGACATGTGGGCCAGCGGCAAGAAACCCCTGGTTTTCGTGGATCAAGGGGTTAAAAGAAACCAAGAAGTGTACCGCCGCGACGTTCTCGACGCCGTGGTAATTCCTTGGGCCCAACAGCACTTCGGCGATGCGGACTGGACTTTTCATCAGGACTCCGGCCGGTTCACAAGGCGAAAATGACGCAAGACTGGTGCAAAACCCATTTTCCAGACTTCATCTCGTCTGCTGAATGGCCACCCTACTCGCCGGATCTCAACCCGATGGACTACAGCGTGTGGTCGATATTGGAGGCCAGAACCTGTGCTAAGCCTCACAAAAGTTTGGAGGCGCTGAAGCAATCGCTGCTCTTGCAATGGAACCGACTGTCTCCCGAGGACCTGCGGCGCCCATGGCCAACAATTTTAAATCACGTTTGGGCCTGTGCATGGCAGCTGGAGGAGGCCATTTCAGATCCGGCTAAGAATCTTACTACTAGTGATCCACTCTATCGTTACTTATTGTTGCTTTGCTAAATTTCTCTCGTTTAGTAAAATTATAGTTAAAAATGTTTGTCTCCGTTATTTCTGGTCACCCTGTATATGCGTTTATCCATGCATATTTTTATATGTTTAGGTATATAGTTATTTTATAAGTAGTATGTATGTATGTATATAGTCTGTTTAGGAAATACTCATAGAACATAAACGAATTCATTGTATTAATTCGTTTAATTAGTTGCTTGTTTGTTTTTGTTTTTGTTGTGTGTGGAAAATCGACAAAACAGCAAAAAAAAAAATAGTAATAATATTTCGATATATGTAATATATTTATCGTGTTGTATGTATATAATAATGAAATATAATAATCAACGTTTAACAAACAAAAAAGTATATAGATTAATAAAATACACACACGTGCCACACACACACTCTCTCTCTCGCACACACACACACACACACATACAGAGGCACGTGCTACAATTTACATATATGTAATAATAATATAATAAAAGGAATTAAAGTGGATACAAACAGACGTCAAACAGACACGAATTTGGACATGGACATGGACACATACACATAATTAATTAACCGATTAATTACAGTGTAATTCTTTTGTTATTGTTGTTTTTGTTGTTGGTTGTTTTAATACACGGAGTGAACAATATTATCCTTCTCGACAAGCAGGCGCACTTTCATGCAACCATCGGAGCCGCAGGAGAAGAGACGTCCAAAGGGATCCACATACACCTGGCTAACACCTTGGCCCGTGTGCTTGAAGAAACCATTCTTGGCATGCTCATGGGGGAACGTATTGATTAGCATAAATTGATTCATATCCCATATCTGTAAATGCAACAATTGTAATTAGTTTCAAATTAAAACAATTACCCTATATATTTGTACTATATATCTGTATACCTTTATATCGCCCTCAATGGAGCCGGTGACAAAGAATTCCTCGTGCGGATCGAGTGCAATGCACTTGATGGTGCTATCGTGTGCCTGCAAAATGACAATTGTTAGTTAACAATCTCAAGAGTTTGTTGAATTGTTTGTTTGTTAGACTCACCTGATAACGATGTCGCAGCGTGCGTTGACGCACATCAAAGACACAGACATCGCCCCGCTTGCCGCACGAGATGAGCACCTGGTGCTGTGGCGCAAACACCAGACAGGACGAGCCCTGATCATGGCAGGTGAACGCTGCAATCAAGAACACAAACAATACAGATTGGTGTTGTAGATTTAAAATTAAGAATCGACTTTTGAAATCGAAATATAAAACAATAAAATTGAGTTGTCTTTTTATATCGTCAACAAAATTACAGAAATAAAGAACTTGTCGATTTTTCAATGTATTTGTACATCACTATAACAAATTAGCATAAACAATTAAGATTTAATTTAGAAGATTCTAGTGTATCCAAATGATTTGTCATTGATGTGGACTCAAAATAAATTTGTTGTTCCAACTATATTAATTTTGTAAAAGAAAATTGATTCGAAAAATTGTAAAAGGTGTCAGATCAATAGTACAAAGTTTTCAGACCCCCATTGCCGGTCAGAAGATCAACCGATTTATATGCGGAATGTCTTTTCAAACGTATGTTACAGGTATGCCACAGAAATCTCTTCCACTTGAATTTCATTTCTGTCCAGTTTCCACAGTCCAATCACCTGAACAATTTTGGGTGAAACGAAATCATCACTCAACCCACTGGCGTCCGATGCCATGAGAATAATGTCACATTTTTTGTCCGAATTTTAGAATTTAGAGTTGTCGAGTAACTTTTATTGTTTGCCGCACCAATAACTTTTAAAATTATTTAAGCTACACAATATTAATTATTATATAAATAAATTAAATAATATTAATTAAAGATGAAATAAAATATAATCCTTCTATCCTGCAATAATAAACTTAAAAAAGTTGCTAAGCAAACCCTAGCAGTCCAGTTCGAAAAGGTTGGTGAACATGCTAAAAGCTATAAATTACTCGAAGTTCTGTGGCACGGAGAAATTTTCGAAGTGGAATTGCTTTTCTCTGAATTCGATTTCAATAGTGATTTCTGTGGCATACCTGATAATTTTAATTTAAGTTGTTGTTAATAATAACAGAATAATTTAATAAACAATTAAGAATTAAAAAAAAAAAAAAAAGACTTCTACAACTAGTTTTAAGATTTGGGAGGATATCTCAAAAATTTTTAACCAAGCATACAAAAATTAAATTAGCTCAATCATTTTTTTTTAATGTCTTCTTATAATATTTATTAATATACTTTATTTTATAGACATAAACAGGGAATATATTTTTTGGTAGTGAAATTTATGTAATAAAGGAAAATTGGCTTATTTTACTCAATTTTTTTATTGAAACAGAAAATATATAAAAATCAAACTTCTATGAAACTGTTTTTTATTAAAATAAATAGAAATTAATTTTAAAAATATAAAAGAAAGTTATGCATAAAAACGATTTGTCAAAACTCAAATTTTAATATTAATTACAAAATAAAAACAAAATTAAATTTTAAGCGTACAAAATGTTTACAGGGTATACATATTAAAGTGTTTAAGCACTCACCGGACACACAGGACTTCTTATGCGGCAACAATGTGTCCCAAATGTTAATGTTCTTGTTCTCGGAACTTTGGCCAGCTGTATGAATAAAAACAAACAATTACATAAGTTAAGCTCAGTCAAAATGGCTAAGAAAGTCTAAAGAAATTACCGCTTGCTAGCAAACTGCAAGAGCCGAGGAATACGAAATCGGAGAGCGCTTTATTGTGGCACTGGTAAGTCTGGAAAAACCAAAAGATAAATTAGAAACGGTTGGAGAAACAACATTTAATCATGCGCAAAAATACTGACAATGAAGGGTCGATTGTTTTGGGATGCGATGCCCGCTTGCCAGAGACTCAGGTTGCCATCGCCGTCGCCGACACCGAATTTGTTGCCCTGCTCGGAGAAGCGACACCGCGTGACCTTGGCAAAGGTGCCCGAGGTGCGGGGAGAGCAAACCGGCTGCTGGTGTCCCCATTCCCAGATCTGGACAGAGCCATCCTGACCACCAGTCAAATACAATGGCATCAGGGGATGTGCGCTCATCCGCTTGACATTATCCACCTTATGGCGCAACACCTGCGAAACAAAAAGAAACGGATAAATTTATTATTAAAATTGAAATTATTAAACATTAATTATGTAAATTATAAATTTTAAAACATTTTAATTTAGACAATTTTGTCTACTTTTTGGAATAATAAAAAGTCTTCGTCTTTAATTTAGCAACATAATGTTTTAAAGGCAATTTATCAATTATATAAAAAGTAAATAAATAAATATTTTGAAATTAAGCTTAAATTCATTGCAAAAAAAGCATATGGGTCATTATCTAATGTCGAATGCGACATTTGTAACCATTCAAAGTGAAATAAAACATACGCCAAAACATTATTTTGTTGTTACAAAAGGGGAAACTTGTAGGTCTTGATTAGCACTATAATTTATGCTTAGGTTGATATTGGGAAATTGTTCGTTTTCAAGATAATTTAAAATAACCAAGACATTCGCACGCGACTCAGATAGAAGTCGTTTTTTCGGCGACCAGCTCTAACACTAATTTCGGCAAAACGTGAACGAATATTTAAATGCATTCGATTATCTAAAAAATGCATTTTGTTTGATTTAAAAATATTAAGCAGTCACTGTCGCACTTGACAAAATATTCCACAAAATATTTGTTGTTTCTGTCTCTCTTTTTTTAAATTATATATCGAATCCGCTCGAAAAACTTGTTGCAAATTTAAATTTCAATATATTTCTATGTGTTAAAATGGTTTTTGTTACAATCTTACTATCCTTCTTAGTGTAATCGATAGAATACAAACGCTCCATTTTGGAAATCAATTTTTAAGAAAATGGGCAAAAATATAGAAAAAGTGAATTAATTCCAATTTAGAATCTATATGTTCATCCTAATGAATTCCTTCTAGCGTATATTGCTTAAATAAATAACTTAGTACATTTTTGGAAGGAAATTTCACGAGATGTGAGTTTTTGATCAATTTTTCGTTTTTAGCCTCGGTTGACATTTCTGTGGAAATGCCCATATGCTTTCATTTAATTTTGTTCAGTGTAAAGCAGTTAAACTCTTTCGATTACTTCGTGTTTCGCTGCTTCGCAATATTTGATTATGTGATGGATTAAACTCTTAATTAAAATGGCTGATTTAAGACCAAAGATTTCCTGATAGGATGGGATTCGTGTGCAGAACTCACCATGGATGTGCCACGTCCCGACTGTGAGGCGCTTTGCGTGCTTGCGCTGGCTTCACTGTACGTCGTTCCAGCGCCAAATTGAGCCCTACAGAATTGATACATTTAAAGAGACAAAGAAGATTATTATTTGCTTGTTATGTGGAATATGGTGGCAATAGGGAGATGGGGGAACACTCACTGCTCCTGCGACTGGATAATGAGGAAGGCGGAACTATTTGTGTCGGCATCTTTGGACAGATTCATCATATCATAATCGCACTCATCCTCATACCAATTGGGCGACTCCAAGAGCAGTGAGATATCAAATTCCTGAATCTCTCGCGGATTGGCGAACGCGATCATTGATGAGCTGTTGTTCTTCAAACAGAATGTGAATATCGATTCATGATCCTTATGGATGATCCTAATGTGATCTGTGTTCTCGTTTGTCGAATGCGATTGACCTACGAAACAACAAAACAGACGGAAAACATAGCAGCAATATTGATAGAGAGAGAGAGAGGGAAATAGAGCACCAGATAGAAAGAGATGGCAATCATTCGCATGCATATTTTTCCACATACAATTTTAGGTTTATGCTATACTTATAATTCTGTTAGTGCATGTGCATGTGCGTGTGTTTGTGTGAGTGTGTGTGTGTGTTTGTTAAAATGATTTATTTTGTTTGTTGTAAGTTGTGGCCAAATTAATAAATGTGTTGTGTGAATTTGTGCAGCATAAAAATTAAATAAATTCCATTACTTTCGCTGTCGCAGGCATCGAATACTTTATTCTTATACGTTTCTTAGCCTAATCTTATACTGTGTGTGTATGCTATGTTAATGTTAACTTGTGTATGCTATGTTAACTTGTTGTTGTTGTTGTTGTTGTTGTGCATGTTTTTGTGTTTGTATAAAGTGCATGTTGGTTTTATTGGATTCATACTTAAGTTGTGTGCATGTGAAACTACTGTGTATTTTCTTTTTTGTTTACTACAATTTTCGTTATTTGCTTATACATATTATTCTTAATACAATTGCCAACTTGTCTATATTTTACATACATATTTACATCGCTTCAACAAACTGTTGTTGCATTAACAGAGCAAGGCGCACAGTTGAGCACTGTTGACAGGCTAGCAGTTCTCTTTAACAGCGAAGAGCACTTTTAACAGCACTGTCAACTGTTAAAGGAGAACAGCACTTGCGTGTTAACAGAGCAAGCAGTGCAGCACTGTTAACGCTGTCAAGCAGTGTGCAACTGCAATTTGAAATTAAAAACATGAAAAAAATGTCCAAAAACCGAAAAAAAATCAAAATATTTGAAGACTATAAACTATTGGTGATACTAAAAGGCATGTTACACTAATAAACAAAAAAAAAAAACGTGCAAAAATATATATAGTAATACTAGGCCAAACAAAAATTCAAGAAAAAAAATGTTGCAAATTTCAAAATATATATATGTAGATCAATTGCAACAACAAATAAGAAAGAAAATGGAATACCGACCTTCATCGGTCTCGTTGTCGTGCTGATGGGCGTGGTGGGAGCTGCGAGTGCTCGCCTCCGTGCTCTTGCCGAAGATGCTCTTGATGAACACCTCCTGCGTGGGCTCCTGGCGCACCAGATAGTTCCACAGGCGACGTATGGGACCCGCTGCCGAGCCCGAGATGAACGGCGTGTTATCCTTGTTCAGCAGCGAACGATACTTGTGGATGGCGAGACCATTGATGCCACTCTCCGCATAACAGCCGGGTATATAATGCCGCGATGGTGGACCACGACTAATCAAATCATTCAGGGCAAACTCCTGCCAGCGATTCAAGGTGCGCAGCACCTCATGCGACAACGGACTAATGACGGGCAGATCTAAACAAAATAAAAGGGAAAAGAGATGTTGTGTTATTTGATGATTTGGAATGGGAATGGAAGTTAATGTAATTCGACTCTCACCCTGCAACTCGATGCCGGCAACTTTGACAAACTCTTGGATCTTGTGTGTGCTATTCTTGATGAGCGCCAGACGGAGTATGCTCCACGAGTAGGACGTGGGATTGGCGTGCTCGGTATTGTCCTTGGACTTCAATTGCGTGCGACTCACATTGCCGTCGTCATCGTCATCCTCCTCCTCCTCGCCATCCGATTCATGCGAATCATCTGTATCATAATCATCGCAATCTATCAAAAGAAATTGTTCAAGATTTATTAAATGGCAACAATTTAATATTATAAAAAAAAAAACTATTTGTTGATTACATAAAAACAAATTAAATTAACTTTTATTTCTTAATATAAATTAAAAAATAAAATAATAAATATTCATTAAGAGCCAGTTTTAAATAGTTTTGATAATTTGTTTATACAAAACTTCAAATAAAATAAATTATTATAAAAAAAAAATGGTACATAACTTTAATTTGTATAATATTAAGAGTCATATTATGATTTTAAAATAGAAATTTAAATTTATTAAGTATTTTATATCTGAAATTTAAGATCATTAAGCTACATTTAAATTTTCAAGATGACTTAAACAGATAAACTATTTAATTTTCAATTATTTTCATATTTCTTTTTTTAAAAAGTTAAAATAATAGTAATCAAATTTATATAATTTACATATTTAAATAGAAATTTAATATATATTATATCATATTAACTATATCAGATCAGATAGAAGACTTTAATATCATGGTCATGTCCATATTTTAAATTCGAAGATTATTTAAACAGATAAAACATTTAATTTTAATGAATTTTGATATTTATATTTTTATAATGTTAAAGTAAATAAATTACAAAAATAAAGACAAATTTAAAGAAAATTTTAGTTTAATAGTAATAAAATTGATATTATGATATTTAAATAGAAATTGAAATTATTAAATTTATATAACAGAAATTGAAATCATTATTTTATTATATCATATTATATCCGATCAGGAATCAGCAATAGACGTAGAAGTTGCGACTCACCTGTGGTTGTGGGCTTGGTCAGGAAGTAGGAGAGCATCGATGTCTCTGGCGGCATAAACTGTTCCCGATACGTCGGCTTGTCCTCCTTCATGTTGCTCGACGTGCTGTTCTGACTGAAGCTGCCCAGGATCTTCATGTTGAGCTTCATGCGCTGCTTCGTTATGGACGTCACCGTATTCCAAACACTATTCTCATCCGCACAATCTTCTCCACCTGCTCCTGCCGTAGATTGCAGTGCTGCCTGTGCTTGGGTCTGGGCAGCATGTGGCTGCGTTGCCGGCTTGATGAGCAGCTTCTTCATGCCGCCGCCAAAGAGCGTCGACCAGGTGTCGTTGGTGAAATTGTGTCCGCTGAGGCGATAGAGCAAGCGACTATCGCACGTGGACAGCGAGTAGATGAACAGGGCCATGTAGGTGGACACAAATGACTCCAGGAGCAGCACATTCAACTTGGGCACATCCTCGTCCTTCTCGCGGGCCAACAGCGCCCGCAAATTGGTCACGCCCGGCCACTTGGAGGGCGTGGTGCAGATGCCAGCGGGCTCATCCGTCGAATACTTGCGACGCCGGTTGAACGCATTGCGACTGCCAACCAAATAGCTGCACTCAAACGACGAATTGATCTTGGCAATGTTCTCAATGCCGGGACTCGGATAGCCATTGAATGTCGCATTGTTCACCACAAAACTCTCCGAATCGCACAGCGATTGGTAGATGCACGAGGACAGGGCCACCGCCAGGTCGCGCAGCACAAAGATCTCGCTCAGCGAACTCGACTCGATGCCCGGGAAGGGCAGCAGCTTAATGATGCTCTGCAGCATGTCCACCGTCTGCGACTGCAGATACTTGATGGGATCGGCGATGACCGTCTTGTTGCCCGCGACACAGGCGCTCAGCAGCGGCAGCGTCGTCGGGAATGGCAGCGGGCTGAGCAGCTGCTGCTGCGTCTTCTCCTGCTGCAGCTCCTGCAGCAACAGCACCAGCTCCATGCGCACCGAGGCCAAGCCGCCGCCGCTCGCCCCGTGCAGCGAACAGTAGCTCAGCAAAGTGCGCAGCAGCGTCTCGTTGGCTATCAAAATGAAATGAAATAAAAAGAGCACACAAATATTAATACATATTTAATAAAAATGGCAAATTCATTAATGATAATTATACCTGTTACTTCAAAAATAAGTAAAAGGGTATATTGTATTCGTAACATGGGGAAAGACTAGGGATGGCACGATTAATCATATGATACACAATAATCGATTATTTTACTTCCATTGGCGATTTAATTGTATCTTAAAATGTGTTGCGATTAATTGGAAAACTCTAATCGATTTATTCGATCAAAAAATCGCGTCGTTGCCAAAATTTTTTCAGCGAAACACCAATCAGAGATTTTATTCCAAAAAAATACTAGCAAGAAATTTATTTGAAAATATTTTTTTGCAGTCACTCTTAGAATTTTTTCAACAAAATTTTCTGCATCAAAATATTTTTTGTTGTATGAAATCGAGAAAAAAAAGTTGAAAAAGAGAAAACTTATACAGGGGTGGTCAAAAGTATTTTCACAACATTTACAGTTAATTGTGCTCGTAATTTGAAGTTACTTCATGTAAAGTTTGGTATCAATGGAAAGGTCTTTTGAATTCCTTTCAAATGATACAAAAATTTGGTTAACCTATTAAGTACCCATTGATAAATTTGAGTTTTTGTAAAAGTCAATTTTTTTTTACTTTTTTCCTGGGTCTCAAACAAAAAATGTTTTGATGCAAAAAGTTTCTTCAAAAAATTTAAATAGTGACTGAAAAAAAATTTTAAAAATCTCTTCGCTAGTATTTTTTATAATTTTTTGAAAACTGCAAAAAAGGCACTTTTTGCACGAAAGTGAGGAAAAATGGGATAAAATGGTCATTTTAATGGTCAAAATATTATAAAAAATATAAGCGAAAATATTTTTAAAAATTTATTTTGCAGTCACTATTTAAATTGTTTAAAGAATGTTTTTGCGTCCCAACATTTTTTGAAGAAAATCGAGGAAAACATTTGAAAAAGTACTTTTTTTAAAATTCGAATATTTCAATGGGTACTTAATGGGTTAAGGAAAGTAATGCATCATTCAAACGGAATTTGGATGACCTTTCCAAATATATTTTTTAAATTTGAAGACTTGACTTACAATAGCTGTTATAGTAAAAGAAAGAGTGCACCTATTATTTTGTCCATGAGTGTATATGACTATCAAATCCAATTTCTCAGATGAACTTAATTTTAAAGGGATTCGCAATGGAAATTGGAATTGGCAACTGACCTTTGAGCCAACGCTTGCGTTTGGCGGCCCGCATCACCTTGGCCTCGAAGTCCTGTTTGTCCTGCATGAGGATCTCGTGGAGCGTCGGCCGCTCCGTGCTGGGATAGATGCTGGCATTCATCATGTCCTTGTCCTTGGCATCTGCGGCATCGGGATCATTTGGATCGTTTGTCTGCTCGGAGCTGCAATAGTTGCACAGCTGCTTCAGTGCCTCCACCTCGCGTTCCAGCCACATGTACAGCTGGTAACGCAACTGGCCGCCATCGACCTCGAAGCCGGTGGCCAGCGTGGACAACTCCTCCATGAGGATCTTCAAGCAGGCGACAAACTTCAACTGCTGGGCCATAATATCCATTTTGACTTCACCGTTGGTGGAGGATTTGCCTGGAGCAGCAGCTGGAACGGCAGCCAAGTCGGCATCATCATTGTGCAGATCCTCCAGCTCGGCATTCTCCTCATCATCGTCGTCCTCCCACTTGATCTCAAACTTGGCCTCGTTGGCGCTGCTCGACGCCACCGGAGCACTCCAATCGAACTGATCCAGCGACGACGATTGCCACTGATCCATAATGCCCGAATTGATCAGCTCCTCCTTGGTCACGCCCGTTCCCTGCTCCGTTTCGGGTGCAATAATGCTGGACGTGGTGGCGGCGTCGCTGTCGCTAATCTTCATGGGCAGCTTGTTGAGCACCTCCAGCGCCAACGCCGGACACCCAGACTTGAAGTGTCCATGTGCCGTGGTGAAATACAACTGCCGCTCAATGGGCGTAATCGAATCCTCCAGCTGCAGCTGTCGCTCCTCCACATTGCGCGTCTCGCCCGCATAACTGAATCCGGAGAGCACGACATGAGCGCAGCGCTTCTCCTGCGCCGACAGCGCGATATTCTGGCGGATCAGCAAAGGATGCGTGCGCAAATAGATGTAGAAATTAAAGACATTCGGATTGGTCGCATGCTGTGGCAACTCCGGCCGCAGCAGATCCTCCTCCCGATAGCTGCTGTGCAGACTCCCCACGCCATTCAGCAGCAACGTGTTCAAGCTGTCCTGGTACTTCTTCAGGTTCCAGTACGTCATGGAGCGCAAGAAGGGATCGGGATGGGCGCGCGTCAGGTCGCAGCGACCCGTGTCCACATCCGTGCCCAGTATATGTTCATGGAGCAGCCGATGGTAGTAACAACCATCCGTGTCGCCCTCATACAGCCGGGCAATGATCAGGGCTAGCTGGAAGTCCTCCAGCTTGTTCATGCACACCTCGATGGCGTCGTTCAGCGAGTTGGCCAGCAGGAAGAAGGCGACGGCGTGCTCGAACCGCTGCTTGCCGAGCAGCACAAAGGCGTTCTTCAGCGCCGCCTTGCGCCAGCGATCCTCACTGAAGTTGTTCCCAAAGAAAGTGGTCATCTTCTCGTCCCGCTTGGAACGGAACAATCCCCAGACCAGCGACTTCTTCTTCATGGCCAGATAGTAGATGGCCGCATCCAAGGGATCCTGCTTCAGCTGGTACGCACACTTGGCCAGCTTCTCGACGCACCTCCTCAGCGTATTGATGTTCTTCAGCCAGTAGCCCGTGCCCAGATCCCGCAACGTGGCCCAGCGCAGATCGCCCTTGGTGTAGCTGGGTATGAGGTGGAGCAGCTCCTCCTCGCTCTCCGAGTGATAGGCCCAGACGATGTTGGCGGTGCCGACGCCCTGGCGCTGGAATTGCGCCCGCTGCTGGAGCGGCAGGCAGCGCAGCAGATACGTGAAGTGCTTCATGGCGAGCAGGAAGCGCAGACCGCAATCGTCGAGGGAGTCAGTGCCCTGCTCCTTGCCAGCACTGCCACCCACTCCTCCTCCGCCCACTCCTCCTCCTCCCACTCCACCTTGATTCTTGCCCAGATCGGCGGCAAACTTGTCCGAGAAATCGGTATTGCAGTTGGCCACCGTATCGGCCAGGGCCAGCAGATGCATCTGGTCCAGCGAGGACAGGCCCGGCAGATGCGTGTGCGTCAGCAGGCGGGACAGCTGTTGTCCCTGCCGTGCTCCAAAGTGCGAGATCGAGTGCTTCTCCGGCAGCGACAGACGGCGCTCCTGACGCTTCTGTCCCTCGCCATCGGAGAGCAGCTCGTCCAGATTGTCGTCCGAGTTGTGCATGTCGAAGAGCTCATCGTAATCCTTGTCCGCCTCGCCGGCGGTGGGCGCTTTGCCGCCCGTCTGCTCCCGATCCGCATTGAGGAGCACCCACAGCGGCAGCGGCGGTATCGAATTGATCTCCGCATAGTCGAGCATCAGCTCCTCAGGTATTTGGGTGGTGCTGCCGCGATGCTCCGCCTGTAGGTTGCTCGTGTCCGCTGCATAGCTGATGCTCAGCGTGCGCGATCTCGACCAGCTGCGCTGACGTGCTCCAGCTGCTCCGCCGCCGCCAGCTCCGGCTCCGTCTCCGCCGGTGCTGCCGTCGTCCTCTTGACCATGTCGCATTCCACAGGCGGCACTGCCGCCGCTGCCGCCGCTCATGCAGCGCACCAGATGCGCCAGGATGGCCTTGACCCAACGGATCTTGCCGCAGTTGAGCAGCTCCATCAGCTGCTTGGGATGGTACTGCGGCAGCACGGGACACGCGATGCGCGAGGCCTGGAACAGACCGAAGTCCGTCATATAATCATCATTCATGGGCGCCGTCTCGTAGCCGCCAGCTCCCGGGACTGCTCCTCCATCCGGTCCATGTCCATGTCCATTCATATTGGCCATGCTGCTATTCCCCGCCAGGCGACGCTTCTTGTCGTGGTTCAGCAGCTGCAGATTGGCCGTGGACACCTTGCTGATCAGCGGCATGGAGGCGACGTTCTTCAGCCGCAGCTGCGTCGACTCATTGGCCAGGGAGCGCAGATCCTCGTCCCGCAGATTGCGTGTATCCGGCACATCGTCACCCAATCCGCCGGAGACGGCCACAAAGTGTGCGCCATAGTGCGGCTTCCACTGGGAATACACATGCATCTCCGAGTCCATGGCCACCACCAGGATGCCATCGCGCACCCACGAGATTTGCATGGGCAACGGCGGCAATCCGTCCGCCGTCTGCAGATCAATCTGACGCAGCTTCATCCAACGGATCTCGTCCACAAAGTTGGGCTGGGCCAGGGAGCTGGCCTTGCGCAGAATCGGGCGATTCACGGATCGCGACTCCTTCATGGCCTTGATGTTCGCCTGGGCAATGTCCGAGCTAACGGGCGTGTACAACAAGATCTTGCTGCCCACGGCCACGGTGAGGATGTGGCTGCCATCCTCCTTGCTCACCCAGTCCAGCTGCACCAGATGCTTCTGGGTCAGCGGACAGGTGTTGCCATTCTCCGCAATGCTCTTCCTCAAGGATTGCAGCGTGCTGAAACTGGGCACGGTCAGTAATCCCGACACATTCGCCTGCTTGGCGGTGGTCAGCTCCGGCGTAGTCTCGCCACTCCGGGGGGATCGCGACTCCGGATCGTGGGCAAAGGTGTGCAGCACCTGGTTGAGACGCTGCTTCTTGGCCAGTAGGCGATTGTCGTGCAAATAACTCAGGTCGATGCCGTGTCCAATATTGATCCTGGGCAAGTGGACATTCTTCAGATGTATGGTGTCCTCCAGCACCCACTCGGCGCCGCCGGAGCTCTCGCACTCGTAGATGGCCACACAGAGGTTGACGTAGCGCGAATCCGGATCACCTCGATTGGGACGCGTGAAACTCTTGCCGTACTTGTAGGCACAGGCTATACGGCCGGAATAGGCGGCACTGATGTTCAGGGGTTGTCCCGGTATCTCAATGGCCGACTGCTGTACCCGGCTGAGCATCCGCCACTCGGACCAGTGATAGGCATCCGCACCAGCGGGCTCGCACTTCCAGAATCTGGAGATGGAGTCGGAGCACGCGGTCACAATGATGTACGGCGCAAAGCAGGCGGGATAAATGCTCGAGCTGCTCAGATGGCCGGCGGCGGGCGAGGCATGGATCACATCGACGCCCTCCGGCAGCGGCAGCTCCTGGGTGCACACCTTCTTTGTGGTAATGGATATATGCGGCGCCTCCACTTGCGGTCCAGCACCAAAGGGCTCCGCTCCTCCCGTCAAGGTCTCCGCGCCCTGGGACATGCGACGTGGTTGCTGCTGATCCTGCTGGTCATCCGTCTCCTGGGTCAGATTGCTGTCCGGCACATACATGGCGGTCTCGGAGAGAAACGAGCTCTGCTGCTTGGAGCTGATGACGATGCGCCACATGTGGATGGTGCTGCCCCGGAGCGTCTTCTCAATGTTCACTATGTAGAAGGGTTCCTCAAAGTCCACGTTGCGCTGCAGATCGACAATGGCGTCCATGTCCGACTCCAGCAGCGCATTCATCTTGGGCTGATCCGCCTCCTCCTGCCCAGCTGCGGTCCGCTGTCCGCCCGTTATCAGCTGTGCCTGGAACACGTGCAGGAACTGCGTGTTCTGCCAATCGTGCTTGGCCTCCGAAATGGCGTCCAGCTGGAGGATGCAGCCCGGACGCGCCGTCGACTGCTGGGAGACGACCTTGAGCTTGTCGTGGAGCGCGGAACGCTGCGCCTTCAGCGTGGACGACGCATTGGACATCATCGAGGACAGCGAGTGCGATTTGTGCAGCGTGTTCAGGTTCTCCGAGCACGAGATCTCCGCCAGCAGCGTGCGCGCATCGATGACCGCCTGGTAGACGCGCAAGTTCTCCCCGTCGCTGGCCACAAAGCAGGCGGAGGGGGAGTTGCTGTAGCTGCCCAGCGTGGTGCTGGGCAACAGCGTCGGGATCCAGGCCACATTGCTGAAGGCCGAAATCTCCGGCGAGTTGATCCGCGCCAACTCACTGACCCCGCCCGAGTGACACAACGGACCCACGGAGTCCACGCGCCACAGAATCAACTCGGAACAGAAGCCCGTGGGCGTAAATACATCCTTGTCGCTGCTGCTGGTCGTGGAGGAGCAACTGGCTCCGCCTGATCCGCCTCCTCCGGCTCCGGCTCCTCCAACTCCCATGGAGCTGCCCGCCAGCGGCTGTTCGAACGGTGACATCGGTGACTTGACCTCCGCCGATTGGTCGGGCAGATTGTGATGCGAGGTGGAGACGAGCAGCGGCAGCACCGGATGACAGGTGATGTCGTTCACCCGGAACCGATGTCCGGACGCACGGCTCACGTGACCGATGCTTAATACTTGGGTGAACTTGGTTTTGAATGCAAAGGTGAGCTGCCAGAGATTCAGTGTGCCATTCGAATGCTTCGTTACCATGGACACCGATGGCGACACATTCAGTGGCAGTGCCGAAGCCGCAGCTCCATTGGCTCCACCAGCGCCTCCAGCTGAATCCTGCGAGCTGGAACTGGCGCCAGCTGGAGGATCCCCATCATCATGCTCATGATCCTCATCGTGATTCTCATCCTGATCCGTCTCCTCATCGTGCTCATCATGCTTATCGAAATGCTGCTGTCCCGAATTCTGATCACTCCTCAAGGAATTTTGATCATGGAACTCATCCTTGCTGCGCACATTGTTGGCAATGTCCCGGAAGGCCAACGGATGCGTGCCCGTATTGAACAGACTCACAGTCGTCGACATGGACATGGCGTCGCCCAGCGGAAAGGCCGACGGTATCCGCGTGGAGAACGACACCTGCGCCTGCCGATACGAGCCCGGATAGTAGTCGTCCAGCCACTCGATGACCCAGATCAAGTAGCTCCCATCCACCGGGTGAATGGCAAACAGCAGATCCGGCGATTGGTGCCAATCCCGCAGCAGACACTCAATCTTGTTGTCCAGCGAGTCCACCAGCTGGGTGATGGGATTCTGCTGCTGGTCGTGATTCAGCGAGTTCTGCGATGTCGTATTGGACATGGAATTCAAATGGATGCCGCCGGCATTGGTCGCTGCAGTGTGCTGCGAATATTTGCTGTACTCCTCGCCGCTGTCATCCACGGACACGGACTTGGAGTTGCGCATGAATTTCTTGTGCGGATGCGGCACTGCATCATCGGGCAGATCCACGCCAGCAGCAGCAGGCGCTGTTCCAGATCCGGCTGCCGTCGACTGATGATGATGATGATGATGTTGGCCATGTTGTCCATTCTCCTCGTCGATGACCTTTTTGGTTAGCTCCTGCAGGATCGCCTCCGCCTGGAGCGTGAAATGCATCTCCTTGTTGTTCAGCCAGTGCAGAATGAAGACATTCTGATTGCACGGATCCGAGGTCTGCATCGATGGCACCAACGGGATGTCCGTCTCCGCATTGATCGATGCCGCCAAATGGAAATGCATTCCGGGCGTAACTCCAGAGCCATGAAAGCCATACGAATGGAAGTCATGAACGCTGCACGAGGATGGTAGCGATGGTATCGGTCCCTGGTAATTGCTAAAACTGGCCGGTGAGCTGCCCATGGCGGGATTACCATGATTATTATTGCCACCACCACTGCCACTGCCACTTCCACCACCTGCTCCTACTCCTCCAGCTCCTCCTGCTCCTCCTCCAGCATGATGGGCATGCGCCGCGCCAGCTTTGATGTGCCGGCGCAGATGGAAACAGGTCTTCATGTGCTTCAGACGCTGCATGAACCGATGCTTATGACGATGCGTACGAAATTTGGGATTCTGCGAGGCCAACGGATCGTACTGGGTCATATTGACCATGCCGTCATCCGGCAGCACCGTCTCAATCCAAATGCGACAAATGTTGTCCAGACATGAGGTGACCAGCATATTGGCCACGGATCCCTTGGGCATATACTTGCTCGTCTTGCGCCACACAATGTTGGACACGGCCCGAGGATGTGCAATGTACACATAGGTGAAATTCAAATCCCCACCAGTTGCATCATGATGTGCTGCACTTGCTCCACCTCCAGCAGTTGTTCCTCCTGCTCCTGTTGTTGTATTATTGCTACTGCTTTTGGCCGGAAAGAGCACCTGCTTATTCTCATACCAGATCTTGACTAGACGATCGTTGCGTCCACAGGTGGCAAATAGCGTGCCATCGGGACTAAATGCCATATGGTAAATGGGTATCGCCGTCTGGCATGACCAGATGTTCTCCCACGTCGATACATCATCCGTTTGAGCAGCATTCGCTGACGATTGCTTTGTCTCCTTGCTCTCGCCAATTTCGAATTTCACACCTGTTTATATTATATTATAAAAAATCAATCACAATTAAATATTTAATCTTTTATTTTTTTTATTTTTTTTATCAGGAACTGTAATCATTATAAGTGTTATTCAACAAATTTTGAAACAATGATTAATTTCAAGTTTTATAGCAGCGGTGGGCACGCAGTGACTCCGGGAGCAGCGGCTGCTCCCAACTTAGGTTGCTGTTATTGTAGTGCTCCCGAATTCAGATTTTGTGCCCTCCGCTGTTTTATAGTTTTGCTCACAAAATAATGATTAAATTTAAGTTATACTTAATACTCAACCAACAATCAATAAAACTTAAGGACTAATCATTATTCCATTTGTTTTAGTTTCGACTTTTTCTCAGGGAATAATGGCAAAAATTATACATATTCCTAGTGAATAAGTCAAGACAAACCATATTAATAAACCGTTACAACTTGAGTTTTATTTTGAGCAAAAATTCAAACTCATGAAATAAAGTAAAGAAATGAAGTAAAGCATAACTTAAAATTAATCATTATTTGTGAGCAAATCTATAAAGCTTGAAAATTTTTTACTAATGGTGAAAGCACATTAATGAGCCATAAAGATATTGCCATTTTTCTCGGTGTCTCAAAGTTATTATAAGTGAAGGATTTTTTGATTACAAAAAAAAAAAACAAATAGTCATTATTTGCAGTCTCTAATATTTATCTCTTACTCCCGCTCTCTTTTCTCTTCCCCTCACCTGTATGCTCCTCCTCCGGCTGATGTGTGGGCGATTTGCTCTTCCAGAGCTGTATATTGGTGCCGCCGGTCAACAGACGTGTCCCCTCCAAATTCCATGACAGTGTCACTACATTCGAGTGACTCGTAAAGGATCCCGTCTGCACCCATCTAAATTAAATACAACAAACACTAAATATTACTCAACATCCAATTCACTTAACTCCAAATTCGAGTTTTTCAAAAACTTAAAACATCCGTAACTTTTGTTATATTTAATCGATATGCATGAAATTAAGTAGAATGCTTAATAATAATAAAATATAATGTTCACCGTCATAAAGAGCGTTTTATATTGAAAATTGTGTCTGTGGTGACGTATTTTTATTAACTCGATAATTTGTTTGACGTATGTATATCGACAACTCGATTTTTGCTTTAACGATTTCAACATTTCTATTTATGACTCGATTCATAATTAGAATTGACATCACTAATAATAGTAATAATGATAATTCGAAAAATTCCTCAAAAAAGCCTTGATTCCAATTGAAATGCAATCTTAACCCACCTGTAGTCCAGAAAGTGTGTATTATGCTTGCTCGATTCAATCACCGGCGTTGGCTCAAAAATGCATATCTTGTTTTCATAGGCAGCGGCTATTTTGCCGGTATCGGTGCTGCAGTCCAATGCCGATATCTTCACATAGCCATGGTTGGCGCCAGGAATGATCTGGACGCGCTCGAAGGTGCTCGCCAGGATGACCACATTGCAGCCGGCAGCATATGCCTGTCAATCACAAAAAAAAAAAAAAGAAAGAGAGAGAAAATATACATTTTAACTTTATCAATAAAAGTCATAGCAAACTTATCTACGAGTACATGTGATTGTGATTAAGAAATAACGTGACCGTGGAGAATTCTATGTGATTAGAGTGTTAGTCAGCGGTCGGTTGATGGATTTAAGATTATTAATACAACAGTTGATATTAATGATTATGATAATTATAATAAAATAAAGTGATCATGGAGAATTAAATCTCATTAAAGTGTTAAATCGCAGATTTGAAGATTAATAATATAATCAGGGGTGACACATAAATCGCTTTCGCTTGAATTTCACTTAAATAGCATACAAATTTGAGTGAAATTCAAGCGAAAGCGATTTCTGTGGCACCCCCGAATAGTTTGTTAATATAATAGATGATATAATTCCTTTCCAAAATTAGGATTATAAGATAAAGTGAACATGGATGATTAATTGTTACTCTATGTCAGCTGAAGGGTTCCCAATTTATACACATACATAATAATTATGTTTATGAAAAAAGTGAACATGGAGGTTTAAATATGAACAGACTGTAGAAAAATATGTCCGTTAATGTGTTTACAATTTATAATATAGCAATTTACATCAAAACTATAATGCTGATTATTTACAGAGCATGTATATAAAATATTCATGTGACCATGGAGGATTATTTTGTTAGTCTGTCTATTAGCTGATGACAGAGATTAAACGTTACCTATCTAACATAATATGATAGAGTTACAGTTTAATAACTTATTCGCTGCCTAAGTGATTATGGTGGAGTGACCACAGCAAAAACAACCATTATATTATAATAATAATAGGTATTTAAATTATTGTCAAGCACAAACTTGTTGGCACATGTTCAGGATACGCAAAAAGAGCAACGAAATCAAAGACATACTCGTACATATCTTATCTGAGGCACATTTATTAAGCAATCTTAAATTTAGGCGTCAGTTATTACGAGCTCCAAGCGTGCCAAATCTAATTTAGTTTTTTATGTTGTTGTTGAATTGATTCCGGATCACACGGGAAAGTTAGAATCGTATATAGTATAGTATGTATACAATCTCGTTTTATGTCTTGGGTCTATCGCTGCCTATCAAAAGCGTCCTTATCTACGAGAGAGGGAAATATGTGTGCGAAATTTGCCCAATTCTACGATAATTTTTAATACCTTGTAAATTGAACAAAGCGGGCGTATAATCAAGTTGCGAAAGTATAGATAACAGATAGAAATAAGGGATTCCCTGTACTTGTGAATATATAAGTATATAGAATATCCATAATCAACTCTAAAATTGAATGTAGAAAAAAAGAATTTAAGTTATATGCAGGGTATCAAACCGAAACGAATATCGAATTTCAGATACGGTTTCGTATACGTTCGCATTTTGGTTTTCAGTTATCGGTTTCCAAAATTTTTTTTTAAAAGTTCTGTTTTTTTTTATTGAGATTACTATACACATTAAAAATATAAATCAAATTTACTTTTGAGAACCAGGATTACATCTTAGTAACAATATTAAATTTTATGCTTGACCGAACCAAAAATAACCGTTATGCATGAATCGGTTTCCTAACGGATATTTCGGTCGAAATAATTGCGCTTTTTAAGTTTTGTTATAATGAAAAAGTTTTGTTCTGGTTACGGTTTCAGTTGCGACTATCAATGTCAATCGGTTAATACCGGTTAACGGTTAAGGTTTGGTTTCGGTTTTAATCTTTGGTCATAAGTAAATGCCACAGAATTTGGATAGAATTTTCATAACAAATCTTACAATTTACAGAATTATCAACAGACTTTGTCACTGTCCACAGGGTATGTGTTAGTCGTGCAAGGCGAAGACGGCTATGATTAATTTATATGCGCCACTTTTCTTCCAGCATTTATTGATTTTCCCACTGACTACAGAGAATATAGTAGATAGAGACTGAGTAATTTGAATAGATTAACCTAAAATAAACCCCACAGCTTCAAGTGACTACAGGGTATTCTACTAGCCGCACTTGCTCATGCTCCAATTGGGTTAGTTTCAGCTAAAAAAAATGTAGGTATTTTTTTCTGTCTGTCCGTTTTTTGTTTTTTTTTTTGATATGTGATATGTTTATCATCTCAAGTGTGAGGCGATTAAAAAGACGATGATATCGCTGCGGACATTTCGTGCGTTGACAAAACTCTAAATGCTATGGCACTTGGGCCAACCAAGCGCCCGACACTTCACTACGTCATTGCCAGATGGCGCCACTTGTGGTCTATGTACATTAGGGTGTCCCTTATTTGGTCAAAGTCAATATTTTTAAACGCATACGGGCTAGTTCTGTTCATTAGGTCCTAAAGCACTCAGAAATAAATTTTTACCTCAATCGGAGTATGATAACCCGTGCCGACTTGGATCGGAAAATTTAAAAATTATATGGGACAAAAAATTTTTTTTATTTTTAATTTTTAATTTTATTATTTTGTTTATTAGGTCCTAAAGAACTCAAAACCAAGTTTTCACCTTAATCGGAGTACGATAACCCATTCAAATTTGCATCGAAACATGAAAAATCATCGAAAAATGTATAATCAGTGTTAAAACACTTTTTTTTCATGTTTTAATGCAAATTTGAATGGGTTATCGTACTCCGATTAAGGTGAAAACTTGGTTTTGAGTTCTTTAGGACCTAATAAACAAAATAATAAAATTAAAAATTAAAAAAATAAAAAAAAATTTTTTTTGTCCCATATAATTTTTAAATTTTCCGATCCAAGTCGGCACGGGATCATACTCCGATTGAGGTAAAAATTTATTTCTGAGTGCTTTAGGACCTAATGAACAGAACTAGCACGTAATTTGACTTTGAAAATATGGGACTACCTCTAATGTACATACATACATATGCACGTGTGCGTGTGTGTGTTTGTCTATTTTCAAGTTCAACTACGCCTGTGCCTATAGGCAAATTTTATTATTTGTTGCTGTTGCTGATGGCAGATAGAAAAATGTCACAACGTGTTTATAAATATTAAATGCAAATATACTCAAGAGTCTAGAGCAAGTTGAGAAGCTAATACAACAATTGAAATGTTGGCATTTAGTTAAATGAATGGGTGGCAATGTCAACACAAGAGGCGAGCCTCGAGCTCATTACAGAATATAATGCAGATACACACACACTCACACACACACACACACACACCCAGCCAAACACATAGACACACAGCGTATGTAGTGAATCATAAAAGGATTCGCACACCAACAATTATTAAATAAAATACAAATGCACTGAATTCATAAATACTATATATTAGATTTTATTAGAAATTAAAGGTGTGAATCCTTTTTTTGATCTACTGTACATACATACAGCTAGTTGAGTAATTGTTAAGACTACATAAGTAAAAAATTTCCATAGTTTATTTTGCAAAAAAAATTAAAATAAAATGTGATTTATGAAATACATATAAATAATAGGATCCATTAGTGATAACTATCTTTAAAAAAAAATATAAACAAACACAGTTAGGCAAGTAGCTGCTTTGACAGTTTATTTATTTATTTACTTCGCTAATTTAATATTTTTGTTTTTTAAATTTTAAAGTAATAAACATTTACTTTTTTGTTTTATTTAATTGTTTTTGTCAAAAAGGTTACTTGACATACTGTATGTCCATTTTCTCCTTGGTCAAAACAATTCCTTGACTAACTGTAAGTATTAAAATAAGGGCAGCTGTTGGATTTTTAAATGAAACTTTTCCCCAAAGGTTTGCTGGGTAGCGGTAGAGATGGGGGTGGGGGTGGGGGTATGGTAACTGGTACAAGCTGTTTAGCACTTTTGTATTTGAAGTTTTCTTAGCCGAACAGTTAATTATGCTTGTGACTTTGGCAAATTACATATACACACACACACACACACACACATTAATAAGAGGAAAACAGACGTCAGGCGCTATAGCGGTAAACAAATATCAATACAAATACAAACACACATAATGCGAGTGGGTGGTTGGGTGTTTGAAAGGGGTGGGGGTGTTGACTGTTAGTAATTAATATTTATAATGAATGTACATACATATATGTACATACACTGAGACCAACATTTATTCGCACACTCACTTTTACGGCAATTGTAAGTCAGGCTTTTTATTGCAAGCTAAAATTTGTTTTATTTATTTTTAAATGGGACGCGCAAAAAATACACATAATTTTCATGTACACAATTGGTATAACATGAAAACCCAAAAAAATTAGCGGGAAAAACCGCACAGAAATTATTGTTAAAATATTTAGTAAAAGTATTTCTTTATCATTTTGAAAAACAAACATATTAATATATATTTTTTTAATAGTAAATTTTACTCTATAAATGTACTTTACCATTTGAGGTGTACGAATAATTGTTGGGCTGAGTGTGTATGGATGTATGTGATCATAAAAATAAACGACTCCAGTGCCGCCTCCTGCCCCTCCTCCTACCAGCCCACACACACACACACACACACACACACACCGCTTCAACCACCACCAATACAAAAAAAAAAAAAAAAAAAAACACACACACACACACATTATAAATGCGTGCTCACGACAATTTTGCAGCATTTTATGGCCCGTGTATAATTTATTTGTTATTGACGTTTGCTCGTCTCTGCCGATAAAAAGTTTGTCTCATTTTTTGCCTGTTAGGATTTTTGCAGGCTGCAGGCAATAAATAATCTACACACACATACATGCATGCACATTACCTTATGTACATCAGATTTGTGCATGTGTGCATGTACATATACATATTTATCGAATTTAGGGCATCAAAGGCCATTTGACCAATCGAATGTTAAATGTATGTATGTATGTATGTATATATCGTCATGCACGCGTGTGCGTGTGTGTGTGCGTATGTGTGTGTGTGCGCGAGTGCGTAAAGGCAAAACGTGAGAAGCTTGTTTACAACCAGGCACTTGACCTTTAAATGTAATTAATAGCCCACAAAACACATTTTAAAGCGTTAATTTAGAAATCGACGAGTATGGAAATTGTTTAAATATCAGCTTTGCCCTTACACGCAGTTATCGAGTTTGCTCATTGTTATTGATATCGAATTTAACACGAAACACGAAAGCAAAAATAAAATACTACAAATACAAATACAAATAAATTCTCAAAACTCATCATTCGCCTTTTGCTTTTGATTTAATTGACCACACAGCGACAGTTAGACAGACAGACAGATGGGCGGACGGACAGACAGCGACAGTGACAGCCAAGCATCACATTTATTTATATGTGCTCACACACACACACACACACGTATGCATGCATAAATATACAAGTACAAATATGTAAATAAAAACATTAAAAATCACACAATGACTGGCTGCTGGTGATCGGAATTAGATATTCCAATTGGAATTTGCAACAATACAACAACAACAACGATATGCCAATCGTGTTGGAAAATGTGTACACACTAGTTGTACCCTTAAGTACCTAACGTAGTATATATAACGTAGTAGTATGTACCATACATTATATACAGAAAGGCATGTATGACTGTCGCATTTGCAATTGTATGTGTATGTGCTCGTACAATATGATAGATGCGTGATAAAAACGAAAACGTATAACAAAACACCAAAAAAAAAAAAGAAAAATGGAAGAAAAAAAACTTGGCTATAGAGAATAGAGTAGAGTAGAGTAATCGTAATCACTCGTATTTATTCTTACTGTAAAAGGTATGCCTTCCACGGAGCCAATTGCGAAGCACCGGTCACCTGCATTGCAGGCACCGCTCAATATTTGATGACAATTCATTATTTGTTTCTAATTGGATATCACATCACAGCGCACAAAGTAATATTCTTGGTTCTTTGGTTTGGTTACTAGCACGATTTTTTCTTTGTAAAACGACAACAAAGTGAGTGACATTACATAAAAATGTAGGCCAAAATAGTAGGGTTGTTGATATAATATTGATATATCGGTATATCGATAGATACTTTTAACGATGATATATTTTTAAGAGATATTTTTCAAGAAACGAAAATGTCAATATCGATATATTTGCGCGATATTATCGTGCTCTATTTGTTACCAGTTTTTTTTTTTATCTTTTGCCACAACTTTTTTCTTCACGAAATGAGGAGGCTAAAATTTATTCGGATATAATAAACGACATATCGAAATTTTAACAATATTGATATTTTTAAAAATATCAACTACCCTACAAATTAGTGATGGACGCTTGTCGACTTCAAACGGTGTGGCAACCTTTGCTTAATTTGGGCAGCACACGGTGATTGGCAATCCCAATAAAAATGAGCAGGGTATGGAATGATATCGACCAGTTTTTTTTAGTGTGTAACAACGATAGCAAAACACTGGCTATCGAATCAGCAAAATTTTCTGTCATCGATAAGGCACAGAGATAACAAACAGCAGAAATCATCACCATATGCAAATAAAAAATTGCCAACAAATAGCAACTGTAGCAAGATGCAAGCAACAGAATATATATTTGTTGGCAAATATTTTAAAAGATAATTGCATGTAATATTTCAAAATATCTATCGCCTAGATGATTAGTCGTATCGATATATGTATCGATATAGTTTGCAGCCCTGCAGCTCACATCCCTGGGCAACAATTGACAACTGAAACGCCGATTTTTGGTTTTGACTGATAGATTTGTAATTTTGTAATTTCTGCGTAAATTCGGCGAATATTCAACGAGCAAAATGGCCGCAGGTCCTATTGCTGAACGTAATCAAGGTATGTAATCACTGAATGCAACAATTGCGAATGAACTTGATGCAATTTCACAAACATTAACAGACGCCACGATTTACGCCGGCGGACTGGACGACAAAGTATCGGAAACGCTGCTCTGGGAGCTGTTCGTGCAGGCGGGACCAGTTGGTAAGCAGAACTCGAAATTGGGATCCACAACTTTCACATGTATTTAATCTCTGTTGCAGTGAATGTGCACATGCCGAAGGACCGCGTGACGCAGATGCATCAGGGCTATGGCTTCGTGGAGTTCCTCAGCGAGGAGGATGCCGACTATGCGATCAAAATAATGAACATGATCAAGCTATATGGCAAACCCATACGCGTCAATAAGGCGTCGGCGCATCAAAAGAATCTGGATGTGGGCGCCAACATATTCATTGGCAATCTGGACGTCGAGGTCGATGAGAAGCTACTGTACGACACGTTCTCCGCCTTTGGCGTCATCCTGCAGACGCCGAAGATCATGCGTGACCCGGAGACGGGCAAATCGAAGGGCTTTGCATTCATCAACTTTGCCAGCTTCGAGGCCAGCGATGCGGCCATGGATGCCATGAATGGCCAATATCTGTGCAATCGCCCCATATCCGTGTCGTATGCCTTCAAGAAGGATCACAAGGGCGAACGGCACGGCTCGGCGGCGGAACGTCTGTTGGCCGCCCAGAATCCCTCGGCGCATGCGGATCGTCCGCATCAATTGTTCGCCGATGCGCCCGTACAGAATATGATGGGCGGTATGCCTGGCCAAATGATGCCGCCACCAATGATGGCACCGCCGCCGCCCGTGGTGCCCGTTGCCTCCGCAAATATGAGCATGATTGCGCCACCGCCGCCAGTGCCACAGCCAGCGCCATTCCCAGCGACAATACCACCGCCTCCGTTGCCCCCGATGGGCGGCGGACAGCCGCCACTGCCGCCGGCCATGGGCATACCGCCGCCACCGCGCATGCTCCAGCCACCGAATGCCTGGGCGCCACCCGGAATGCCCGCACCACCGCCGCGTCCACCACCAACGAATTGGCGTCCACCGCCCGTGCCCTTCGCCCCGGCGCCATTCGCACGGCCCTATCAGCCAGATGGCTATCAGTACTAACTGGAATGGAACTCAATCCAAGACGCCTAGCATGTAGTTTATACAATTTTAGACCATCCAATAAACCCGACGCTGAAGATGTGCATGAGAGCCAATTTGTACTATATAGTATCTTATTTAAAGGGGGGCAACCAGTTAAGATAGCTCAAAAAATCCATTTATTTTTTATTGTATATTTTTGTAATAAAAATTGAAAATAAAAATTATCTTTCAATTTATAATAAAAATTGAAAAGTAACTTTGATTTTTAATTGTTATAATAAAAATTGAAAGATAGTTCAAAAAATCCATTTATTTTTTATTGTATATTCTTGTAATGAAAATTTAAAATAAAAATTATCTTTCAATTTATAATAAAAATTGAAAAATAACTTTTATTTTTAATTGTTATAATAAAAATTGAAAATAAGAGTTAAATTATAATTTTAAACATCTATTTATTATTGTATATTTTTATAATAAAAATTTAAAATAAAAATTATCTTTCAATTTATAATAAAAATTTAAAAATAACTTATTTTTTATTGTTAAAATAAAAATTGAAAATGAGAGTTAAATTATAATTTTTAAATAAAAATGGGAATTTAATTATTATTTTATAATATTTTTATTTAGATCGAAATATAAGAGTTTTCTTTGAATTTTTTTTGATACAAATCAACAAATAACTTTTATTTAATAAATTATATTTTGAAAATTATAATCGTTACTGTTCCTGGTTTTCAACTTGCAGGAATCCCAGCTCGAAAATTAATGACGAATCGTTTTAGAAATTTGTGTGAATATTCTTTATTTAATACCGAGAATATGAACCACATTTTAATTTGATATTACCAAGAAAAAAATTTTTTTTTTGTAAGAAAGGTAAAAAATTGATTGAAAATAAGGACACTTTGTTTAAACACCTCAAAAAAATTCAATTTTCAAATTTTTTGTCTAAAATTAGGTATATTTTCTTAGGCCCGTTTTTGAAAAGAAAATTTGACATAAAATGTATAGAAATTAATGTCAAATTTGTTACTACTATATATGCTAAATTGACTTTATATGTACATTAGAAAATTTGTCACTAACGAACGAAAACAAAAAACTGTGATCAAAATATCATAATTTTGAAAAATTCTTAAAGAGCTTAAAATTTAAAACGATCTAAAGATGACTGGTCGCGGCAAGGGAGGCAAAGGATTGGGCAAAGGAGGCGCCAAGCGCCATCGTAAGGTGTTGCGAGATAATATCCAGGGTATTACCAAGCCGGCCATTCGCCGTCTGGCTCGTCGTGGTGGCGTCAAGCGTATTTCTGGTTTGATCTACGAGGAAACCCGTTGTGTGCTAAAGCAATTCCTGGAGAACATAATTCGCGATGCCGTCACTTACACTGAGCACGCCAGGCGCAAGACCGTCACTGCCATGGACGTGGTGTATGCCTTGAAGCGTCAGGGACGCACTCTCTACGGTTTTGGCGGTTAAAATCGCGGTTAAATATTTCAAGTGAATGTCGTGCGATTGGACTTACTATAATTGGTATACTAATATACACGCAACGTATTTGGTCCTTGACAACAAAACGTTACATTATTATAAACATAAATCCTTGACAACAAAATGTTACATTATTATAAACATAAATCCTTGACAACAAAATGTTACATTATTATAAACATAAATACATTACGTACATATGACACTTGCAACTATCTTGTGTTTATTGTGTATTTGCACCTTGCATTAAAGGATCTACAGCAGGGATGCCCATCGCCTATGCACACAGCGCTCATTTGTTTTTGTAATGCCCATAGGATATGGGAAGCAAGTGAGAATACACATGGGTAAGCTTCTTGCACACATTGCAAATTACACAAACAAATTTTGCCGATTCCGCTTTCCGTCAACTTTCGTTGCGGCAAAACAAGAACAAATTTTGCATTGTCCGCTTTCCGTCAACTTTCGTTGCTGGCAAAACAAAAACAATTGCATTGCGTCGTTTTGCTTTTGCTAATCCGAATGTATTTTGTTGTTGTCTTATCGTTTGGTGTACACTGAAAGAGAAAAACTTCACTTCGTTGTGAAACGTGTGATGCGTGTGTTTTTTGAAGAAAAATGTTCCTCTTTTCTTTTTCGGTGTACACATTGAAATAAAAAAAATTGGTATTACATGTGTGCGTGCGATTTATTTTATATGTATTGGTGCGTGCACATCCATAAGGCAGTTTTGGGCACCCCTGATCTACAGTCTAAAAAAAAAATCAAAAATGCCAATAAATTTTCCAGTATTTCCAGGATCGAGAACGTCGTACGTCTTTAAATAAAAAAAAAATGGCTAAAGTTAACATTTTCAAAAATGTTTTTTACGGGTTTAATGCATTTTATCAACACTATTTTTGTTATAAAAGACAAGCTTTGAAGACTTGTCGTTTTCGAATTATTTATAGAAAACAATGCATCGCGAACGTGACAAAAAATGGAAGTCTTGTTTGACTTCATCTTGACAAATGCGAAAGTCTGCGAAATGTGGCGAATAATTTGGAAGAAAATACTCCTTAACCATAATAAAATAATGTAGTTTTCCATTTTAGAAATAATTTTGATATGTTACAATCGATTTATTTATTTTGCAAGTTTTATTAGCAATTTGTAACGCGACATCGCGAACGTGACAAGATTTCCACCTAGTTTGGTCCAAGAGATTGTTCATCAAATTTTATTCGATATATCGAAAACAGCTGGTAAAACTTGTTAAACTTTCACTATATTTCTATGTATTAAAATAGTTTACGTTACAATTTTACAATCTCCCTTAGTGTAACCGAGAGAATACAAACGGTCCATTTTGGAAATAAATTTTTAAGAAAATGGCCAAAAATATAAAAAAAGGGAATTTATTCCAATATAGAATCTATATGTTTATCCTTTTGAATTTCTTCTAGCGTATATTGTATTAATTTAAATAAATAACTTGAATAAATTTTTGGAAGGAAATTTCACAAAATGTGAGTTTTTGATCAATTTTTCGTTTTTAGCCTCGGTTGACATTTCTGTGGAAATGCCCATATGCAAAAAAAAAATAAATTGTAATCCTCCAGGTGTCCCGCAAGCTGTGAGCCTTGACTTCGATCGTCAATTGACACCAGCCTCTAAAAATTGTAATGTGTAGTTCAAAATAGGAATAAACTATCCACCACGTTTAAACGAATTCTGATTATTCTTTCTCAGTTAAAAAAAAATTACTTGAATTTCGGCTTCCTAAACTGGTTGCCCCCTTAATGGGGCCACCTCTAAAAAAAATAACAAATACATTATTACAAAACTAGATTTATTTAGCGGGGAAACGAAATTACAAAAAATAATTTTCTTATCTATGCGGCAACTCTTGAAAAAAAAAATAAAAAATTATATTAAATAGAGGGTATTTTATAATGATTTTAGGTGAAAGAATTTTTTGCGGGTGTTATCTACTTTTTTTTTTTTTAATTTTGATAAAAATTTCACTTTTTTGATGTTTTTTTGTGTTTTACATGGTTTAAAATAAAATTTTAAAATTCAATTAAAAACAAAGTAGAAAGAAAAATTCTTTCACCTAAATTCATTATAAAATACCCTCTATTTAAAACAATTTTTTTTTTTCAAGAGTTGCCGCATAGATAAGAAAATTACCAAAATTTTAATGTGTAGTTCAAAATAGGAATAAACTATCCACCACGTTTAAACGAATTCTGATTATTCTTTCTCAGTTAAAAAAAATAAAAATAAAAACACTTGAATTTCGGCTTCCAAAACTGGTTGCCCCCTTAATGGGGCCACCTCTAAAAAAAAACAAAAACAAATACATTATTACAAAACTAGATTTATTTAGCGGGGAAACGAAATAAAAAAAAGAAGGAAAATATCTGTCAGTAAATGTATCCTAAATAGGTGTATATGTACATATATTTTAGACGACTTTAACTTGGCTAAGATCACGTTTCTCGATCATGCGCATCTGCTTCTTCTTCATGCGCTTCAGCTTGGCGGGATTCTTGATCACCTGCACGATCTCGGAACGTCGCTCGTTGGCCAGACGCCGTTCGGCGTTCTCGACACGCCGCTGATGGTGCTGGACGGCGGCTTCCTTGCGCTGCACCTTAATCTCCTTGGACTTCTCTTTGATGTAGCGCATTTCGTTGCGCAGCGCTTCTTTCTTCTCAAATGTCTGGCGATTCACTGTCTTTTTTATTTTACTGAATCTGCAAAACGGACGGAAAGCATTAGGAGGGACAAGGTGTCACGCAGTCGAGCCGACTTACTTTTGCTTGGGCGTCTTCCAGGGTCGATTGGATTTGGGCTGACCGCGCGGTATACTCGCCTCCGGTTTGGCCATCTTCTTGGCCACCTTCGGCTTCAGTTGTGTTGCAGGCTCTTCCTTCGCATTAGTTGCAGTTGCTGTCGTTGCTTTTGGTTGCCCCATTTTATTTGGTAAATAACTAAAATGGTAACTAAACAAAACACAATTCGATGGCACGTGTTCCTTGCGATATCGATAACCCTAGCTAACATATGCTCGCTTATCGATATGCTTGTCCGATGTGCACGCGATGTTTTGCCTATCGATGTTTCGATGACAATTTTAGTTATCGCACGACCCGCCAAAAACACATCATTTAAAAAAAAAACAGTAATTTTATTTCACTCAATGAATTTTACAAATGCTTTGAAGCTCAAATGGAAAACTACGCAAATTATTGTAACCCAGTAATTTTGACTTAACTTTGGTATTAATTTACATATGTACAGGCTGTTGGCTGTTTTTTTTTTTTTGAAAAAGCTGCATCTAAACTAATTTGTAACTCGTACTACATTCAGTTTCAGTTTGTCTTCGCACTTGTGTTGTATGGTTGGACCGCATTGTTGCTGCTGCTGCTGCTGGCCAGCATCAGTTGATTGTGCTGGTCCACATTGTAATGATAGAAGAAGGCCTTGCTGTATTCGAAGGTTGAAATCATGATTGCACATGCCGGCGCCACCTTGAACAGTCGCGGTCCAAGTCCTGAGAATATGCCACGGACTCCATTCAAGCGATAAATGCTTGACAAACGGTCGGCTATTGATTTGGTGGGCGGACTGACACTCTTTGGATTTGGTGGATTATCTGGCGTAATGCAAACCGAATGCGAATTCGTGTCAGTGGAGGAGCAACTATTTAGCTGGATAGCTGGATAGACATGCCTACCTGCAAATATGAACTTCTCACCAAACTCGATTTGCTCGTGAGTTTTAATGACATCGAATGGTGTTGTTATTGTTGCAGCCACCTAAAACAAACAGACAAGTTATATATACTCTGCCGACTAAGATTAAAGATTATACACCCAGGGAAATAAGTATATGTGGGTGATGTTATTCAAAAAAAAATATACTTTTAACACATAAGATATCATGCAGATTTCTTAAAATAATCTTATCATTTAGTTTCCGTTTGAATGACACAAAAATTTTCTTAACCCATTATGTACCCATTGAAAACTTAGAACTTTTGTAAATGTGTTTTTTTTTCACTTTTTTCCTCGATTTTTTACAAAAAATATATTTCAAACAATTCTAAGAGTATCTCCAAAATAAAATTTTCAAAAATATTTTTGCTAGTATTTTTTTTTAATTTTTTGAAAATTGCTAAAATTACACTTTTTGTATGAAAAGGAGGAAAAGGTAGGAAAAAGGGGTTAAAATAGTCATATTTAGAATTTTTAAAAAATTTTAAAAAATACTAGCAAAAATATTTTTTAAAATTTTTTTTGCAGTCACTCTTAGAATTGTTTGAAGAGTTTTTTTGCATCTAAATATTTTTTGTAAAAATCGAGGAAAAAAGAGGAAAAAAAACACTTACAAAAGTTCCAAACTTTCCATGGGTACTTAATTGGTTAAGAAAATGTTTGTGTCATTCAAACGGAAACTAAATGATAGGATTATTTTAAGAAATCTGCATCAAATCTTTTGTGTTAAAAGTACATTTTTTTTGAATAACTTTACACACATATACTTATTTCCCTGGGGTACAACTTACAGAGCCGGAAATTGCGCCCGCAACAAAGCTGAAGCCAAACGTTGGCTCGACGACATTGAAACTACTTTTCAGGTACTCGTAGCAGGTCCAGTAAATGCCCGAGAAGGGCACATCCCGCAATATGGTCGGTGGCAAGCCGCGCCACAAGCCCAATATACCCTGCGACTGCACCACTTGACGCACCGAGCTGAACATCTCGGCGTTCGTCATCCTCTGCGACTGCATCTTGGTGCGTATCAGCTCAATGGGGCTAACGAACGTTACGGCCATAATGCGCGCAGTCACGCCCGCCAGCATCGGCACCAGCATGGGAATGTCCCGACTGTACGGGGATCTCTCAACGGGCGCCAGGTACTTGTAGTGCAGATCGATGAATCGCGCCTTCAACTGCTCGTAGGCCACGAAATAGATGATCGTCGAGGGCAGCGCCGAAATCAGCGTGGGACTCAGACCCGACCAAAGGGAGCCAACGCCCTCGGAACGGCTGATCTTTATGAATGCATCCTGCAAACAAGAAATATTCATTAAAAATTTACTATAAGTTAACCAAAAGGAAAAACCGATCAAATGTACGAACAGATCAAAAAATGTACTAGTTTTTGGCACAAATGTACTAAATGTGTGGAAGGACGATAAAAACCGATCCATTGTACCTACATATAAAAAAGTACGAGTTTTGGGTAAAAATACACCAAAAGTGACAGGGTTGTCATACTCACAAATGTGCCCGTAAAGTGGGAGGACAATAGAAAACCGATCAAATGTAAACAGATAAAAAAGTACCAGTTTTGGGTACAAATGCAAATGTGACAGGGTTGTCATACTCACAATTGTGCCCGTAAAATGTGAGAACAATAAAAGACCGATCGAATGTACCCACAAAGAAAAAAGTACCAGTTTTGGGTACAAATGCACCAAATATGACAGGGTTATCGTACTCACAATTGTGCCCGTAAAGTGGGAGTACCCACAAATAAAAAAAGTACCAGCTTTGGGTACAAATGCACCAAATGTGACAGGGCTGTCATACTCACAATTGTGCCCGTAAAATAGGAGAACAATAAGAAACCGATCGAATGTACCCACAAATAAAAAAGTACCAGTTTTGGGTACAAATGCACAAATGCAAATGTGACAGGGTTGTCATACTCACAATTGTGCCCGTAAAGTGGGAGTACCCACAAATAAAAATGTACCACTTGTTGGTACACATGCACCAAATGCGACAGGGTTGTCATACTCACAATTGTGCCCGTAAAGTGGGAGGACGACGCTGGCGCAAGCTTGTTAAATGCATGGTGGGAAGAGGCCGTCGGCGTTGGAGTATTCGGACCGCATGGACATATGTGATCCATAAGGCCATTGCAGTAGAGGAAACACTTGTTGGATAACAATGCCGACTGTTGTGCCTGCAGGCGAGTCTTGATCACGTCCAGCGGTGTCACTGTGATGAAATTCAATAATAAATATATATGTATATGTATGTACCGGTATCTCTGCACACATACAAACACTCATATGTATGTATGTATGTAGGTAAACAACAAAATTTCATCACTTACTAAAGCAGGCGGTTATCATGGCTCCAGTGCATGCGGACACAACTTGCTGCATGGGTCGGATGCGAAATCTGGGATCTGTCATTGTGTGTTTGGTCTGTGCCAATCCATAATTAGCCTCTGGTCTTGTTGTTGTTGTTGTTGCACTTGGATTCGTTATTGGTTTTGACTTTGTCTCCGGCATATTTGGCGCCTCACTGAACTCTCCGATAAGCTAATGTGTGTGTATGTGTGTGAGTTCCACGTGTATGGATTTGTGCGCGTTAGTTCGTTAATATTGTCATTAATATAAAAATTAAAGATCAAGAAGACGAGGAGGAGGACGACGTTTGAAGTCCAGTTGAATAAAATAGTTTTCGTATGTTTGTATTTTGCTTATCGATAGTTGATCAGCTGTTGTGATAACAGCTGTTGGCCCTTCGAACCTATCGGTTACATTGCGGACCATCGCTTATAAATGCGATGCAACATCGATATTCAAATATTGATATCGATACATGTAAATAAATTTCTACTTACAGGCTTCATGCAAATCGAGATTGTGGTGAAAAAAGAAGGACTTGCTATACTCAAATGTCGATATCATAATGGCACAGGCGGGCACCACGCGCAACATTCGTGGCAAGACACCAATGTAAAGGCCCTTCAAGCCCTGCTGGCGATAAATCATGCTTATACGTGAAATCACCGACGACTGTTTGCCTGCTGAACTAGCTGCAGAGGCTGAGGCTGAGGAGGCGGCGGTCGCGTTGGTGCCGGTGCCGCCTTTGCCATGACCAGATGAATCCGAGTAAAGCACATCCTGTCCAAGCTCGATTTGTGTGTGTGTCGTTACCAAATCGAATGGCATTGTAACCAATGTGGCTAACTGTAATTGGTAGGCGAAATATTAGAATTAAATATTGGTAGGGTGCTGATATTTTTAAAAATAAAAATATCGATATTTCGATAAGAAATAAATTTATATACTTATATCGATAATATCAATTTATATCGATCTTGATATTATCGCCCAATTTTTCTATCGACATATCGATATACATAATTAATGTTATCAACACTCACTGCACCGGCTGCTGCTCCAGTGAAAAAGCTAAACCAGAATGTCGGCTCCGTGACATTGCAGACACGTTTCATGGACTCATAGGCGGCCCAATAGGTGCCCGAAAATGGTGCATCGCGCATCACAGTGGGCGGCCATCCGCGCCAGAGTCCCAAAATGCCATGAGACTTAATTAGCGAACGGATAACGACCCACAACTCGTTGTAGGTCATGTAACCGGACTGCATCTTAATGCGCACCATTTCCAGCGGCGTGATGGCGGTAACAACCACAGTGCGTGCACAGATGCCCGATGCCATCGGGACTATAGATGGTGCTGTATATGGAACTTGATTTGTTGGCACCACCAATTTGTTGTTGTTGCCCTCGATTGTGACATTGACATTGGAAGGCAATTTCTGATCATCCTGTGACTCCCAAATTTTATACAGATTGGAAAACGATTGCTTCAAATACTCGTAGGTCAGAAAATAGATGATTGTCGATGGCAGAGCCGAGACGAGCGTTGGACTTAATCCCGACCAGAGGCCAGAGACACCGTTAGCGCAGATTATCTTAACAAAGGCATCCTGGGAGTAAAATGCGCTCAATTAGGGTGAAATAATTTTCAACCATAGTGAAAAAATCTTAAGGTCACGAGCTGGTGGAGTGGTGAGAAAAAGTAACAACGAGGTGAATGGAATTCACCTCCATACTATTTTACCATCCAATAAGCCACCCGTAAAGAGAGTGCCTTGCAGTATTTCACCATGGACAAATGTAAATTCGTACCAATGATGAAAACTTACCATTGCACCACGCAGTGGACGCAAGTTGGATGCCTCAGCGCCAAGTTTGGAGACACAATCAGTGGCATTTGGTTTACAAACATGCGCCATAAGACCGTTGTGAAAAACATAGCATATTTTGGACACAACCATACGCTTCTTGGACGCATTCTGAGCCTGCGTCTGGACACGGGTCTTGACAACCTCCAGCGGTGTCACTGGACAGATGGATGTCAACTGTAGCTGATGGCGAGTTTTAATTTGAATGAAACTCACCAACGAATGTGGTGATGAGACCGCCAAACAATGCCGATACAACCTGTTGCATGGGCTTGATGCGATAGCGCGGATCCTGAATTAATATCGATGTTGGTATCCGCATTGCATCATCATCCGCCTCCATATCGATTTTGTCATGCTTTGACTTTGGCTCCTCCTCTTGCATTTTCTATTGCTAGCTAGCTTAAAAAAAAATCATTCCACAAAAATATATTTGCTTAAAAATGACATACATACCCTAGGTGTATGTATTAGAAGCAACAGCAACATTAGAGCGAGATAGCTAGCTCAACTGACATAACAACGAGATATCCCATGTTCTTGATGGTGGGAAAGAGCGAGGCGGAGGCTGTGGTGAATTAATGGTCATGTCATGAGTCACAAAGTTACAGACCAAACAATTTCAGTTTATAACACTAGTTTACAAAATTAAAACTTTCTTTTGCTAAGTGAACCAAAGTATTTTTTTCTTATGGACATTGGCCTTCTAAACACGAAAATGGCACCTCAACATTTTTTCATGGAAGCGTTTTCGAAATTCGAAATTTTTCGAATTTTCAACGTTACTCCAACACTTTTGAGTATATTTCCATTTCTACAGATCCGATTTAGCCGAACAAGAACTTAAATTAAAGGTGAGTTATTTCTCTTCAACTTTTGTCCACAAAGTATTAAGATCGGTTCAGCAGTTCAGGTGCTAGCGATTTTAATAAGTTCGAAAATGGGCGTTTTTTGCGATTTTTTGAGTTCGAATGCTAACATATCGTCCTGGAAAAAATATAAATCATAAGGATACAATTTTTTTTACTCGTTTATCGTAAAGTCGATACTGTTTCGAAGAAAATAAGGTATAGTTTATGCAAATCCATCGACAGATCGCGAAGTAAGGCATATTTACGTGAAACACCTAGCACCAGTAAAACACCCATTGTAGCGGTACTCACATGCAGCCACCAAACGCACGTGTATATGTGCAAGGGCAAAGGCGAGCATTTTCCACAACTTTTGGCCCAGTTAAAGCTGCATTAGCTCGCCATATTTCGATGGATTTGCATAAACTATACCTTATTTTCTTCGAAACAGTATCGACTTTACGATAAACGAGTAAAATAAATTGTATCCTTATGATTTATATTTTTTCCAGGACGATATGTTAGCATTCGAACTCAAAAAATCGCAAAAAACGCCCATTTTCGAACTTATTAAAATCGCTAGCACCTGAACTGCTGAACCGATCTTAATACTTTGTGGACAAAAGTTGAAGAGAAATAACTCACCTTTAATTTAAGTTCTTGTTCGGCCAAATCGGATCTGTAGAAATGGAAATATACTCAAAAGTGTTGGAGTAACGTTGAAAATTCGAAAAATTTCGAATATTTCGAAAACGCTTCCATGAAAAAATTTTGAAGTGCCATTTTCGTGTTTAGAAGGCCAATGTCCATAAGAAAAAATACTTTGGTTCACTTTGCATTTTGGCTGTAAACTAGTGTAATCAGAAGTAATTCTTCTGTATATTGAAAGTTAAGTTACCCAAATCTCTCATTAATAATGCAGTTCTACAAGTCTTAAAGTGGAACATTAAAAGAAATTCAGACTTCATCAAGAATACTACAAGAGAATACAGAAATCTCTCACTCTAAATAGAGTTCTAAGCTCGGAATAGCCGCCAAGAGAGAGACGCGTTAGAACAGCGGCTCCGGGAGCTAGCGAATTCAGATTTCGTGCCCACCGCTGCTTTAGGAAATAAGAGATCTCTGAATAATTTCCATAGACAAAACTATCCCAACTTTTTGCACAAAGACCACATACATAATAGAGCCTTTACATCCTGAGCAAACTTCACTCATGATAAACATATGTATGCCATATTCAAATCTGTAAAAGAAAAAACAATTGCAACGTGACAACTACGACAAAGAAAATAATAACATTTAATAGCGAGAATTATAAATATGAATTAAATTAATCAAATTTAATAATAATTTGCATTACACTTAAGTTATTACAGTTAAGTATGAGTAGTAAGTCAGTATTATATTTAAGCTTTTTAATTGCAAAAAAGAAAACCAAAGAAATTGTAAGTCATCAATCAATGGAAATTGATTGATTGATTTGATTGATAGGCGGCCAATTGAAAACTGTATAAAACTGTTTCATCTGTTTGTGGATGCTGCTGTGATTTTAGTAGGTGCTTGGATTTAGCAGGATGTGTTGCTGGCCTCGGCGGAGGGGATTGCGAATTGTGTGACGGATTCTCCAGGAGCTGCTGTTGATGGTGCTGCTGCTGTTGCCGCTGTCGCTGTCGCCACAGATGTGATTGATTTACTTGTGCGCAATGGGAATCAGAGTTTCGCCGGCAGTGAGAGCTGGCAATGGTGCATCCACGGTCAGGACACCATCCTTGCTGAGGGACGAGCGTATGGACTCGGGATTGACACCCTTGGGCAGCAGAAATTCGCGATTATATTCCCTGTAAACGCTCTTTGTGTCTGACTTCTCTTCGTGCTTGGCGTGCACCTAGAAATTAACAAAGGACATTTATTAGATTATCCGAGCATAGAATATACATATCTGATTGATGGGATCTTACCAGCAGCTTCTGATCGACGGTTTTCACAACAATCTCCTCGGGGGCATATTGGCTGACATCGAAGCGCAGCTTCAGCACTTTGTTATCACCTTCATCCTGTTTAAAATTAAGAAAAACATAATTAATTTTAAGTTCATACCATGTACATTATAGAGAAGAGACCGAAAGTGAGAGTTATGAAGCCAAAATTTAACTACACAAAAGTTAATTTTTATTTCTATTATTAAAAACTTGTGAGAAATAGCACTTATTTTTAATATTTAAATAAAAGTTACGGAATAAGAGTTATTCTTAATTTTTAAAATATGTGTTATTCTTCAAATCCTATTTACAAACTATAAAAAACTTTGATTTTGGAGCTTGTATTTTAAACTAAAGTTATTAATTAAAATAAAACTAAAATAGTTCGATTTTGTTTAAAAAAAAGTGTTATTCCGTAATATGTATTTAGATAAAATTTGTAATATATTTGTTTCGCAAATTTTACTTTCAAGCTTATCAACAGTTTCGGTCTATGGTATAAATATGTATGTATATATTAAGTATCTGTTCCTTACCTGTATCAAGGGCGAGCTAATGTCCGACACATAATTCTGTTGCTTTGGTACTCGCGATGGCAGCGCCGAGTTTGTCGTTGAGCTGCAATTAATAACGATTTCAAAAATAAAGTTAGTCAAAGTTAAAAAACAGAGGAAAAAAACAAAAATACAATTTCTAGACAGATTCGTGTACACCTTCTGGACGTTGTCGTTGTGGTTGTTGTTTTCGTGTTTGTTGTGCGAAAAGTCTTGTTAAAAGTGCGTGTAAATGCCTCCATGACGAATAGAAAAGATGGAAAGAAAGATTTGGAATGAATCCGCTGCCAAACTCGTTTCAAATGCAACTAAAATTGTAAACTCAAAACTGAAGCCGAGTCTGCGTAAGATGCAAAGAGATTCTAACTATAAATAGACTCGGATTTCCGGCTCTGGAGCGTCGTTTATTTTTAAGTCTGTTGGCAGCTGTTGCTCCAAAAACAGGAGGGGAGCTCATATATGCATATGTATGTATTTATTCTATCTTAAGTAAGCATAGCATCTATTATAGATACAGATACAAATGTATCTCTGCTGTAACTCAAATTTATATTTCTTTTTCGGACACAATGGGCACAAGTATTTGGCAGAGCTGCCAAAAAATACAGAACACAAATACAGAGCATTTTAATTGTTATACTCTTGACAACGGAGGCATTTCAAATAAGTTGAGAAATACAAATGCAAACTCATCATTTAGCTTGGCTTACTTCATGAAATTTGGTATGAATTGTTCTTTCGATCATACAGTTTAAAGTTTATAATGTAGAATTTACTGTAGATACAAAAAATGTTGATGTAGAATACTTTTTCATAATTTAATATTTTTTTTAAAATTGTGTAGCAGAAAACTCTTGAAAATATTGTCGAGTTTATTGAACTATTGCTCAAAAATTTCAAAGAACAAAAGCTTATACACCTGGCAAATGTTCTACATACATACATATATACAATGCGAATATTTGTATATTTATATGATCTAATTGTAGCATATACATTTGTATATGAACGAAAGAATTCGTATATAAAGACTATACTCATATATATTTATACATATTTGTGTACTGTGTGCTTTTAAGTTTTAAATATGAATTTGTTAAACTTTTCAGTGACAACACACACAAATCTGTCAATTAACGAAACAGCAGTGTGTACACATAGACGTGCAGGTACATGATGTAAATAAGTGTGTACAATTGTTTTTTTTTATATTGGTATTAACAACCGATGAAAATGTGTCGAAAGTGTTGTAGTAAATAAAAACGAAATTGCTTGTGTTAATATGTTTACAAAAATGAAAAATCAATAAAGAAATATACAAAGTGTATAAACAAATCAAATCAGTTGAGAACGAACGCTGTGTGTGGCATATTATGGAATACCTGGTTGTAGTTGTTGTTTTTTTAGTAGAGCTTTTCGATAGGAAAGAATTATAATTCAAGAGATATTTTTTATTATTATTTTTTGATTATGTATGTATTTTAATTGCAGTTGTTTAATATATTCCAAAGCGGCATGTATAGGTTGTAAAGGAAGAAAATAGAGAGGAAGAAGAGAGAGAATGTAATATATAAAGCTTTTAATTAATTATTGTACTGTACATTAAAAAAAGTATTTCAATATTTTTTTTTTTTATTATAATTTGCAGTACAGAGGGTAGAATACACACATTCATACAGACACTTATGTATGTACATACAGTAGATCAAGTAATTGCTTTGACAAAGAATTACTCATTAAATATTTACTTTAAAAAAACTTAAATAGAGAGATTAATTGGTTTTAATTATTTTTAGAAATATGGAACAAATATGTGAATTTATAATTTCGTCCAAACAATTTCTTGACCAACTGTAGGTACACATGTACATACTTATACAACACAAAGTTTACCTTTATAAAAATAAACAACAACAAGAAAGAATCAAATTAAGAAACGCAGACCAATGAACCGAGGAGAGAGAGAGAGAGCTATTAAACACACACATGCACAGATACATCCATACATACACACACATACATAATTATGTCTCTGCTGATAAGCGTGCCATTCGTTGCCTGGCAATCAACTGTAAACGTAGCAAAGAATCCGCAACTTGCAAGCGACCTTGCTACCGCCAACGTGCAACTGTTAAATGCAACCAACAAGAACAACAATCACAGCACACACACACATATACTCCCACACACTTGCCGTGTGTGACGAATCGTAGAAACCGTTAATTTCAACTGCTGGCTATTGACTGTGAGACAGAGAGAGAGAGGGGTTTAAGTAGAGGAAGTCAAAGCACCTGCCGGAACAGACGTCGCGTCGTTGGCGCTAACTTTCCTGATGGCTAGCCAATCACACACACACACGCATGCATGCATAGAATCGACTCTCCCCACACACACACACATGTACGCACAATCATGCGACGACGGCAAACGCTCAAAATCGTCTCTCTCTCTCACTGATGACGATGATGTCATGCATATTTTTCGTGTGTTTTGTTATTGAAAAAGCTCTGCGCTCAAAAATTGAACAAAAGAAAATAAGCAAAAACGAAAGCAACAACAATTCACGTATCAAGTGTCGACGCAGCGTCGCGTCTTTCAGTTGCGACTTTGCACGAAACTAAAAAAAAAATGAAAGGAAAATAATAAAAATAAAAGCAACAACAATGAAGAGCAAATGCTAATCGATAGCCAATTGCAACGATCACAAGTGTCATCGGAACAGAAGGCAGAGCTTACGAAACGCTAAAAATTTGCATGATATCATCTAGGAATTATATTATTATTTATCATCAGCAGCATCAGTCGCAACACAGCATCGCAGATAAATATGAATGTACACAAATCGACGAGCAAAAATTAACAGGCATGTATCAATGTGTACACACTGTGTACATAAGTAAATATTTATATTGGACCAGACACCAACCACGCCTACGCATCAGTGTTGTTTTTTTTGGATATTTTATATCTACATTTGGCTACATATTTTCTAATTGCAAAAGCTAGACAATTTAATGAACTGCTATAAGCTAGAAATTATGAAAATGTTTTTAAATCTTTAAAATAGAACAAACTGATGTATTATATCAAAACTTAATTTAAATACGATATTGAATGATGGATGATTAAAAGCAATTCTGAGTTTAATCCTAGCCATAAACGTCCAACACTACAATTGGTCAAGTCTAAATGCCGAGTGCATATTTAGACATGTAAAAGTTTTTGTGGTCGAGACAACTATTTGTTATTTGTTATTTGCATAAACAAATCGCTAAATGCAAGCGCACGGTCTGCTGATCCCCGAGTTGAACCTCAACCCGCCATCCCCCCTCCTTACAACAATTGCATCACTAAGCAAGTACAGTATGTATTGACTATGATGTGTGCAAACAAATTGATTGTTCTGTACCCCCAACTCTAATCTATACAAATTCTATTCAATAAAAGCGACAAGCAATTAATGTATGTATTTCTGTCATACGTATGTTAAATTGAACAACTACAAAAACGTTGGATAATCATTTTTGTGGCATATAATCAGAGGCATTAATTTGGGTATTGACTATAGAAATTCTAGCAAAAATCAATTAGTTGTCTATTGTACATGCACAATATATAATACATACATGTACGTATTTGTATATAGAACCAGATGACGATGACGTGATCATTTATTTTTAAACTGCCGTATGAACAATTCACTATATTTCATTTCATTTCGGTTCATTTCATTCTCGCTGTCCAGCTGAGCTGAGCTATGGCCCTTTTTTGACCCATCACTACATGCGATATTCGATTCGATTCTTAATTGACGCTGAGTCATCAGCCTGCCTCCCCATTACCCAAAAATGACATATTTATCGGCGCCATTAACTATCGGACAGGGGTGTCAAAGGCCATGTGAATTTCGCCCACATTGTCGCAGGTGTGTGATGCGAAATTTTTGTTAATTTCTGTTCGGCGTAAAAGTTTTTGATGCGAAAGTTTTTGGACAGCACGCAATGTAACGGTTAACTGTGAGAGTTAACTGTGCACCCATTTAGCATGCTAAACTGTTTTACTTTGAAAGTTTTGTTGTTGTTGTTTTCGCAAATACAAATGCAACGAAAAGAAGAAAACAAAACAACAAACAAATCGCTTCGATTATGTCATTGTCTAAGGCCGAATTCGAGGTAAAATGTTAAGCCAAGTGGTTTTCGAATTCGACTCAAGTGGCGCCCACGCGACGCGACGCAACGTCGACGTCGACGTCGTCCCCACAAGCCGTTTGAAAGGCCAGCGAGGCGCAACCGCAACGGCAGCAGCAGCAGCAGCAGGCGGCGACAGCGCAGCGCAGCGTCGACGTCATTTTTAGACTCTGTACTTGAAAAGTATTTTACAAAGGGTCCACTAAAATTGTCCGAAGCGCAATGTGCGTTACAGGTGGAAATTAGATGTAACGGTAACCAACAAATATAAACAGTGTGTTACGTAATTGTTTTGACAAGGAAAAAAATGTTTATTTTTCTTCATTTTCATGTATGTATTTCGTTAAACTTCTTATAAGAACAAAAAAAAAAAACCCAACACTGATATTTTACTGCAAAAATACAAAATCCAAGAAACGGGATTTTTCCCAAAATTCAATATGCGAATTGATAGATTAGGTACAGGGTCTCTCACAGTCGGTTGCTCACGACTTTAGCTTTTTTTCAACTAGTTGCTTACATATTTATTTTTGTGGTCTTTTAGTGTATATTTTATTTTTTTGGTTTTTTTTTTCAACTGTCCGTTTATTTAGTAAATATTTGAATTATATATTTACGTTTGCATGTGCACATCTATGTACATATGTATGTGTGAGTATTTTTCTGGCAGGTACGCAAAGATTCCGTTACGCCACTTCATAATGATTGCAGAAATATGTTTTTGTATGGTACCCCCCACCCCACCCACGCTGACATACACACACACACATGCAACCCTGGGTACCGTTACCAAGTTGCATTTGAAGAGACACACAACAAATTACAGCTACATACTATATGTATGTAAATATACAACAAAAAAAGAAAGGAAAGAAAAACACTCGAAAATATTTTGGCAGTTTTGAAATGTGCGCTAATGGTTTGTAGTTTTTTTTTTTGAGAATTGTGGTGTCGGAACATCGTGTGTTGCCAAAGACAGACAAATGGATAATTTATAAGAATGTTTGTATGCATGTACATATGTATGTATGTTTCTTGGAAGGCGACCGACCGGGTGGAAAGGGGCAAGAAAAAACCAAAGTGACTCATTCTCCCCTCGTTGGATACGAAGAGGAAGAAGCAGAAGCAGACGAAATGTTCGAGTATCTGGGGCATTATTTTCTGCTGCTGCTGTTTTGGCCTTAGCCCAGTACGTAATCGTAATCCAGCCATAAGTTGGTCGAAGATGTTGCCGTGCTGTGTTAGCCACCAATTATATCTATTTTTAGGCGCACATACGATGAGTATACACGGAATATCCTATATAATAGATACATAAATCATAAATAATTTCATGCGATTCACGTAATTCGACTATCAAAGAAGAAGACAAACTGGTAATTCAAACGCTGCTGTCTTTTAGCTAATTTATTGCTAGATCTAACTTTTTTTAAACTACTTTTATGACAGCACTGATGGTCGATGATCGATTATAAGCATGCTTGACGATAACAATCGTGCTAATTTCTTATCAGTTTCAGTAACTGGATCTTAAACCGGAATCCTATTGGATCAAACATTCTTAGTTGGATTTTAGACCCAGACAGATTTATCGAGACACTCACACCCATGCATAGTGATTACAACACATTCCAAGTTTGATGGGGAATGATGATGCAAATGAAGATTTGAATATTTGTATATTTACCTGGTGGACTCGAAGAAATTGGCTTCGCGGTTCATCAGCTCGTGACGGAACTTGGCCATCTCCTCCTCCATTTTACGCATCTCGGAATCGAAGCGTTCGCGTATGCTGCTGAATTCCGTATCGATAACGCTGAAGTCTCCCAATTTGATGGGAATATTTCTCTTATTAGCCTCGGCCATTTTTAAATTTCTTTGTGTTTGTGTGTGTGTGTGTGGTGATAGAACTAAAAAACTTCTTGCTGCTGTTGCGGCTGTTTCTGCTTCTTCTCCTTCTTTTGCTTCTGCTTTGGGTTGTTTTCACGCGCTACGAAACACACACCGCTAAATTCTTTTTGTTGCTGTTTAGTCTTTTCTTCTTCGAATTGGACTTGGTCAGCTTTTGCTTATTGTATATATATTCACTTTCTAATCAGACAAACCAAAAAAAATCACAAATTTTGTATGTATGTATGTATGTGTGTGTTGATTGACTCGTGTCGCACAATTCACCGCACTTCAAAGTTTTCTATTCGACTGTTTTGCATTTTCTGTGTGTTGACGCTTTTATAGCGCCTCATCGCAGCCGCTTCCACAAAGAGAGCAACAGCAAGTGAGAGAGTTGCAGAGAGAGCGCGAACAAACAACAACATACAGTTAACATGGCATACGCACCCACACATGTCCACGTTCCGTACGCTCTCTCTCTCTCTCACACGCTCTCTGTATCTCGCCGGCAAATAACAAGTGAATGGATTTGAACATGCGAGTTTGAATGGGTTTGCAAGAGTGCGCGTGAGGAAGAGCATTAGGAACAGAGCATGATGAAACTATAAGAAGGTGATGTATTCGTATTCTTTCGGGGCGAAACTCGGGGTAAAGTTGTTTTGTTTGGTTTTCTTTACTCTTCACTCATGTTCGTTTTATGCGTTGTCGCCCAGAAAAAGAGGTCACGTCAAACGAATACATCACCTTGTTATAATTTCATCATAGAACAGAGTTCCCTCTTCATGGTTGCACTTCCAACGAGCAGCTCTTGCAAAATTACCATGCATTTTGTAACACGATTCCATTACCGCGAAATTGCTAAAATAAAAAAGTGATAAAAGTTAAATAAAATATATATACAGTAGCTCACAGCTTATTTCGTGCAAGGGTAGGGACAAATTTCAATATCAAATAACTCCGAAACTATTAACGATATCAACAAAATTTAAATGCAGTTCTTTTCTATATATTATATATATTAACTGAGATAATTAATTGTTATTCTATTTTTGTAAATGGTCCTTAAAATTAAGAAAAACTAAAACAATTGACTATTTTCATGTCACAGCTTATTTCGTGCAGGCACTTGGAGTAACTCTAAATCTGTAATTGTTATTATAATGTGTCAGCTTCTTCTTCTATCCTTAAGGACACATCATTAGCTAATATTATTTTACTTTTAATGGGTTAATTCACGTTTAAAATTTTAGTTTTAAGGTGAATTCCAAAATAGCCCTGGTTCAGATATTTATTAGTACAAATCGATCCGAACGAGATTAAAATAAGGTTTAACTTAGCGGAATATTGTTGAAATTATTAAATAAGGCCCTAGTGCAGTACATTCCGTCATCCAAGATTTTCCTGAGTCAACCAAGTGGCAGAAAATGAGCAAGATTATCCCAACTAAGATTTCACTGATACCGATAGGAAACTTATCGGGCGGATTATCAAAGCTAATGCAAAGTTATATTTTAGTACAATTGCATTTTGTATGCGTTAGCTGTAGTTAATTTATTATCATAAATGTATCGTAACATCGCTTGCTTGTGATTTTATCTAAGTTAGCTAATATTTTATGTATACTAAACTTTGAGAAAATAGCGTGAAAGATCTGCAAACTTAATTACACATGAATGCATATACATACATACATATTTACATTTATGAATATGTATGTATGTACATAATTAAGTGTTTAGTGCAAATCAAATATCTCCCAGCGCTAAAAATACATATGCACAGTCCGTTAAGTAACTGTTTTGACAAATTCTTTGTTTTGTTAAATTAGTTACCAGACATACTGTATACAGCTGAGCCGCCATAGCTGCTGTTGTCTCTGTCGCACACTGGGCACAACGTGGGTGGAAATGTAACCGGCAGCAACAAAAACAACAGCAACAATGATAGCGGCAATGACAACCGGTTTAAAGCTTAATGATCGCTGCCGTTTTAGGGCACAGAACGACACAATTTTAGCCGCATTGTAATACCAGAAATGTGGTTTACGTTCTGAATACATGCGTATGTGTCTGTGTGTGTGTGTGTGTGTGTGGGCGGGAACGTTGGCGACACATTTCCAATTCGATTTGATTGTAAACAAACGCAAAACGAGATGAGTAATCGATGACATTGGAAGCCCATCGGCATCTGATTCGAAATCGAGAAATATCGAGATATCGATGTTGTCCTTTTAAGGTTTAGGAGGAGTCATCAGCCCTAACCGAATATTTGTGGGCTGTGTTGTTTTTTAATTATGAATATTATTTATTTAAAATATGTATGTATGCACAATCGTCACGAATAGCAATGATCACGACGACAACAAATAAAATAAAAACATCAACGAAATGCGAGTAATAAATTCAGTCATGAATTACAAAAATAAAATAACAATCATCGGCGCGACGACTTTTCGCTGCTGCTGCGCAGCGACTGCGGTTAAGGTGTTTTTGTCAGTGCTGGCAGAGGCGCCCACATGGGATGCTGGCTGAGCTGAGGCCGTTAATGCCGCTGTCCAAACAATAAACTCATTTTCATCGAAAATTGTCGACCTTGAAGGCGACAAAGATCTCGATCTTAACGAAGAGACAGCAACACTATGAGTACATACAGGTGTGTGTGTGTGTGTGTGTGCGTGTATGCAACTTTTGAAGCAAAACGGACTAAAGAAGAATTTAAGAAAAACAAATTTCCCATAGCGTCGTCGAGAATGTTCATCTGTCTCAGCGAAATATACTTATGAAAATATCGAGCCCTATTTGCGACAATAACGTATGCGCCATTTTCCGAAATTTTTTTTTATGCCAATATGTTTATAAACACCACCCGCACCTGCACCTAAAATATTACATTTTTATTTTATATATTTACGGAGATATTGACCTGTGAATAATAACGTAAGCGACAAATGACACGAAGAAATCAACTTAACGAAACCTAAAAAACTCTCTCCTGTAAAATTGCGTTTTGGCGCATACGTTATTGTCGCAAATAGGGCTCGATATACTGTACATAAATACATATGTATGTATGTGTGTACATTCTTAATACATAGATATATACAGTTACTCCAGTAATTGTTTTGACAAGGAACAAAATTTACATATGTATATGTTTTTAATTGAACAAAAGCCTTCCAATGGATCATATAATTATTTTATATTTTTAAAATATGTACTATTATCACTTGAATATTATTTTTATATTCATTTTCTTTCAATTTTAAATTTTTTTTTATAAATAACAGGGATTAAAACCATAATCATAGCCGTTACTGGAACCCTTTATTCGTTTCGGTTTGATACCCTGTTAGATAATTATAATTAGTAATTTTAAATTATATTCCTAAATTTTTATTTTCAATATTTTTGATTTTTGTGTTGACGTTTAATAAATAAATTATTTAATATTTCTAAATCATTATTCAGGCCTGTTTCGGTTTTCACTTTTTGAAATGCATTTATTCACTTTCCATTTAGGCAAAGTTTTTAAAAATGCTCGTTTTTCACTTTATCGGACTTTAACTCATCAGCTCAAAGTGAAATAAATCCGTAGAACTTCGCCGATATGATATTAGAGCAGTTTAAAGAAATTCACTTTCGCAAAATATTACCGAAAGTGAAAACCGGAACAGGCCTGATTAGTTTTTAAAATATTAAAAAAAAAAATGAAAATATGTACTAAAAATTCACTTTTGTCAAAATAATTACATGACTAATAGTTTTTATTTTTTTTTTTTAAGTATATATCAATATGTATTTAACCACAATCTTTCGGTATACACATATGTTTATTTCGTATAGCATTCCAATTCATCCCCCCTCCACGCGCAAGACAAGTACAAATCAATCAAAATTCGCTTGCGATGATTTACCATGGAATTTTTGGCTGATGTATAATACGCCAATTTTTCAACTGAGGCAAATACGAGTAGATCCATTGCGTGGGCGTCGCTGCTTGACGACAGCGTTTAAATATGTGCCACAAACAGCAGCAGCTGGCAAGCAAAACATATAATACAAAAAAGTGCTCGACGTACGACATGAAAATTAAAAAAAATACAACAACATATATTTTTATTAAGTCAAACAAACATTAAATGAATTAAAATTTCTGGAGTTTGTACGTTAAAAAGTTGTGGGCGCTGCTTTATGCTGTGGGCAGATCTTGTTTAGATCATTATACGCAATAGTAAAATTCATTCATAACAAATTATTTGATGAATCACAATATTCTTGAATTTTCTAAATTAATATTAATATATTATACAAATGTTTATATTTGTTTAGCATTATTCAGTCGGTTGAAACTGCTTCAATTTATTTACAATTATTTTGAAAGTATTTTTTTTTTTAAATTATATTTTCAATATAAAATATTTTTAAAAAAAATGTTATAAAATATGTATTAAAAAACTGTTAGGCTGCATTTATTTAAAAAAAAAAATATGCCTAGCTGGTCACACTTTTATTGCGTCAGTGCTGTAAACAAGCGTAAATTTATCGATAAATCGTTAAGGCGCTGCCAGATGCGTGAAAACTGTGTTCAGTTCAACACTAGAGTTGGGATTTTTAGTTCAATTTGCTGAATAAGTTCAATCGTTCATTTTTCCGTCGTGAACTAAATCAGTCATTTAGTTCAGTTGGTCATAAACTATAAACGAGATGGTTTCTATTCAGTTGGTCATGAACGATGAAAGATAAATAGGTCATTCTGATCAGTTGGTCAGTTGTTTATGAACGATTAACGATGTGAATAGTACACGACTGTTTCTTTTTAGTGGAATGTGAAATGTGTTTCAAGTTTTTGAATCAAATAGACGACAAATGCCAATTAGACTCCGGACTCCGGATTTCCTCTTATTATTTTGGGTTATACTTATACCCTGGCTTTTTGAAAATGAGAAATAAGAGTAAATTGGTTTTTAATTTTGGGCTTAAGTTACATTTCACATTGCTAAAAAACTTAAATATATATAAAATTTAAACATTGTTACATGTAAATAAGGAAGAAATTGAATCCATTTGGCGGAACTCCATGTATTGTATTTCTCTAAGAAATTTAAATTTTTTTTAAAGAAATTACTGACCAATTGCAAAATGACCGATTTAGTTCATGATTGACTTAATAAGTTCATTAGTTCATCTTAATGACCCGTTCATTTGAACTTTTTCAGAACTAAACGACACAGCTCTATTCAACACTAAAAAAAATGGCTACGTGTGTGTGTGTATTCGCAGCCAAACATAAACAGCATTGCAGCAAAATATAAAAAGGAATTCGAAAATAAATATAAACACAAAGTAGTAAAATTAAACAATTTTTGGAATTTGAAGCGGCCAAGTAGCGACAACAGAATGAACGCCTACTACACGCTGTACTCGGGCGGCGACAACTACGACGACGAATCAATTGGCGACGAGCGCAGCGAAGAAGGTAAAAAGAAGAAAATGAAGAAGTAATCAAAAGGAGGCTTGAGGTTTGCTGTCAAGTTCAAATATAAATATACAAAAAAAAAACCTAGAATTGTGCTTAGTATGCTTTCAACAATGGAACGCTTAACAATTGCAGATACTGATGATGCAAGCGAAACGGAGTTTCGCAGTCCAAATCGTTATGGCGGGACAAACGGGACATCGTCCAACAACAGCACCAGCAACAACAACAATTGCAGCAGCAACAACAACAACAACAGTGGCAGCAACAACAACATTGGCAGCAATAGCGAACTGAAAGAACAGTAAGATTTTGACATATGTAGAAGTACAGTGGGACTTCCATAACGCGAACTGTCATAACTCGAATTGGCTCCAACTCGAACTAAATCGAGTGGCAATAAATTTGATATAATAAAAAAATATAATTCCAAAATGGATATTGGTGATTCGAGTTAAGGGAGATCGACTGTATTATGGATTTCCTTAAAAATTGATTCAATCACATTTTGTCTGTCATGCTATAATTATTTTTGAACCAATGTTAAGTTATCAATTTTATGTATGTTTTGAATCCATTATTAACAAGGTGTGTACACACTGGTAACTGTCAAAGAATTCTCTAACTTCATCTCATCTTTATATATATGTATATATTTTTGAATATTTAATTATGTTAAAGTGTGTACACACTGGCAACGGCAAGATTTCTATAATTTCATCTCATTTCATTTTTTGTTTGTCTCAATCAACAGAATGTATCAACACAAGCTAATCAATCTGCAGAAACAGCTGGAGGAGCTGAATCAACTGATCCATCCGGAATATATGAAACGCATGCGAAAACTGGACAATCAGATGAAGGAGCGACGTCGCCTAAATGAGATCTACAAGGATTATATGCGCGACTGCGTCGAACGCGACTATATATTGGAGAAGAAGGCCGCCCAGAAGGAGTACGATGAGAAGATGATGGATCTGAAGGATAATCTGATTGCCGACTTTGAGGATCGCAAGCGACAGATTGAGAATGAACGTTATAGCTTGGAGCTGACCAATGATTCCACGGAAATTAAGACGACGGTAACACGGAAATTGAGACGACGACCCAACGAACCGTTGCCGGTGATTGAGAAGCGTCGCAAGCCGGCGACGGGTCAACTGTTGGTCTATCAGCTGGACGACAAGGAAATCGAATCGGATCTCAAGATGATACAGCGCGGCAAGCCGCAGCCACTGCAACAGAACGGCATGGGCTCCTACACCAACTCCCAGACCCAACAACAACAGCAGCAGCAGCAGCAACAACAACAACAGCACAATCTGCTGGCGGATCCAAATAGTTATGTGGAGACGCGAATCGAGGACAACAAGCTGCTGTACGAGCGACGTTGGTTCTGTCGCGGCCAGCACGTCTATGTCGAGGGCAAGGACATGAACAAGTTTGCGGCGACCATTTCGGCCATTGGCAATGAAGTTGTGAGTCCCCAAGTTGCTCCTGCTCCATTTGAATATCATTAATAATCTTGTGTTCCCTTTCCCTTTGCAGATCTGGGTAAAACGTTCCAACGAGAGCAAATTCAAGATCAACATGTCGCATTTGGCCAAGGGCAAAATATCCATAAAACGACGATAGTCAAATAGTTTTTGTTAGTTTAAGCATAAATTTTATTTAAAGTCTTTTAATTGCAAAATATAAATTGTAAATAATGAAATCAGTTGATCATTCATCCATCATCGTCAACATCCTGAGCTGCTCCAGAGCTGCCACGAATGCCATTCAATCTGTATTGTTTGTATCCGTTTCCAGTTGTATTCAAGCATTTCGGATATGTTTATGTCATGCGTATCGAATGGTCTGTAAAATATAAGAAACAATATTGTAAGCTGCTCCGATCCGAGGAGACACAAGGAAGATCCGCGTCTACCAAGTGCTGCTCTGGCAACCGAAAAGAAGCATTTTTAAATCTTAAAAGCTGCCTGCTTATGAGATGAGAATTCGATCAGAGCAGACAAACTCTTGAATAGAATGCCACCCCATGTCTTCGATTTGAAAGAACTGCGTGTTCAACTTAAATGAAAGAGTCTCAAATGCTAAAAGAGAAAAGAGAACACCAAATTCTTCGATTAAATTTGTTGTTTATTGTCTAGAAGAGCGCTGGGCACGAAATCAGAATTCAGGAGCACTACAACATCAAGTTTCAAGCAGCCGCTGCTCCCGGAGCCATTGCGTGCCCACCGCTGGTCTAGAAACCTAATTAACTCTTCTGACAAACTCTAAGACAAGCTTGTCAGAGAAGACAAACTCTTGGATAAAGTATGTCTTGGCACTTTATGTCATGGAAACCGAAACTTAACTGCTTGGGAAACCTTAAAGAAAGATTGTCATAAACTAAAAGCTGTTAAAGACTTGAGAATTCTATCAGAGAAGTCAAAATCTTGTATGGAATCTGTCGTCTGATTTGATAGAAATCTAATGAGCTTCTCTAGAAACTAAGACAAGTTTGTCACATCTTCAAAGCTGCTTATGATATGAGAATTTTGTCAGAGAGGACAAACTCTTGAATAGAATGCCACCCAATGTCGACAAACTGAAAGAACTGCTCGTTAAACTTAAATGAAAGATTGTCCAATGCTAAAAGCTGTTAATCATGATGAGAGAAGACCAATTCTTGGATGAAATGCGTTGTTTAATGTCTAGAAACCTAATGAACTCTTCTGAAAACTCGAAGACAAGCTTGTCACATCTTAAAAGCTGCTGTCAGAGAAGACAAACTCTTGGATAGAACATGCCAACTAATGTCTTGGAAACTGTAACTGAACATTTTAGGAAACCTTAAAGAAAGATTGTCATACATAGACTAAGAGCTGTTAATTCTATCAAAGTCATAATCTTGTATGAATCCAATTAACTTCTCTCAAAACTAAGACAAGTTTGTCACATCTTAAAAGCTGCTTTTGATATAAGAATTCCTTTAAAAAATGGCACTCTTGGATAGAGGAACTTCAAAGAAGGCTTGTCACATCCGAGAAGCTGCTTTTAAGATAAGAGTTTCATATTTTTTGTATGCCATGAAGAGATTAGTTATTTAGATTTTGAACAAATTCATGTCAGCCACTTCTGGTTGGTCTCCATTTTAAAGCCTACTTAATCGCAGTCAGCTAATCTTTAAGCGTGCTCTTGATTTATTCATCTGCCCACATGGACCTGCTGTTTAGCCCAAGAAGAAACTAATGTTGTTCCAGTAGCACTTTCTTCCGTTTCCAGGTTGAGCCTCAATCTGGAAAAGAGCGGGAAACCGTCTTGCATTTGAAATGCGTGACAATCTTTCGTTTCCAGACTCCAAAGACCCTTGGCACTGATTTCTCCTCAAATCTTCGCTCTAAACACTCAAAAATTAGCACATTAAAACATAAAAAAATATAAAAACAAATTTGTTATAGTTTTGTTTCACTTTGCGCTTGCTTTATAATGTGACTGCAATTTTGTTTGCATCATAGTTGTTTTTATGTTATAAAACATACACACAATTCAATTTTGTTTTGTTGTTTTTTTTTCGTCGTAACTCGTTTAAATTTATGTATTTTTAGATAAAAAAAAAACGCTGGAAACGCCATCTAGTTGCGGGAGCCGCGTCCAAAGCCGCCACGGAACTCGACCTCACCGGCGCCGGGTCCGACATCGCCCTTCTTGTCCACACCGCTGCCGCCGGGGGCGCGTCTGTAGGCCGAACGATCCTCGCCGGTCTTGGAGGCGTCGGCTGGGCCGCGTGGTCCACCGGCCGCCGGGCGGGGACGCAGTGGCTCGGAGCGCGCCGGGCGCTTCAGTGTGGAGGGCACAATCTCGGGCGGCAGATGCAGATAGCTGCGCAGCTCCTCGATGCCCTCGTTGGTCAGATACCAGTAGTAGTGGCGCCAGGCGAACTGCTCCTTGACCAGGCCGCGCGAATGCAGCGACTGCAGGGCCTTGATCACATGCAGATTGGGGATCGAGTCCAACTCGGGATGCTTCTGGGCATGGAAATCCTTTTTGGCCACAATGACGCCCTCCTTGAAGAGGTACTCGTAAATGGCGACACGGTGAGCCTTTGGCATGAACATGCTGCACAAGAAAACAAAAAAAAAACAAATCAAATTAGATATCAACTTCTTCTTGTTGTTGTTGCAGTTGTTGTTGTTCGTTTTGGGCTTGTTGACAAGCCGCCGACTTGAAATGTCAAAATAATTGGCAAACGTCTATAAAAATGCACATAACACGATTCGTGACAGCTGCAGCTTGAATTGGCGCATTCACTTTCAATTTGTTTTGTTTAGCACTTTTGTGGATTTGCAATTATTTTGCAGATTATATTTGATAAATTCACGTACTTTGCGTCTTCTATGGAGCAGAGACCGGAAAGAAAGGAAAAGCGAGTTGACAGCTGTCAGCTCTCATATTCTTCTTCTTTGCCTCCAGTTTATACACAGGGATGCATGCTGCGTGCACATGTGAATGCCCAACTGCAGAGTTGCTTTCGCGCCACAAAGTATACATCTATGTTGTTACACAAATTAGCTACACAAACAAAAATAAGCGGCATAAATATTTAAAAGGAAAGAAATACAATTTTTGTTATCTATTAATTAATAAATATTTAATCGGCAAATCGAGTGTCATAACTAATGAACAAATAGAAATTTTTATGACTACGCTTCATTTGAAGTGGACACTTTTTTATTTTAATTTAATGGCGTATATAATTATATATAATAATAATTAAAAAAATTAAACATTTCTTAATGAAAGAATCCAGCGTAATTCAAAATGTTTGCTGATAAGCAGAGTAATCGGTCAAGTGTGTCGTCACAAATATCAATCGATTATGTGAATTCTATCGATAGCACTATGTTGGCGCCATTAATCGAAAGCTAACATTTTCAAGTCCTATATTCAAAAGAAACTAGTAATTTTGTGGATTTGATTAGTCATAGAATGAATAATATATATATATATTTTTTTATGCAATCCGATTAGATATGATTATTGTGTAATATTTAGTACTTACAAATTTTAATATGATAAGCATTATCATATCAATTTTGACACAATGTGTTGGATTAACTTAATATAAATGTGAAATTGTTATTTATGGAATTCCTGGAAATAATTGCTACGTTATCAGCAAAATTCGATCATTCTACGAATGTCAAGTCGATTAGATAGTTACACAATATTGGAAAAGATCAGCTATCTGAATGAGCTAAATTTTAGCTTAATAAAAATCGAATTAAATATAATTTTGAAATCCATACATGGAAAATCTTCGAGATTTTTATACCTACATAAAGATATTGATTTTAAGGTTTACAAAATGTAAAATACCAAAACAATGATTAACTTAAGGCAAGCAATTGACTTTATTGCAATAAAAGAAACAGTTTATATATAAAAGCACAAAACTGTTGGCAAGTCAATTGAACCACAGAAGCCAAGGAATATGGTTCGATTATATTTGACGCTACTGCTGTGCGCTCTTGGCCTGGCCAACGCCAGTAGTGAAGCACTCGAGTCACATGGAGACTTTAGCATCGAGAATTACCAACGAATGATGCAGTTGCGCCACCTGGCGGTCGAGTTCTTCGATTACTATGAGAACATCACAGCAACGGATTTGATAGTGCCTGGCACACGAGCTCCCAATCAACAGGATCTGCAGTGTTTGGCCGAAGTTATTGAGCTCGGTCTGGGATTAAAGTCGGGCAAGATCTGGGCATTGAGAAGTGAGTACATCGGAAAAAATGTTGTGTGTTAGTTTAAGTTTAATATTCTTAAATTTCTTGAAATTTTTTAAAGACTGTAATTACTCAGTAAAGCAGTCGCACAGTTTACAATTTACAATTTACATATTTATTTTGACAGCATTTAAAGTTAAATCTACCCATAATTTGAACCTACTTCATGGACAATTTGGCATCTTTCCTTAGCCCATTGAAAATTTAGAATTTTTGTAATGGTCTACTTTTGAAACTTTTTTCCTTGGGAAACCGAAAATGATTTGACGCAAAAATTCTTCAAACAATTCTAATAGTGACTTCTAAAATATGTTTTCAAAAATCTCTACGCTAGTATATTTTATGTTTTTTTTTAAATTACCAAAAATTACTATTTTAACCCATTTTTCCTTCTTATCATGCAAAATATTTCGTACTTCATTTAAGAAATTGCAAATTATCGAACTTAAATTTATGACGAAGTTAAGAATTTTTATCAGTGTCATCTTCAAAGTGTTTCTCTAACTCAAGGTGAATTTACTAAGTAGGTGACGTTGTCACCACAGTTGCTCTCTTTCCGGGTTACAAACATTTGACAGTATGCCTGCAAACGTTGTCGAAAGAGGTTGTGTATCGCATGTTTTTTTATTGTCTTCTTTACGAATAAACTCGTAGACAGAAAACAATGAAAAGAATAATTATGAATTGAAATGTTATAAATAATTTTAAATTAAATCGTTTTAACTATTTTGCGAACACATTTTCTTTTCTGTCCGCTGAAACAATAACAAACAAAGAGTGCAGAACGTAAAACGTTCGCCATCTTTTTCTAGTGCTTGTCTCTCTGAGAGCGGAGAGAGAGAGGTGAAGTAATGATTGTAACCTCACCACATCGGACGACGTCACCTTAATAGTAAATTCACCTTGCTCTAACTGTAAACATATGCTCATGCTCTCTCTCTCTCTCTCTCTGCCTCTCTCTTGCTTTAACTTTTTCTAGTGCTCGATTCCTGGGGACGACTGCCAGCTGGTTTGCTCTACGGCAATCTCAAGGATCTGGGCAACTATGACGAGTGTCTCAGAGTCAACCATGCGATTGCAACAACAACTGGACAAAGGCTGCGGGGCAAATACTGTTTTGCCAAACTCCTCTCGGGGCAGCATGTTGGGATCCCAATCCGAGATGGCGCTTCTGGGCTCGCTCAGCATCCAGACTGCCGTCTGTTTGCCTGCATCCTGCACTGGCCAGCACATAGAAACGCTGCTGCGTCAGCTTATCCAACAGCTTCTGGATATTGAAATCAATTCGCAATTGCAGTTTATCAATGATGACTCTTGCCAGACGGCGGACAGCGAATCCTTGGATGCACTGACCATATTCACCATGTGAGTAGGCAGCAGTGCTGCCAGCTTTTGAAGATTATGTTGTATTTTTAAATGTCTGGCAGCACTGATCTGCATCCTAATCCAACTGGCAACATTTAATGTGACCTTTATTTGCATTGCAGAGTTTTAATTGCCATATTAGCCGCCATCTTGCTACTTTGCACACTTTACGATTATTTACTCAGCGAGGATCAAAGTAAGTGCACAATTGACTCCAGTTGGGTTTCCAATCCCTTTTAACCTCTCCTCTCTCCTCTACATTCCATTTGGTAGAGCAACTTCCAGGTGCTGGTGAGAATCTTTTCGGCACGTGTCAACTCACGGGCTCTGTTTCGCATTGTGGACAGCAAATCGAATCCGAATGTTATTGATTGTCTTCATGGTATTCGCTGCATGTCTCTTATCTGGGTAGTTTACGGTCATGACTATATGATGGCTGGCTTATCACCTATTATCAATTTGGTTGACTTGTTACCGGTAAGCTTTTGCCTATCTAAATCTTCATCTTAGTCATTCAATTGTTAAGCCTAGTACCGACGTGAGATAAATTTTTAGCGGCGGAAAATGCTCAATATTTCGCTGTCGACGAGCGTAAAGCCAGAGTTGCCAATGCAGAAATATGAACATGCAGAACTGATTTTGATAAAAAGAGGAGATAATAGGCAACGAAAATGTAAATTATAGTTAATATAGGAGAAATATGCGACGGCACAGCGCGTATGAGTGAACCCATCGCCTTAGAACTTTTTACGTGGATTCTCCCTCTAAATTAATGAAAAAATACAAATGTTGGCCTCTTTTCCACCTCGTTAATCAGCAGAATTTTGTCTGCTGTTTCAAAAAGAGTTTTTTATATATGGAGTTTGACTTACGCTAGGCCTTTTATCTCACGTCGGTACTAGGCTTTATGTTTTGTGTTGTTTTGTTTTTGCAATTTTGATGAAGTGCAATTATTTTGGCGATGCCACTTGCAATGGTTGGCAATGCGGATCAAGTTAAAGTAACTGTCAGTGGCAACTTTTCTAATGCAATGCATTGTGTAAGGTGGCAACGCTATGATCGTTGCTAATGTCAGTTGGAATGCCGCCGCTATTTAAAATGTTTGCTTGCCCCTGATTATACACATAAGACATTCGACTAATTGCTCTCTCCCTCTTTCTATTTGCTGTCCATACAGTGGTACAAATCATCATATAGCATGTTTATACAGCATGCTTTATTCTCGGTGGATTCATTTTTCTTTCTGAGTGGTCTACTTCTTGTTATGGTTGCCCTGCGCTCCATGGAAAAGTGAGTTAATTGCAGACATGGTGAAATTATTAACAAGGTGGTTTACATTCACGTGTACATTCCAGATCCAAGGGCAAGCTCAATGTGCCCCTGATGTACGTGCATCGTTATCTCCGCCTGACTCCAGTGCTGGCTGTGGCCATACTGGTCTACTTGAAGATACTTCCCCTCACGGGAAGTGGTCCCGTCTCCGATGGTTTCCTGGATTCCAGCACTGTTACCTGCCACGATTCCTGGTTCTACACATTGCTATATGTGCAGAATTATGCCGCAATGAACAAAATGGTATGTTTCAAACAGTAAAGTAATGGAATTCAAGTAACACCCTGTGAACCACAAATGTCTTCACACAGCATAAATTTGTCCAATTTGCGTATAATAAAGATGTTTTGATGCGGGTTTCTTGTATTAATCTTTAATTCAATTTAATCCGTGCTAATGATGCTAAAATTTCTTTAACCCATTAAGTACCCATCGAAAATCTTGAATTTAAAAAAAATCAATTTTTAAAATTTTTCCCTAGATTTTTTGGAAAAAAATATTTTGATGCAGAAAAATTCTTCAAATAATTCTAAGACTGACTGCAAAAAAATATTTTTTCTAAAAAATCGTAATTTTTAGAAATTTCAAAAAATTATAAAAATTGTATTAAAAATGGCTAAAAAAAAAAAATCAATTTTGTAATAGTGTAGGCGCATTATCATTAGAATTTCATAATATTTAATGTTTTTTCCCACAAAACTGGATCGTAAAAAAGTGCGTCGAAAACAATAATTTTTTAGTGTATATTTTTTTAAACAGGTTTAGTACAGGGTATCTAAGAGTTGGTTTCTCTCGACTGCAGTCAGTTTTTACCAGTTACTTTATTGTTTACTCCTCGTTACAGTGCTTGGAACACACATGGTACTTGGCTGTGGACATGCAGCTGTACATCATCTCGCCCTTGCTGTTGATTGCACTCTACAAATGGGGCAAGAAGGCCGTGGCTGGAATTGTGGTGATGATGCTCCTTCTGGCCGCCTGTCTCTTCAGCACGATGACGATCAAGGGCTACTCAATGTAAAGGGCAAATGATCAAATGATCCTCACTCGAATGTACATTAGTCATGTGTTGTAAATTGTAGGAACACACCTGGAGGTGCACAAATCTACCTGGCCACCCACGTACGAGCCTCGCCGTGGATAATTGGTCTGCTCTTTGGATATTATTTGCATGTGAATCGCGGCAAATGCTTCAAGCTGAACCGCCTCACTGTCTGGCTGGGCTGGATCATCAGCTTGGGCTTGATCTTCACATCCCTCTTTGCACTTTATCCATATACAGCAAACGGAAAAGCTCTGCCCACTCTTGACGAGGCCTTCTACGTGACTCTGACACGCATCGCTTGGCCCCTCGCCCTGGTCTGGATTGTGTTTGCCTGCAAATACGGTTATGGCGGTCTGGCCAACAGCTTCCTCTCCTCTCCCATGTGGCAGCCCCTGTCGAAGCTCTCCTATTGTGTCTACATCTGGCATGTCTTCATCCAAAACGTCAATGTCGGCAACACACGCACCAGCAGCTATTTCAGCAATTATCATGTGGTAAACAGATTTTTGAATTACAAGTATTATACTCGAACTTTCATTGTTGTTATCCTCAATTTCATTTAGATGCTACGCTTCTGGTCTGACTTTGGTGTCTCCCTACTGTTGGCCTATTTTATGTATGTGCTGGTAGAGGCTCCATCCGGTGGCTTACAGTTGCTGTTGCTACCAAGTGGAAAGCCCAAAGTTAAACCGCAAGTTGACGAGGAGACACAAGAACCTGCAGCACAGCTGGATTCAAAACCAACTGTGAATAGCTAGAAATTATAATTAATAAGGTTAAATTTAAGTAGCTCAATAATATAGCCATTGTTAAGTAGTTAATATTGTTTTTAAATATAATTATAAATTAGTTTTAGTAGATGTTGAAACAACATTACATAAGTCGGAGTTTGTAGAATTTAAAAAAAAAATATTGTATTCATTTAAAACAAATATTGTGCCCATTATTTAAATTGTGCTCTGACAAGATCAACTGAGAAGTTGAATCTTATCACCAATTCGACAAGGATAACAATAAAATATTATATTGCTCTTTCGTTTTTTTTCGACAAAACAGTGAAATTTGTTGCCTATTTATAGGGATGGTATAATATGTACAAAAAATACAAAAAGTATTGTCTACTTTACTTAGTTTACGTTTTTATATGATTTAACAAAATAATTCTAAAGCACCTGACCAACGAAAATTTAATTTATGTATTTTAAATATTTGTTGGCAAACGATAAGATTGAAGGTCGGTCCAACTAACAACTTACAAGCATTCAACACGAGTTAACGATAAAAAATTAAATTATGCTTCGGGTCGTTTGATATTGCTTATTTTTTATTGCAATCTTAACATTAATTGTGTGATTACTTTGAATTGTTCTCAACCTACTGTAGACATTTTCGAATGTTAATTGCCAGCAATTTAAGTGATACTAGCAGAAGTATTTTCTCTAGAATCAATTCAACTTGTCGATTTGACGATTAGATATAATTGTGCTTAGGTTCAAGTTAGTTCTACGGAAATAACTCTAGGCAATGGTCAAAAATTATAAGTTATTAAAACTACATTTTCTGATATATAGTATTGGCTGATAAAAAGGACGCAGTTTTTATCAAAATATTTGTTTAATAATAATATTAGGTTGGGGAAAAAAGTGATCCATTATTTTTAAGTGTGTCAACTTTGGTATGCTTTAGTTTGTAAACTATTGGTCACACTGATTTACACTTGGACTTTTTGGGAAAGTTGGGATTCCCCTTTAAAGCACATTCTTTCACTTATAATCCTGATATGACAACTTTAACTTAAAACTACAAAATTTTCGAATCTTATCAACAGCTATTTTGTTCAGAATAAATCACCAATAGCATAGTTATATGGATAATTTCGAAACAAAACGGAAAAGTAGGCTATACAAAAAGACTTTTGACACACACATAACAAATCAGAGATATGAGGAAATAACCTACATAATTATGAACTTTTGTTCCGCCTTTCACATTTGATTAAAGTCCAAGAGAAATATAAATGCGAGTACGCAATTTTACAATACAGTTGGCAAACGTGTGGACGATGATAAGATTACTGACCCAGACTGTTGAGCAGTCCCGAGCCAAATAATCTATACTTGTATTCTATAAATCAAATATGAAAATATGTTGCGGCTCTTAGGAGAGTGTACATAATTTGTATATCATGGTGGACAAGCAAAAATGCAATTTCCATAGATAATGTTGGATTAGTTAAATAGCATTGTTGTTTACTTAACGCTTTGTATTCCGAGAAAAGCAGCCACTAAAAAGCAGCTGACTATATTCTGTAGAATCGTATAGATTAGTCGATTAGATATTTAACCATGGGAATGTGTTTGGAAATTTACTCAGATCCGATCACACAAACTAAGTTATTTTCGTCTGCATTATCTGGATCATGTAGATCACGAGTCGCATTGAAATCTTAAGATTGCATCTTAGATTAAGGAATCTACCCAAAGATTGGTCACGAGTATTTCATATCATTATGTGAAGGACTTGCGGAATTCATTTAACTGAAGTATATGGCATTCAAACTCCGCAATATCAGAAATCAAAACAAGCGCAAAACATCTTAAACACATGACTCAGTCGGTGCTCCCGGCAGACATATCAGTTCAAGTGGTCAAGTTTACGGCTATAAAAACGAAACTGAACGTTACTCAGCTACTATAAAGGCGAATCCAATCCACGAATGTCTTATCACTCTAGGAATAATATATTGATTAGCCTTAAGCGAATATTATTTGGCAATAGTAGATGGTTTACCGTCATACTGCTTATCGCGAACCTCGAACCGTATAAAAGAAACCGATACATATCACAGTTCAAGTAGTTGAACGTAGCTGTCGGTAGCCAAGGAATATGGTGCGATTATATTTAACGCTACTGCTGTGCGCTCTTGGCCTGGCCAACGCCAGTAGTGAAGCACTCGAGTCACATGGCGACTTTAGCATCGAGAATTACCAACGAATGATGCAGTTGCGCCACCTGGCGGTCGAGTTCTTCGATTACTATGAGAACATCACAGCAACGGATTTGATAGTGCCTGGCACACGAGCTCCCAATCAACAGGATATGCTTTGTCTGGCAGAAGTTGCACAATTGAATCAGGGCTTGAAGTCGGGCAGCATTTGGGCACTGAGAAGTAAGTGATCCGCACATGAAACTCGAAAGTGTATCTGCAATTGGTATGTCTCTGCCTTTCTCTATACAGTGATCGATTCCTGGGGACGACTGCCAGCGGGCATACTTTACGGCAATCTTAGGGATTTGGGCAACTTTGACGAGTGTATCCGAGTGAACCGAGCGGTTGCATCAACTGGACATACGCTGAGGGGCAAATACTGTCCGGCCAAACTACTTTCGGGTAAAGTGTTGGGCCCGGATTTGCCACTTGTGGGATTTCTCAGCATACAGACTGCCGTCTGTTTTCCTGCATCCTGCACTGGCCAACATATAGAAATGCTGCTGCGTCAGCTGTTCAAGCAGCTTTTGGACATTGAGATTAATTCACAGTTGCAGGTCATCAATGAGGACAAGTGCCAGACGGCAGAGAGCGAGCCCTTCGATGGTCTAACCATATTCACCATGTAAGTTTGAATCCTATCCTCAATATTTTTCTATCTTTCTCGAGAAAGATCAGATCAATCACAAAAGTGATAAGGAAGAAAGTCCGCACCGAATTACTTAATGCTAAATACTTATTTCTAAACAACAAATTTTGTGACTTATTGTATTGAATTAATCCATAAGTCCCAAGAAGCCTCTTAGGAAATTATTTAATAATTTCCATTTCTCATTTGTTCATAATTAATTTTGCATCATTTGCATTGCAGTGTCCTCATTGGCATACTGGCTGGATTGGTGGTTCTGTGCACCATCTACGATTACTTCTTCTGTGTGGATCAAAGTAAGTGAAAGAAAGGTGTTCACTTCAAGTGGTACACAATCTCTTATCTCTTATTGCTTATCTCGAATCTATTCGTAGAACGTTTGCCTGGCCTCGTGCAAATCTTTTCGGCACGAGTTAACTCACGAGGTCTCTTTCGAGTTGTGGACAGCAAATCGAATCCGAATGTTATTGATTGTCTTCACGGGATTCGCTGCCTGTCGCTTATCTGGGTTATTTACGGTCATGATTATGTGATATCTGCAATATCGCCCAATATTAATATCGTGGACGTTATACCGGTAAGTAATTGCAGATGACAATTACTATAGTCACAAAGTAGCTCGACTAATCGCACTCTTAATTTTATTGCAGTGGCTTAAGACGCCCTTCAGCATGTTCATTGTGCACGGTCTATTCTCGGTGGACACTTTCTTCTTTCTGAGTGGTCTGCTCGTTGTTATGGTTGCTCTGCGTACCATGGAAAAGTGAGTTGTTCGAAATAATTATTGTATTTCAGTGTTTCCAATTGAACATTGCATCAATTGCAGAACCAAGGGAAAGCTCAATGTGCCATTGATGTATCTGCATCGTTTCCTTCGCCTGACTCCAGTTCTGGCCCTGGGCATCCTTATCTACATGAAGATATTCCCTATTTTGGGCAGTGGACCACTTTATAACCTGTTTACCGATGTTAACGCCAAGCCTTGCGAGGAAAGTTGGTACTGGACTCTGTTATATGTGCAGAATTATGTCGTGCCAAACGACATGGTAAGTTAAAAATCCAACAGATCAAAGATCAGGCAAACATTCATTGTGTTATCTTGTTTGCAGTGCCTGCCTCACAGTTGGTATCTGGGCGTGGACATGCAGCTCTATGTCATCTCGCCGCTTTTACTGTTTGCGCTCTACAAATGGGGCAAGAAGGCCGTGGCTGGAATTGTGGTCATAATGCTCCTGCTCGCTGCCTGTCTCTTCAGCACGATGCTGGTTGGGGGATACACCATGTAAGTGCCTTTTTAAAGCAGTCATTTTTATCCTCTATTAACTATAATATTTATGTTAATAGGCAAAATATGATAGATTCAGATAAACTCTACTTCACAACTCACACACGCGCTTCGCCCTGGATAATTGGTCTGCTCTTTGGATATTATTTGCATGTGAATCGCGGCAAATGCTTCAAGCTGAACCGCCTCACTGTCTGGCTGGGCTGGATCATCAGCTTGGGCTTGATCTTCACATCCCTCTTCGCACTATATCCGTATACAACAAACGGAAAAGCTCTGCCCACTCTGGACGAGGCCTTCTACGTGACGCTCACACGCATTGCTTGGCCCCTCGCCCTGGTCTGGATTGTGTTTGCCTGCAAATACGGCTATGGCGGTCTGGCCAACAGCTTCCTCTCCTCTCCCATGTGGCAGCCCCTGTCGAAGCTCTCCTATTGTGCGTATATTGTGCACTTCTTTGTCGAGCAGTTCAATGCCGTCATTACGCACACGAACACATACTTTAGCGACTATCAAGTGGTAAGCTTAAATTGACATTTTAATTACTTAACATATGTATGTATATATATTAACATACTTCTTACCCTTGCCGCAGATGCTTCGCTTTTGGTCGGACTTTGGCTTTACCGTGTTGATGGCCTATTGCATGTATATTCTGTTGGAGGCTCCAACTGGTGGCATAAAGATGCTGTTGCTGCCGAGCGGCAGACCTAAACCACAAGCAGCTGCTCCAATGCAGCCGAAAACGGACGAAGAGAGCAACGAAAATGCGGCGCCCTCTTTAGTTGATAAGACGCCTGTGGAGGCGCCGCCGCTGGCGCCAAAGACTCCTGTGGACAGTTAGACAGTTAAGGCACCTGTAAATACCTCAATTAATATAAGTTACTATTTATTTATTTCATATTTATTTCTAGTTTCTTTTTTTTTAAAGTAGTTTCGACAAATTTTAATTTGCGCCATATTCTATTGTGACAAGTCGATTATCCCAATTATCGATCATCGATAACATAGCATATTAACATAATGTAAATAACATAGCTAACATGACACATGTATTTAATAAATGAAATTTGTTTATCATAACAAAAATATATTTTTTAATTGATGTGAATATTTATATTTAATTGCTTTGCTTTGAGCTTTGATTGAAAAGGTTTGCAAGTGCTGTTTGTCGTGTCATGTTGACGGCAATATTTATTTAGTTGACCGTTAAGGCACAGGGCTGCATAGTTGCTTTTGCAGGGAGATTAAGTGCATTTAAAAACGAAGCCCAAAACTATGCAATAATAAATTTCAAGAATTTCTATTTTATTATACTTTTATACATAATTATAAATATTAATTTGTATTTTATCAATAGCATAGGGTATCTGTTAGTCAAGCACTGCGACCGAAGTATGTCAAGAGCAGTGAGAATTTAATTTTAATTGATGAACTACTTATGTACATACATCAAGCAACTGTTGCTCTCCCTGTCGCTCAACCAACTGTTGCGCTCCCTGTCACTCATCCATTTAATGAGCAATCAGAAATTTTTGATCGGTTTTCATTGTATTTGAAAGATTTGCATTTTCGCCAGCCTCTAATTAAGTGAACAATTACAAACGAACAAAGGGAAAACAGTAAAATTAATAAAGTCGAGTGTGCCAGACGTTGAGATACCCTGTGCAATTCCCTATAGGAAATTTGACAAAAAATACTTTGAATATCAATATTTGAAAACTGAAAGAGGAAGTAAATTTTAAATTACAAAATTATGAAGGCATAAATTCGAGTAATCCTAAAATAAACCCATTTTAGTAAAAATCATATACCATTTATTTGGAATGATCTAGAATTATGCAGTGTCCACAAATAAATTAGCTTTCCCCCTTTTTTACGAAATAATATTCAAGTGTTATTACACCTTTTCCAAGATTTATCAAATACATACTTGTAAATTTTTCTAATTTATGCACTCTGATTGCTTTTCCTATTTCAGTTTTCTAATTTATGTACTCTAAATACTTTTTAGTTCAATTTTCTAATTTATGCTTCTTTTTTTCATTCTTATTTTGGGGTTTATAGTAATATTTTTAGTTTATTTATCTTTGTTTTTATAACTTTTACGAAAAAAAACAAATTTGGTACCAAATTCCAAACTTATTTTGGATTTTATAATTATTCCTTTGATATATTTATTTATTTTTCCTATTTCTTACAAAAATATTCGAAATTCTTAAGAGCCACCATACCAAATTTGAATAATGCTGATTAAGAATATATGTATGTTTATACTTTAAAAAGTCGAACCGAGACTGTCACATACACTAGCACTCGCTTGTTATACCCCTAGTACAGGGTATGATAAATAGCTAACCGACATTGGACCAAGGGGAGCGTGGGAAATAGAGAGAGAGAGAGAGAGAGAGAGAGGGGATGGAGGAAGGTGAGTGCTGGAGGTAAATCGAGATTTCACACGTCGCCCAGTCAAGTTGATCTCCGGCATCCAGATCCGAGTGTCATGTGCTGCTCATGTAGTGCAAACTGCATCCCATGCTAATAATTGCAATTAATTGATGTGTCTAATCCCCTAACATTCCCCCACCCCACCCCATGGAATCCACACCAAGATGTCGACTGAGACGCATCAAAAATCCCATAAGCATATAAAACTCCAGCGACTTGAACAATCCGCAACCAAGTGAAAATTGTTCGTCTAGCAATCAACATGTCGCGTTTAATTTGTTTGCTCCTTTTGGCTGTTGTTGCCTTTGGTGTTGTCTCATCGGCTCCACACGAGGATTTCACCAAGGAGCACACCGCCGAAGTGGCCCAGGAGTGCAAGACGGAGACGGGCGCCACCGATGAGGATGTGGAGCACATGATGCACCACAAGCCAAGTGACTCGCACGAGGGCAAATGTCTGCGCGCCTGCATGATGAAAAAATTCGAAATTGTAAGTTGATCAACAGTTATCGTTATCGATTGGTCGTTATCGATTGCTCACTCACTGGCACCACTGCTGCCAACTTTGTCCATTATTGTTTGTAACGGACAAAGCGCCAACACAGTGACAGGCACCTGCCTGCACACTGAGAGAAATAGATTTATTCGTGCGATCCACATTTGCTCACTCAAAATGACAATTCAAATTATTCCCTTAAAGCTCAATATAACATGCAACTACGTAGAGACACACTAAGAATTGTGGCTTACAATAAAAAATCGAATCAAACAAATCAATGAGCATCAAATAGAGTTGCTCAGCTATTTCGAACAGTGCATAAAATAAATCATGCGCGCATAGCTTCCCCGTTCGAAGTTCCGACTGTTTATCGAATCCTTTATTTGAATCTCTGATTTATTTCCGCAGATGGACGACGCCGGCAAACTGAATAAGGAACGCGCTCTCGAAATGGTCAAGATCATTAGCAAGGATGATGCGGCCAAGGAAGCCGCTGGCGCTGATGTCGTGGACAAATGCGAGGCTCTTGAGGTGCCCGAGGATCAGTAAGTATTCGAACATGAAATCAAATTATGAATCAAGCTTTAAATGGAAATGTTAAAATCGTCAAAACAAAAATCGAGCTGTCGATATATTGTAAAAGAAATGCTCGAATTGTCGACATATCGTCAAAAAAAAATCGAGTTAAAGTATATACAGTCGAACCTCCCTAGCTCGAATCCCCATTATCCAATAAAAAAGTTCGAGTTAGGGAGACTTCGAGTAAGGGAAGTTCGACTGTAGTTGAAAATCGTTTCCATAAAAATCGAGTTGTCGATATATCAATGAACAAACTTCAGTAAACTGTCGATATTTCATAGTAATCGATTTATTTTACTCGATATATCGTATAAAATTATCGAGTTTAAGTATTTGAAAATCGTTTCCACAAAAATCGAGTTGTCGACTTTTCGAAACGTACTTTTACCTCATTAATATGTAGTTTAATTGTAATCCAATTTTAATAACTCCTCCGCCTTCTTCCTTTAGCTGCGATGCGGCCGCTGCCTACGAGACCTGCATTGTGGAGCACATGCATGAGCACGGTCTGTCCTTGGAGGAGCACTAAAGCCATGTCCCATGTCCCTTCCCGTACGACAAGCGCCGAGCTGGCTAAATGGATTCACATTTGTATCAACTTATTTTTTTTTCCTCCTTTTTATAAATATATTCTTTTTATAATACTACTAGTTCCTAAGTCTATATAAATAAATCTGTGTAAGCTGCATGTGAAGCCAGATTGTTGAAGCTGGGAGAATGCAAGGGAGCAGTTATTTAAAGAAAATGATGAAGGGAGTAATCCAAGGAGTTTATCTAAGCAGACTGTAAGCCCAGGGGAAGAATTTTCGAAGAGATGACTGTTTAAGAAGCGAGTAATTCCAGAAGAAGAAATAAAAATCAATGAGGGTCATTTAAGAAGTTAGTTATTGAAAAAATTAGAAATACAAAGAGGAAATAAATCAAGAATTAAGTAATCCAAGGAGAAAATAAGGCAGTAAGCCAGGAAGGGGTTATCCAGCCAGAAGGTAATCCAAGGAGATAAATCTTTATGTAGATGGTAGTTCAAGGAAAATGTATTCAGTAATGAAGAGAAAAAAATCTAATATATTACACGATTTTCGAATGCGATAAAAATGATCGAATTAAAGAACTTGAAGCTTTAACTCTAAAAATTTTTTTGGACGATATATTGACACTTAGTTCTTTGGTTTTGACGATTTCAAAATTTTAATTAAAAAGTCGATTCATAATTTAAATTTCCAGCACAATATCGCAGGGAATTGCTAAGCCCAAAGAATAGGTTAATCCAGGAAGAAAGTCATCCAAAAGGGGCTTTAAGCAAGGGGTTACTCAAAGAGGGGTTAATTCAAGGATGTAAGCAACGGAAGGTTTAATAAAATCTAGGGTGAAAGGGATTAAGGCAAAACTTACCCAAAGTCGAGCTTAATCCAAGGATACAAGAATAACGCATTATATAGCTTACAAATTATATTTTTTTAAATATCTGTTTGAATACATATATGTATATAGATACACATATGTATTTCAATGTGTATGTGTGTTTGTGTGTGAAGTGAGGATGTGTGTGTGTGTGTTAACATAATGTTAGAACTTTAGCTTATTTACTAATAATATTTATTATTACAATGCATTTTTTGTTATTCAGCTCGATATTTGTCGACATTTTCGGGAACTTCACGATCTTGAGCTCCAAACGGAGAGAGTAGTATCTACAGCTGAAACAGGCTAAAAAGACTATAACTATATCTAAATATATATATATATTTATATGTATATGTATATGAATATCATTACTTAAAGACTATGTGTTTCTTTCTTTTCTTTTTTGTTTTGTTTTGTGGGCTTAAAAACTAATGGCCGCAAACTTGCGAGCTTTTCGCGACATTTGTAGATCTAATAGGTTATCCGGCTAGTTAATCATGTGTCGCCATCTAATTTAAAAAACGATCACACAGACATGACAAAATCATTTAAAAAAAAAGAAAATTATATAGGAAAAATAATGTGAGACGAGTTACAAATCAAAAATAAAACCGCAAGAAATGTAAATAATAATAAAGATAGAACACACAAATTACTAAGTCTTAAGTGTAAACTTAAATATAGGGTATTCATAATCGAAGACCAGGTGGTTTATACAATGAATGCACTAGATTGCAGGGTATTAAATGAAAGTTAATTGAAAGAAAGTCAAGGGGAAATTGGGAAGGGAGTTGGGAATTGTGGAAGATTGTGTGTCACACTCTGGTCTTGTGTTAATTATATTGTTATTTTTGTTGTTTTTCATTAAATTTGTATATAATTGATTAATTTCTTTTGCTTGAGGCAGGCAGGCAGTTATCAATGTTATCAATGTTCTCAAAGTTTTACAGCAGCTCCGAGTGTCGTCGTCGTCATCGTCAATCACACGAATCAATTCAATCCATTTGGAGCAGCTGTTATTGTTTGTCTTGTTTCCATTGCATATTGCGTATTGTTAGTTTGCTCGTTTTGCATTTGTTGTTGGTGTTGTTGTTGATTTTTTAAAGAAAATAATCAGCCTGCGGCTTTTTCGATGGTATACCGCGACTCTCCTGTGGCGCGGCCTCAAAGATGACAAAGTCGCGATGCAGGTACTCATTCAGTTCCAATATTGCTGCCACATTGCCGCAACTAATTGGAAGAGATAGAAAATACATTATTAGAAAAAGAAGGAAAAGCATTTATTTAATTTGTTTTGAATATAGAAGACTATATACCGTATATTACACTATTTGTACGATTTGTACAAAGTTTTTCATAGTGAAGATTAATGTTAAAAATAAAATAGCAAAATACCATTATAAATGTTTTTTGTTGGTTTGGCGACTTTTCTATTTGCATATGTATGTGAGTTTAGCTCAAACCAGTTGAGAATTCTAAGTCACAAAAGTGACAAAATAGCTGTTAAGCTGATTTAGCCCTTTGTGAAACAGCTGTGTAGCGAGCCTTCCTCCTGATAAAGTGTCATGTCGACATATATTAAACCTTGAGCTAACTAAACTCACCTATTAAGTGAAGACAAATTTTTAACTGATTTGAAACGTTTCTAAAAAATAAAATTTGTAAAGATTGCAGACTTTTCTAACATCACACAAGTATTTAAGACTTTGAATAGGTAATATTATATTACTATTATTATTATTTACATTCTCTTATTTTAAATATTGAAGTAAAAAAATATATAAGGAAAAAATTTAAGTAATAATATTTTTCAGGTATTAAATTAAACCAAGGTTCAGGGGCTATATAAAAATGTTAGCAAACCGAGCCTAAATCAAGTAAGTAATTATTTTACCATGGAAAAAATTCACGTATTTGTATTTTCTTTTTAAAAATACTTGGGACAAACATATAATATAAGAAGTTTTTTCCTTGTGCAAAATGAATTCTATGATTTTGTTTCTTTGTCAAAACAAATAAATACTGTCTGCACTTAAAAAAGGAGAAGTTTCGTCCAGATATCTTTAAAACTGAGCTTAGTTTTCATAGAGACTGAGGAATATGTATATACTTCCTCTAATCGTCTAAGTCAAGAATATATCGACGCATTTCCGGGATAATATAGTATCTTAGTTGTCTCCGATTTGGTATGGTCATGATAATCTTGAATAGAATATGTTTTTCATTTTTAACTTAAGTGGAAATGCATCGACGTTTTCCTCATGTGGTCTGTGTACGGTTTCTTCAAATGCGTTGCACATTTATAAGGAATACTCGTTACTGCAAAGTGCCAAGATGATGTGGATGGATGAGTAATGGATATCTATGGGAATATGCGCTTACCGATAGCAATAGTTGGGCGCTGACCAAACAGTTAGAACCGTCTCATTGAAGTGCCATTTGAAGCCTTCCATGACCAGCTGATGGGCACGACAGATCATATCGATGTCATTGGTGCGATTGAATTGTGACACAACATCGGAGCCAAACAGATAGCCAGCGCCACGGGGCGATACACCCCAGCCAGTTTGATCCTCGGGATCACTCCACAGCAGATCACACATGGGGCCATCGTGTGGCACTTCCTGTTTGCGATCGATGCTCCGGATTTGATCCAAATACTGTATTGATGGCGATAAGCCGCCATGCACGCAAAATATCTTGCCATCAATGATGGCCGACAAACTGAGGTAATCAAAGATTTCGGTGCAGTATCGCCAGACGGCTGTTGAGCCATATTTGCGCAGGCACTCATCATAGAAGCCATACACTTGGGTAATTTGGCGAGATTCATGATTGCCGCGTATCAGCGTAATGCGATCCGGATAGCGCACCTTGAGGGCCAACAGTAGCAGGAATGTCTCGACGCTGTAATAGCCGCGATCCACGAAATCGCCCATAAATAGATAATTCTTTTCGGGCACATCGCCGCCCACCTTGAAGAGTTCCTTCAGATCATAGAACTGGCCGTGGATGTCACCGCAAACGGTTACGGGCGAATCCACACGCTGCACGTTCCCCTCCTCCACAAGTATTTCGCGCGCTTTGGCGCACAAGGCTTTCACTTCATTCTCTTTAATGATTTCACAGCGTTTCAGCTGCTCAATCTGACGATCCAAGTCGCTGTAGTCGGACATGGTAAATGCAACAACACAACCGTTGCACCCGTTGCCGTTGGACCGTCAGGAGTGGGGGTGAGGGGGAGCGAGCAGGAGAGCAGGAGAGAGAGCGAGCGAGAGCGCGGGGAAGGAGCGTCGTTCACTCTCACTTAGCAGCCCTTTGCCAAAAAGAAAACACAATCAAAGTGTACGCGTTTACCAAGCTGCCAATAATAATCAGAGAAATAAATAAATAAATCAATCAAATGTACAATGTTCTTCAGTATGCGGCATTAATAATATTTTACAAGTTGTTTGTGTTTTTGCATCATCTGCATGTGTGTGTGTGTGTTTGTGTCAATGTTTGCATGTGTCTGTAATCGTGTTTGTGTGTGTGTGTGTGAGCGTTGGGTGGCCTTTTGCCGCGCGCGCGGCACGTCCAACAATTGTGCGCTTGCTGTTGAGCTCTGTTTGCTCGAAACATCTATGATAATTTGTATACTCACAGCTTGTTTCAATTAATTGCAATAATTTCAAGGATATTTGGTTTTAAAAAGCAGCACTCGCACGCACGCTCACTATAAAAAAAAATTAACTATATGATACGCTTGACGTTTTTACGATAACATGTGGTGGCAGAGCGATAGACTAATCGAATCTTTGAATATCGATGTCAAACGTAGCGGCGTTGCCAGATTAAGTGTGGAGGCAGAACGATAGACATTTTATAAACCTTGGATATCGATGTTGCCAGACTGTCAATCAACGACATAATATACAAAGGCTGCCTCTTTTAAATGTTTTTAATTGAACTAAGTAATTGTATTACGCAACTTAGTTAACGAATTGACTAGCCATGGATGAATCAAAACCGAAATTGGACTCCCCAACTCCTGCAGTAGATACAGCAACGGAAGCAAAGCAGCGCACGGATAGACCGGGTCGCAGGCAAATTCAGAACATCAATGTGGACATTTATCGGGACACCTTCATACGCTATATGGGTGAGAGCAAGATGTGTTTACATGTGTACATATATAAGGTGACGTCTACAACACTGCTGTATATCTAGCTCTTACTCTCTCTCTAACAGCCGAAAGAGCACGTCAAAGTTGTTTAGCTATGTTACCTCAGCTGTCAGCGAAGACGTCACCTTATATAAATGCATCTTGGTCAGAGATGCTCATCACATGATCACTCCTATTTTGCAGGCTATAGCAATGAGGTTGGCGAGGCATTTCGACCGCTGGTGCCCAAGGCAATTGTAGCCGCATCCTATGGCATGGCCATTGGTTACGTATGCACGGATACCTTTGACAAATCCCTGCGTGAAAGTATGTCAGGCGCATCGAGACGTGAAGTTGCCATTGCAGCCGCTGATGTTTTCAGTTGGCAAATGATGGCATCGGTCATTATACCCGGCTTAGTCATCAATCGGTAGGGCAAATACCCTTGTTATACCCGTTACTCGTAGCTTATGAGGGTATATTGTATTAGTCTATGTTTATATATATAAAACTGATTCACTGACTGACTGACTGAGAATTAACTACTTTTTTAATGCACTTGTCATTTTAGTAGCATGGATAAAAGTAGTAGCTTTTTTGTAAAATGTTTAAAAATTGAAAAAAATTTCAAATTTTTGAAAATGTTAAAAATTTAAAAAAAAATATGTCATTTATTAATGTACAAATTTTAGAAAATTGGAAATATTTTACAAAATGTTTAAATATATTAAAATGTCAAAAGTGAATTTTTGAACTTTAAAACTAAAAAAAATTTAAAATAATGTTTAAAAATGTAAAAAATATTCAAGTTTTAAAAAGTGATTAAAACTTAAACAAAATTAACAGATCTATAAATGTAAAATTATTTTTACCAATTCTAATTAGTTTTCAAATGTTTAATTTCTAGAAAATGTTAAACTTTTTTAAAAGTTTTAAAAAATGTCATGAAAAAGCTGTAGACTCCAAATTCAGTAAACAGATTCTCACTATGTCCGCAAATATCAAAACATTTGCATACATTGCCACGCCTTCCTACCCCTTTCGCGTCTCGTCCACATATCGGAAAAAATCAAACTCTTTCTTTTTGATGCTAAACATTTCCTTTTATTATTGTCAATCATTCAATTTGGTTGATGATGGCTTTTTTAAATTTTGAGGCACAACTAAAATGTATGCAGAGTAATGTACATAATTATATTTAAATGGAGTAACGGGTATCTTATAGTCAGTAACTCTACAGTAATGTTCTTACAATTTTTGGATACAAATATTAATTGATTTCTCTTGAATTTCTTTACATACAGCATCACCGCAGGCAGCAAAATGTTGTTAAGGCGATCGCCAACGATTTTGCTGAAGACGCTGCCCACGATTATTGGACTGGCCAGCATTCCACTGATTGTGCATCCCATTGATGGTCTCGTTGACCGCTTCATGGACGCCACTTTCCGTCAAATGGTTCGGTAATAAGACGCCCAGCAATCCGAATTCTCCAATTCTCTTGGGCGTGGTTGGTTTCCCATGGTGCTAATTAGCGTTGATTTGTTCCCTGTTAAAAGCTTAATTGGCAATGCATTCCAAACAGCTAAAGACATTAGGTAACTTGGCCGGATGATAACCTTTATCAATGGCATTTATTTTGATACAAACTTGGAGCCTCAGATGAGCGAAGAAAACACATCAAAAATGTTTCTGAGATCCGAGATCTTTTAGAAAATATTAAGCCTTAAAAAAGGAGAACATTTTTAACGTGTTTTTTTTTATGGAATCTGGAGCTTCGTATCAGAAAAAGTGGCTTTGATAAAAATAATTTACATTATTGTTATCTATTCTAAATAAATTCTAGCATTAGTTACGATATTTGTAAAGCTTTTTAAAGTATTTAAGTATTAACATTTAAATTTATTGCATCAATTACACAATTCTACATGCATTACAAAAATAATTGCTTTTATTTATATTTAATACAATTGTTAAGTAGTAGTCGAGAGTAGAAAGAAGGCAAGGGAATGCGTCATTTTGTTAAGATTGCTCTAAACACATTCAATTGGCGGCATCCTCATCGTCACTGTCAATCAAGTAGGGACTGTCGAGGGCGCCCAAACCGGCGGCAACTCCGCCCTCGTTGGCAGTGGACAGCTTTGTGCGCAGCATGTGGCCCGCCTGATAGTTGTGCACAATGCTGTCGGCATCGCCAATGATCACACCAAAGATGCCCAGCTCCGATACCATGTCCATTATCATGGGCGGCATCTCGCTGCCGGGACGCACCATATAGCCCTGTGTCAAGGGCGGATGTATCAGATCCATGAGGATCCAGGCGGAACGCTCCACTCGCGACATGCGCTATAAATATAAAGGCAGATAAGTATGAGTCTAAATTAGCGGTGGGCACGCATGGGCTCCGGGAGCCAGCGGCTGCTCCCAACTTTAACGACAACAACATAGAAACTGTTCAGCTCGAGTCCAGATAAAAATCAACAACATCAACAACAACATAGCAAATACGCAGTGTGTGTTGTTGTAATGCTCCCGAATTTAGATTTCGGGTCCACCGCTGCACATTGGGCCAGAATCCCTTTTTTTTTGGCATAAAGTCTAATTATAATGCTAGAGACTTGAAACTTTGCATGAACCTTAGACTAATTTAGAGTTTTGTATTGGTTTTTTTTTTTGATTTGGACCACGCCTTCATCTCCCCCTCCCCATCCGACTATGAGAAATATGTGTAATATACTTATATAAAATCTTAATGTAGAGAAGGGGACTTGAAATTTGGCATGAATCTTAGCTAGGCTGAAGTCGAATTTATAATTTTTTTTGTTTTTTAGTTGGACCTTGTTTCATCCCCCACTTTTTTCCTACTCATTTAAAAAGTAAAATTTTTTTTATAAACTTAAATATGAGGAAAATATTTCATTCTTCGCATGTTTGCTAATGAGGTAAAATTGGAATTTATAATTATTTTCGATTTTTAATTTGACAATGTCTTTACCCCCCTCCCTATCTTACTACGGGAAAAAATTGTGCAAAAAGTGTTAATGACAAGATCACAGTTTAGAGTAAACATTTGCAGAAAAAACTTTCAAAAATATTTTTGCTAGTATTTTTTATAATTTTTTGAAAATCCTAAAAATTACAATTTTAACACATTTTTCCTCATTTTCATGCAAAAAGTGTTTTTTTTGCAGTTTTCAAAAAATTAAAAAAAATACTAGCAAAAATATTTTTGAAAGTTTTCTTTTGCAGTTACTCTTTGAATTGTTCCAAAATTTTCTTTGCATCAAAATATTTTTTGTAAAAAATCGAGAAAAAAAGTTTTGAAAAGTGAATTTTACATAAATTCGAAATTTTCCAAGGGTACTCAATGGGTTAGGGAAAGTTTTGCGTTATTCAAACGGAATTTATAACTTGATAAACATAGATAACTTGACTAACATAGCAGTTAAAGCAAAAATAAGGGTGCATACTTTAAGCTGTGAGCCACCGTACCTAATGTATGCCCTTTCCAAATATAAAGTCAAATTCAAGATATATTTGACAAAAATTTTCGACTTTCAACCAAAAAAAAAAAGGGTTTCTGGCCCAATGTGCGCTGGTCTAAATTATCTAACTTATCGCTGGTTTACTACACTCACCTTGAGCGCATCGGGTATATCGACGCCATACACATTGTTGCCGCCTCCCTCGCGTTGCGGTTTCAGAACAAACCGTTCGGGCGTACGCAACGCCATCTCATAGTTGGCATTGCCCACCTCGTTGTCGTCCAAGGAGTACAAGCCGGTAAAGATTTTGCCCACGGCCTTAATCTCATCGGGATCGTTGATGAAACGCTCCAGCACCGCCGGCTGTGCCAATGCCTGTTGCACCTTTTTAGTGCCAGCCAAATGATATTGGATTGAGGGACACTTGATGGCCAATGAGGTTTCCATCAAATAGCGCGCATCCCACTCGCCCTGGGTGGGATAATGACCCGGCTCATAGCCAGCCCGGAAATAGATGACGGCCACCTCAATTGTGCCCCTAAAAACATAATTGGATTTGATGATGAAGTGCATCTCATCTCTTTGGTTGTCTTCTCAATACGTACAGCAGCAGCTCCTTGCGCTGGCCCAGCTTCCCCTCGCGATGCACCTCGGTGAGCGTGCGACGCAGGACTTTGATGTGCGGATATGTCTCACGGATGTAGAACTCGTGGAAACGCTGATCGCAAATGTTGTACGACACATCCTCGATGATAAACAGAATGACCGACTCCGGCTTGCCATAAATATCCCAGGCCTTGACCATGCCATCGCACAATCCAGCGAGTGCATCATTTTTGGGCATCTACAAAGTTTATTAAATAAGTATAAATTATATTAAAACCAGGAAAGTATTGCTTATCTAACCTTTCATAAAAGATTATTAAAAAATATTATAGCTATTTAAAATTTTATTTATTTTAAAGATTGTTTAAAATAAAATAGATTTTCATAGTAAAATGTATTTTTAATTAATTAATCGGAATATTTAACCACATCAACTCAGCTTAAAAAATATTAATTTTTGTCTGTTGCGAACGTTACAGTTTATACACACATTTTTGCCTCAAATTATTAATATATTTTGTTTATATAATTAATTGGTTAGGCTTGACCATGAGCAAACAAACTACCGAAAAACCATTTTGTTTTTATATTTTGAAGCTTGAAAATGTATTCTATTATTCCAAAAAAAAAAAAAACACTATTATTAAAAAACTATTATTTAGTTTTTTTGACAACTTAAAATTATTGCCCTTGGCTTAAAATTTTTCCAGGTACATACATAAGTAAATTTTTGATTTGGTTAAAGCAATTACATACACTGGCGAACATATTTATTGGCACAGCAAACATTTTGAGATTTGGGGGCTTAATTGTTCCCCTATCGTTAACATATTGGTATCAATGGAAAGGTCATTTAAATTCCGTTTGAATGATATAAAAATTTCCTTAACCCATTAAGTACCCTTCGAAAATTTCGAATTTATGTAAAAGTCATTTTTCGAAACTTTTTTCCTCGATTTTTTACAAAAAATATTTTGATGCAAAAAAATTCTTTAAACAATTTAAGAAGTAAATATTTTTGCTAGTATTTTTTATAATTTTTTGAAAATTGCTAAAAAGGCTCTTTTTGTTTAAAATGTAGGAAAAAGGGGTTAAAATGGTAATTTTTAGGATTTTTAAAAAATTATAAAAAATACTAGCAAAAATATTTTTGAAAATATTTTTTTTCAGTTACTTCTTAAATTGTTTGAAGAATTTTTTTGCATCAAAATATTTTTTGTAAAAATCAAGGAAAAAAGTTTCGAAAATTGACTTTTACATAAATTCGAAATTTTCGAAGGGTACTTAATGGGTTAAGAAAAGTTGTATATTATTCAAACGGAATTTAAATGACCTTTCCATTGATGCCAATATGTTAACGATAAGGGAACAATTAAGCCCCCAAATCTCAAAATGTTTGCTGTGCCAATAATTATGTTCGCCAGTGTACTATGAAAATTACCAGATAAATTATATGTAATTATTTTTAAATGTACACTGTAATTAATACTCACATGCTTCAGTTTCTCGGCATGTCCCAATTCTCTCAGCACAAAGCTGTTTTGTTTGATTTCGAATGAAGAAGTAGAAAGAGCGGCAAAAGAGAAAAGAGAAGAATTAGTAAAATCGTAGAGACAAAGTAAAGAACAGAGAATTTCCAACAGTAATAACAACAACAGGTTAAGGGTTGGGGGATGTGGAGGTTAAGGTAACGGTAAAGGTGAAGAGGTTATGTACATTCATAAAAATTAACTTGGTTAGGCAGGCAAAGGGAGGGAGAAGGATATCCATAGAGTTGGTAAAACGGGGATTTCAGTAGCATCCACAAAGCTCAAGTCAAAGCCAATAACCGTTTGTAAGCCAACAAAATGCGAGAGTGTGACAACAGTGTTTATGCGTGAGTTAAAGAGAGACAGAGATAGAGTGAAAAGTACAGCTAGTGCATGCCAATGAGAAAGAGTGAGAGACATAGTGAAGGAGGTGGGGAAAAGGCGAGCACATTAGCAACACTTAAAAATGGGGGCAATATGTGACTAACTGTGCTTAACTATGGCTCCCATACACGTTACAACATAAATAATATATACATATGCTATATATATATATGATCGTTTAGTGTGTGGGCCACATGAGAATTCAGAAGTGCGCGTGCTGCTAATGGAGTGCTGTGTGCATACATGTGTGTGTGTGTGTGTGCATTTATACCAAGTTTATACGACAGCTTAAGTCGCTTAAAATTAAATCGATTTGTAAGGTTTGTTTTAACACAATTAAATCAATTTGGTAATTGTTTAATCCTTTCTGAGGCTTTTCTTTCCTTTTCTTTTTAAATTATCCGCGATTGTTTAATCAATCACCATCAATTTTTTTTTGAAACTTTTTTAAAAAAGTTCATAAAGTAAAAATCATAATTTTAAGTAAAATTCTTTTCAAATCTGTCTACATTTTTGTAAAGAAATTCTGTAATACCCCGTGTTTTTTTTATTTTAAATTAAAGCAGATTTCGAGCTGACCAAAACCAGAGAACTGAGCCTTCTTTAAGATTTTTGAACATTTGGAACATAAAACAATTTGATTAAATTCGATTTAGCTGCCCTATAAATTTGGTAATACATTGTACATATACTAAAAGAAGTGCATTATAAAACAGTTAGAAAGTGAAGTAAGAGTGATGAAGAGTAGGAGTAAGAAAGAGATAGAGAGAGAGAGAGAAAGAGAAGAGCGATTAATACTTCTGCAGAGGCACCAAGTGTGTAGCAATGCCTCCGAAACTGGAGGCAATCGTGTTGATTTCAACCTGCTTTATTGCACAGCCCTCGTACACGTGAGCCAAATAGTCAGAACGTAATAGACCGACGCTATAAGCCTGCAATTATGTTCAATTTACATTATATATATTATAATATATACAGCCCTTAGCCTAAACTAAATTTATGTATATAGTATATATTTAACAGGAATGATGAAAACACAACAAAATACCAATTTATATAAATAAAGTATGTAAATTAAAAAAATACTGAAAAAATAAAATACAAAAATTGTATTCGAGGAGCGAGTGAGAAAAAAAGAGAGTGGCAACGCTATCCGTAAGCGATTCAAGTGAGAGAGAATGAGAGCGAAAGCAATGTGATTTGTAAATAATTCTAGAATTTTGTAGACTCTAAATAAATTATAGATTAATTGATTGTTTTTGATTTCGATTGGGTTTGGTTCGTTTTGTGGTGGATTAATGTAATGAATGGCTGGTTGGCAAAATGTATGACACTCACTCATTCCTTCTGCCAAATGTTTGGCTAAAAGCACGCGATTTATGGCCACAACGTGTGCTGTGTGTTCATCATCAAATTTTACTAGACGGGGCAAAAGTACAGAGTATCTAAATCTTGAGTAGGGTCTGGAAAATTCTTCTCTTTTTGTAAGGACATCTGAGATCAGTTAACGGCTCGATCATATACACATACAAGTTGCAATGGATTTTAACCTGCACTCACTTTTTCAAATTATTATATTTATCGATCAAATACAACGGCTGGATCAACAAAAGATACCAGACAAATGAAATTATCGAAGCTGATATTTAAGTATTTTGTTTTTGGTATAGTTTTTGTGTTATGGCAACTCTGAACAGCTCGAATGCGCCATTTGTGTGTTTATCGAAGGATTACCACAATTATATTTATCGATTTATGTATTTATCGTCTCGATAAACAAAGGATAAGGCCGGGTTCACACTGCGTTACAGACTGTCACAATGCATTGTCACAATTCGACAGTTAAGCATCTATGGCATCAAAACCCGATAGGCTCGAAAAATATGCAAATTAGCTTTACGATTTATTAAAATTTATTGTATGCTAAGGCTCCAGATGGAGCACAGAGGCACTGTGACTGTAAGCTGTGACAGTATGTGACGCAGTGTGAACCCGGCATAACACACAATTCTATTTATCGAAATGGATATTCAAATAATTTTTTTTTTGTTAAATATTTTTAAGTAACTAAACTAAAAACTTTGTATAACAAACAGAAAATTGAGCTTTTACAACAACTCAACGTGTGACGATTTTATAGCACTTGTTTGTGTGCACGTGTGTGTGTGTGTGTGTTCAACCGAGTTTTGCGGCCAATTTGCGATAAGACACAAATGGTTGAATGACAGAGCAAATTTCTCATTTGTATAAGAATTTCAACATATTTTGTAAATATTTGTGGTTTCTTTTTCTTCTATTGTATATTGTTTTCGCTGTAACAAACACAGTAACTAGACACCATTGGTAAATATACATATGTAGAAAGATAGATTAATCGTTACTTAGCAGTTTTTAGACAAAACACTTGTGGGCGAGGGAGATGGGAAGAAGAGAGCAGAGAGCACAAACGTCATGCGAATGCGCAACAAATGTGTGATAGAAAGAGAGAGAGAGCACAACATAAGATCTTGCGATCTCTGCACACAAATATGAAATATGTATGTATGTACATATTATATAAATAAATAAATATGTATGGATGTGTATATATCTTAAGGCAAAGGATAAGAGAGAAGAAGAAGCATTGCACTGTTATAATATAGCAAGCAAGCAGTCAGGCAGGTAGGCAGGCGGGCGGGTGGACGGGCGGGCAGGCGTCAGGCAGGCGTTAGGCAGTGGGCGGGGAAGCGGCGTTACAAGCAATTCAACAACAAAAAAACTACAAACTTCTCAACAACAAAAATAGATCAAACATTCAAAAGAGAAACATATAGAAAATTACTAGGATAAATAAATGACACACACACATACGCATACTGAAGAGAAGAGAAACAGAGAGAGAATGAAAGAGGCAAAGCTTTGTTAGTGATGAGTAATTGTTTAGTTGAGTTTTTATATCGATTCTTGGTCATTCATTAACCCTACATACATAGCCCAATCATAATGCTAATTATAAAACTCAAATATTTGTCACAGAAAATTCAGATAGAATGAAAAATCCCCATTGAAATGAAATACAAAGCAACTCCTTAGTAATTTGGTTTATAAATAAATATTATCATTTGCAGATATTTAAATATTTCTCTATATCTTTAACTAAGTAAATTTAAAAAACAAGAAAAATCCCCATAAACGTGAAAAACAAAGAAACCTCATTATAATTGTTAATAAAAATAAATATGTATGGCAATATGCTAATTTTAAGGGGTTACCCCCACTTGTAGCGCATGAAAATTGGTCATTTTCATGAATTTTTTTACGAAAACTACGAAAATTTTTTAAAGGACAATTTTATCATCTTAAAATCATCATTGAACACCTTTCAGTAGTTTTTTTTTTTAAATATTAAATAATTAGGTTACAGAATGGCCGCCAAATAAATTGTAATTTAATTTTTACGTTTTGCGGTGACCAAATTTTTGGCTATAAAATGAGCCATTTTTTTTCGATATAAACCAAATTGTACAATCAAAAACTTCATTTTTATGTATTTAATAAGACTGCCGAGTTTCAAAAAGATAGGCTTTGTAGTTTTCTATTAATTTTGGTACGAATTCAAAAAAGTAATATCGGGAAAAACGCGTTTAAAGTTTCAATATCAGTCGTTTACGAAGGGGATTCGTCTCATCTCAGGCAATTTTGTTTGGGTCAACTTGAAATTTTATGGATCCGATCTAAGATAATAAACTATACAATTTAAAATAAAATGCATCAAACAATTTTTTTTTTTTCAAAGTCTCAAGTGGGGGTAACCCCTCAAAAATTACTTCTCTAGATTTGTAAAGCTTTTTTTTATGGAATATTTCTAGTAATATGTCTGTTTGTGTGTATTTGTGTGTATGGCTTTTGGTTAGGCTTTTTTTTACAGGCAATGCGTGTATATGTAAGGGCGAGATAAACTTATAAAAAGATAAATATATAGAAATAATAGATAGAAAGAGAGTGAGATAGTGAGATATAGAGTGAGACAGCACCTTTGTATGGTTTTACTTGCTGGTCCCAAATGGCCAAAACCCGATGCTATCGTATTGATCTCGACTTGTTTCCAGCAGCAATAGGCCGATGTAGTGCTAATGGTGCGCGCCACGCCCACTTTATTCGTATTCGCCGCCTTAACCTCCGCCTGCTCCACGTCCTCGCCTCCTCCACCAGCGCCAGTAGCAGCAGCAGCAGCAGTTGAAGACGTCGTCGTATCCTCCAAGTGATGCAATAGTGGCGACAACTCCGGGCAACCAGATTCCAGCATCAGATCACTGCGCAGCATGCCCAATGAAATGCGCTTTTGTTGCGTAGCGTCGTGTGTGGGATTCAAATGTGTGAATCGGATACGGATACGGATAACGAATAACGGATAGCGACAATACCAAGGCAACACCAGATTATGAATATTGTGTGGATTGTTTTTCATATGATTTTATTTGAGTTGGATTGGTTAGGTTTTTTCATTTTTGGGATTAGTTTCGATTTGTTTTTTTTTTTTTTGTTGAAACGAGGAAAGCAGAAAAAATGCAAATCAAATGCATGAGTTATTATTCATCTTGGCTAAATAAAAATAAACATAATATCATCATCATAATCGAATCAGAGAGCAACAACAACAGCAAGAACATTAAAAAAAAAAACAAACAACGACGAGGCAAACATTGGGAATGACACAACAAAATAAATAAATAATAATATAAATATTAAATTAAGGAAAGGAAATGCGGGAGCAGCAGATTTTTCAGCTGTATATTCAAGAACCAGGATGAGCGCATAAATCAAAAAGTTCGCAACTTGAGATTAGCGATAAGAGGGCGATAAGATAGAAGTCATATCGAAAAGTCAATCGATAGTGCCGATTAAGTACTTTTTGTGGTACGACCAACCCAATTTAGAAGAGTCAAGACAGAGAGAGAGAGAGAGAGAGAGAGAGAGTGAGAAGGTATGAGAAGAGAGAGAGAGAAAGAGAAAGCGAGAGAATCTATTGTCCACCAAAAACAAAAACCTGCACCTAGAGTAGCCTGCAAAAAATCCCTTTTATTAAATGGGATTTCTTTTTGATTATTATTTGGAAATGGAATGCGGTTGCAGAATGACATCTGAATTATGGAATGACCAATGATAATAATAATAAAATAAAAAAAGAAAATGCTTGGGTGGTTCGGGTGTGTTTGGTTTGGTTTGGATATGTGTGTGTGTGTGTGTTTATGTATGTGTTTGTGGAACAATACGATTAAAATATGATGCTCTTACCTGTGTAAATCCATGTGCCAACACTTTGCGATAAATATTAAATAAATTTGCCGTAAATTCATCTACTTTAATTGTCTCCGCCAGCGTTGTTGTTATAAACTCCTCATCATGGGCCACATTGTGCATTAATCGATTTATAATCGGTTGCAATGCAACCGCCTTTTCAAATTCCTTGCGTGGAAACGCCGAGGGCACCAGCACAAAGGGCGCAAACTATCAAAATAAAAAAATTACATCGATTCCTTTTTATATCAAAAAATCACGAAATAATCAATAATCAATAAAAAATCCGGCATCCTTATTTAAACTCATTACTTTTATTTTACTAATTTGCTATTACTGTTAATATAAAGTTTTTTGTAATTTTAGGATATTCAGATCTCTATGAGATCCGGCAAAGTTGTAAGCAAATTTGATTCTCTCTTGACAAACTTAATTAAACCTTTGTAGATTTTAGGCACAGGGTCTAAAAAACCTATAACTGTGGTGGGGAAGCCCGCCAAATCAGGCAGCACTGACTGGAACTGTCTGTGTTTACCAGAGTTGCCAGCTTTTGAAAAGCCAAAATAAAAGTTTTTGGTGCAACAAAGGCTAAAAAATAGCTAAGTTTCAAGGACAAAAAAATCTGAAAAAAAGAGCGGATGATTACTTCTTGTTTCCCTGAGAGTAAATTTATATACATAAATACTTGTATTCCATATTTTACTATTTTTTAAATTTTTAAAATTTCTTATAGTAAACTAGCGAAAAAAAAAAAACACTTTATTAAGCCAGAATTTGCGCTGCCCGCTGTCTTACATTCCCCCCATTTAAAAAAGAAGCAGATCTGGCGGAAAAAAGCTGTTCTGGCAGCACTGTTCACTCACATTCAGGGAATCCGGACTGAAGTGTGTCTTGGAGCGCATTGCGGCGCCATGCATTATGGCATAGTCCTTGGCCTTGGCTGTCACCTCGAGGAGCTCGTCGGTTGCCAAGGGCAGTTTGATGCAGCTGGGCAATATGGGCGTGTTCTCGTCAACGGACATGATTAATTCCTCTTTGTTTTTTCTTTATTTCACTCTCTATTTCACTTGCTGCTGTAATTGCCGTTGTTTTTGTTGTTGCTTCGTCAGCTGTTGCTGCAAAAATGTCACACGCTGTGCGATCGATTTGCGGTCTGGTTACCTGTTGCCGACGTCTATGCCCGAACAGTACGTGAAATTTAAGTGGCGTCTGCTTAAATTTAATTCTCTGGAAATTAAATATCACAACAAAAAAAAATGCTCAGTTCCACGGCACTGTCGATTTACGATAATTTTTTTATGTGATATGTAAAGTGGACGAGAAGTAAACACACTCTGCTAAGCGAACGCGACGACAATGTCTGTTAACCGGAGAAATATTCTGTTAACTGGAGGCATCTGCATAAACTATCGATACATCGATAAGGCAGGGTATTCACAGGTGAATTTGTTCGTCGAACGTGCTGTGTTCGAAGAAAGTTCGAGTGTGGATAATCTATGTTTAAAACCAATTGTTAAGTTATTTATAAGTTAGAATTAAATTTGAGCATACGCAGTCAGTTATTTTGGTAATTGTTTAATACTCGCGGATAATTAAAAAAACCTCAGAAAGAGGGCACTTTATGATGAATTTTGACGAATCAATCTTCTATTTTTTTTTTTATTGAATTTTAAACTTGTAAAGCAACATGACCTTCTTTTTTTGTTTGTTTTGTGTTTTGCACGATTGTTTTGGGCTTTTAATGGTAGCTTTCAATAAATTGGAACGTTTTCCAATGAAAAACCCCAAAACAAGCGTGCAAAACACAATAGAAACATGAAAACAGTGCATTTTACATAAAAATTTTAAAATTCAATTAAAAAAAAAAGTTGAAGAGACCCCCTAAAAATTCTTTCACCTAAATTCATCATAAATTGCCCTCGCTCTAAGCTTTTTTTTTTTAAGTTATCCGCGGGTATTAAACAATTACCAGACTGAGCAACTGAACAATGAAATGAAATGAAAAAAAAAGAACAAGTGAACATGTTCACCTAAATGAGCAATGTTTACCCAGCACTTATATTTTTCTTATCGATATATGAATATATGCACAGCACTAATAGATTTGTATCGGTTTTGCCGGCTATTATCGCTTTGTGTCGCGTCGTTTTTTGGTTCATTTCAATTGTTGCGACTATTTTGGCAATTTTCTATTTATTTTATGCAAAGCCGCTTACATGTTGCCCCTGGCAGATGACAAAAAGGATCGCTATGCCAAGCTATCATTTCTCGGTGAGGGTCAGGTGCGTATCGTCTGTTTATTTGTGATGAGACCGAAGTTTGATTATAATTGTTGTTGTTGTTGTTGGACAGTTTGCCATTGTGTACAAGGCCCGTGATATTGTGACCAGCCAAATAGTGGCCGTGAAGAAGATCAAGAAGGGCAGTCGGGACGAGGCGCGCGACGGCATCAATCGGACCGCATTGCGTGAAATCAAAATTCTGCAGGAACTGCAGCACGAGAATATTATTGGCCTGGTCGATGTCTTCGGGCAGCTGTCGAATGTGTCGCTCGTCTTTGACTTTATGGACACGGACCTGGAGGTGATCATCAAGGACAACAAGATCATACTGACGCAGGCGAACATCAAGTCGTATGCGATAATGACGCTGCGCGGCCTCGAATATCTCCACGTCAACTGGATACTGCATCGCGATTTGAAGCCCAACAATTTGTTGGTCAACAGCGATGGCATTCTCAAAATCGGTGATTTCGGTCTGGCCAAAAGCTTCGGCTCGCCCAATCGCATCTACACGCACCATGTGGTGACGCGCTGGTATCGCTCGCCGGAGCTGCTGTTTGGCGCCCGTCAGTATGGCATTGGTGTCGACATGTGGGCCGTGGGCTGCATTCTGGCCGAGCTCATGCTGCGCGTGCCCTTTCTGCCCGGCGACTCGGATCTGGATCAGCTGACGCGCATCTTTAGCGTCCTGGGCACACCGACAGAGTCGGAGTGGCCGCACATTAGTAAACTCCACGATTATCTGCAATTTCGGCATTTTACGGGCACGCCACTGCAAAACATCTTCACAGCTGCCGGCAATGATATGATCACGCTGATGCGCCGGCTCTTTGCCATGAATCCCCTGAAGCGTTGCTCCTGCCGTGAAGCGCTCAGCATGCCCTATTTCCGGAACAAGCCGGCGCCCACAGTTGGGCCCAAGCTGCCAATGCCATCGGCCATACTGGCGGCCAAGGAGGGCGCCAATGCCGCGCCAGGCGATGAGAAGCCCGCACTCAAGCGCAAACTGGTGGAGACCACGGTGCGTGGCAATGTCCTGCCGCAGAAGAAGAAGCTCATGTTCTAAAAGCGACCAACAACACACATTTAACAATATTTGCATTCAGGGTTAATTTATCTAGTTTGTAATCTGCAACACAGCTGTTAACTACTTACATATAATAAACGAGAGAGATAAGGCAACTTATATACATACATACATACATATACAGTCGAACTTCCTTAACTCGAATCACCATTATCCAAGAAAAAAGTCCGAGTTAGGGATTTTTTTTTTTAGTTTTTCAAAAGAAACTACAAATGCATTCATTCATGAATACATTTCAAATTGAACATTTTTCTTGTTATTTTCAACAAAAACAGATTCCAGTTTGTTCAACACCTGTCAATACTCTCAAAAATTGGTTTCATCGTTCTTTTGATGTATCCAGAGGAAGTTCCCGATTCAAATGTGATCATAACTAATTTTTAAAATGTTTGTTTTTGTGACCTTTCTATATTGTAGAAGTAAGTTTTAGTTAACTTGAGGTCAAGTAATGTCTATAAGACACCAACAAACTTCTACAATTAATTTTTCATTTTTTAATATAATGAAAACTATTTTTGCTGAGATACCATATTTTTCAGCAACTTTAATTTATTTGGTCTACTTTCAAATTCCTTAACTAATAAGTTTAAATATTTGTTTAAGGCTCGTTTTTTCAATGTCTAAACTAAAGTTTCATCTATTCGTAATTTGAACTTACTTCATGTAAAGTTGGGCTTCAATGAAAATGTCTTTTAAATCCTGTTTGAATGATACACAACTTTCCTTAACCCACTAAGTACCCATTGAAAATTTTGAATTTTTGTAAAAGTCTGTTGTTTTGACTTTTTCCTCGGTCTCTAACAAAAAATGTTTTGATGCAAAAAGTTTCTTCAAACAATTCTAATAGTGACTGCAAAAAAAAATTTTCAAAAATCTCTTTGCTAGTATTTTGTATGAAAAGGAAAAAAGTGGCTAAAATAGTAATTTTTAGCAATTTTCAAAAAATCATAAAAATTACTAGCAAAGTGATTTTATTAATATTTCGTGTTGCACTCACTCTAAGAATTGTTTAAAGAAAATGTTATGCATCTAAACATTTTTTGTTTAAGACCGAGGAAAAAAGTTGAAAAAGTAGATATTTGCAAAAATTCGAAATTTTCAATGGGTTAAGGAAAGTTTTGTATCATTCAAACGGGTTTTAAATGACCTTTTCATTGATGCCCAAATGTACATAAAGTAACTTCAAATTACGAGTGGATGAATCTTAAGTTTTGTCAAAATACTTGATCCGATGACTGTACATAAGTATTTACAGTCCAACTTTCACAACGCGAACTTCTATAACTCGAATTTTCAACAAAAAACGTTTGAATTAGGGAAACTTCGACTTATAGAATATAAGTTATCAGGGTATTAAACCGCAACGAATATCTGTTTCAGTTACGCTTACGGTTATGTCCGCATTTCGGCTTAAGGTTATCGGTTAAGCAAAATTTGTATACGGTTACCGGTTTTTTTAGTTTCGGTTTCAAAATACCGTTATGATTTCGGTGTTCCAAACAAATTATAAAAAAAGTTGAAGATATGTAAATTTGAAAACAAACATTCAGAACTTTCAAAAACCTAGAAGTTTTTTATTAAAATCAAAATATATTCAAATAGGGCAGAAGTAAAAGTGAAATTGAGTTTTGAAAAAAACCAGAACGACACCTGAACAACACAATACATTTTATGCTTGACCGAACAGAATCGGTTACTAAATTTCGGTTATTTCGGTTAGAATTATTTCCGTTTTTGGGTTTCGGTATAATAAAAAACTTTTGTTTTGATTACGGTTTCAGTAACGGTTACCAATTTCAAAGGTCGAATACTGATTAGGAGTAAATAAACCGTTTAACCGAATCGGTTAATAAATTTCGGCTAATTTGGTTAGAATAATTTCGGCTTTTGGGTTTCGATTACGGTTTCAGTTATGGTTACCAATTTTAAAAGTCTAGTACCGGTAAACGGTAACGGTTATGGTTGCGGCTTGAATGCCTGATTTTGGGGGCTTGGCAGGCTTTGGATTTGCCATGTCATGTCATTGAAATGGGATTCTTCGCCCGTTGTCAGTCATTGAACAAAATTCGTAGCGAACGTTTCGAAAATAGATTTTTGGGTATTTTTTGTGTGTTGGGTTTACGGTTACGGTCGTTAACTGTTGCCGCTGGCAGAGGAGGAGGAGCAAGGAGAAGATGCCGCTGGCCAAGAATTTGGCCATTGGCTCCGAGGAGGCGCGACGTCAACGCGCCGAGCTCCGCACCAGCTATGGCAACAAGTTGTCCAACAAGAATCTGGGACGATCTGGACGTGACAACAGACCAAGTGCCTCCACATCGGGTTCGAGATCGAGATCATCATCGTCGGCAATGACTTTGACCGGATCGGACAACGGATCATCGTTGCGCAGGATTGCATCGAGCTTTGCCCAGGTTAGCGATGTCCATTGCGGCTCCAATGCCGCCTTGCCGCACGAGGATTCCGAGGATGATGTGCGCGAGGAATTCGCCGAGGTGCTCATACGCAGCGAGCCCTTTACGGCGTCCAAAGTGGCCAATTATCGTGGAGCCAGTGCATCCAAGGCGTTTTCAGTTAGTGCGCTGATTGATAAATCGCCAAGTGCAACTACAACTGGAACTGGAACTGGAGCGGGAGCTAAAACTGGATCCAACACCATGCGACAGCGACAGCATCAATTTGACTGCTCGGATGCGATTCAATCGCGTGCCAGCGAGCGCTGGGGCCAAATCGCCGGCACGGTGTCCACCCTCTTCCGCGTCCGCCGCATCTCCCAGGCGAATCCCTTGTCCGAGCTGCGTCGCCTGCGCGAGCAACGGGATCTGCTCGAGGCGTTCACACGTCCCTTTCTCTATGAGGATGGAGCGCATACCAAACAATAGCCGATTCAACATGTCCTGACCATTCCCAAAAAACGAAAGAAATCCCACAAAAATACTTAAGCATATTTTAAACGAATCAAATTCCAAATTTTTAGCGCATTCACATCTACTCGAAGTTCATTTGCAACTATTCTTTTTAAAAATTAATTAAAAAATATAGATTTCCATATACACTCATGGACAAAATAATAGGTGCGCTCTTTCTTTTACTATTACAGCTATTTTAAGTCGTCTTCAAATTTAAAAAATATATTTGGAAGGTCATCTAAATTCCGTTTGAACGATGCATAACTTTCCTTAACCCATTAAGTGCGCATTAAAATATTCGAATTTAAAAAAAATCAACTTTCAAAACTTTTTTCCTCGATTTTTTCCAAAAAATGTTGGGATGCAAAAACATTCTTCAAACAATTTTAGGAGTGACTGCAAAAAAAAATTTCGCTTGTATTTTTTATAATATTTTGAAAATCCTAAAAATTACTATTTTAACCCCATTTTCCTATTTCCCATTTTTTTTAGCAATTTACAAAAAATTATAAAAAGTACTAGCAAAAATATTTTTGAAAATTTTTTAAGTATTCTTCATGTTTCCTGATATTCTTTTTTACCTTGCCAAACGAGAAGTGAAACATATTCAAATATCATATTATGCAATTTAAAATAAATATGAGCTAATTCGAGCATTTCTAAACCAAGGGCGAAAATTTAAAATTGTCAAAAAACGAAATGTTTTTAAATAACGTTCGCAACATCTAAAATTAAGATTGTTTGTTAAAACGAGACTTCTAATCATTAATTTTAAGCTGGATTCATATGGTCATATATTCCATTTAGTTTTTTGTATTTGAATTTTTTTTTATCGCCATTTTTTGTAGCGTTCGCGACAAAAACTTCAGCAAGCCTCAATTTGTTTCCAGAACACTAAGGCTTTTATCTTAAAATCGGGCTTAAAGTACTTCCAAAGATCTGCAGAAAATTGCATTCAAATTAATCGATCTTAATGGGGGCTGTATCGGTTTTAACATGAAAAAATGCAAACATGTAACGTTCGCAACGCTCGTATATGAATATGAATATTTCCTCTTCTTTGTTGGCTTCAATTTTTCGCATTTTCTTTTCGTAGCACACCATAAATATTATAGACGAGAGGCATACATTCGAAATTTCATTCACATTCACATATATTCATATTCGTATTCATTTACAATACTTAAAAACAAAAAAAAAAGAAAATATATTCATATGCATCTTCCTTCTCATTCTCTCGTTCGTGGCAAATGGGGCAGCACAGCTAGTTTAGTTAAGGTTCTCATCCCGTCTCTGTCTCGCATCTCTTGTTGCTGTCTCTCTCTCTCTCTCTCGTTAATAGCAACGGCATCGGTCGCGCGGACATTCGGATTTGTAATTCAAACATTGATCCATGCAATACGTATCAGCTCCATCGCGACCCTCCAGTTCTCCAATTGCCACACACTCTTGACTGGATGGAAAGAGATGGATTAACTATATATGTGGGCAAGAGACGGCGATAGTGGAATGAATATACTCACGGACAATGACAGGCTTGCTCGGGACAGTTGGGAGGATAACGCAGACAGTTGATCTCACACCAGTTATCAATGCCGGGCAGGGCGCGGAAGGGCGGGGCTCCAATGCACTTTTGATCCCTGCGAGAACAGCAGAAATGTGGGAAAAGGGGGCATAATAAAGAGGAAATAATATTATATAATAAAAATATACAGTAGCGGACAAAGAAAACCGGACACAACAAGAGAGCGGTTTTTGTAGCTTTTATTTTAAGTTTGTATTTATTCGACCATAGGATAAGCGTATGAAACCTAGGAACCGTTTGAATGATACAAAACTTTCCTTTACCCATTAAACACACATTGATAATTTCGAATTTTTGTAAAAGTCAACTTTTTAAACTTTTTTCCTCGGACGCCAGCAAAGAATGTTTGGATGCAAAAAAATTGTTCAAACAATTCTAAGAGTGACTGCAAAAAATAATTTTAAAAAATCTCTTCGCTAGTATTTTTTATGATTTTTTGTATGGGATGATCTCAGAAAAATTGTTGTATGAAATAGAGGAAAAGAGGCTAAAATAGCCATTTTTAGCAGTTTTCAAAAAAGCATAGTACTAGCGAAGAAATTTTTGAGTCACCATTTGAAATGTTTCGAGAAACTTTTTGCATAAAAAAATTGATTTTTGAATCGAGTATGAAAGTTAAAAAAGCTGATTTTTTCAAAAACTCAAAAATTTTCAAGTCATTTTCAAAATTTGAGTTGATAAAACTTTAGTTATCTGTAAATAATTTTTATATGGTTTGTATTTTAGTTAGTGGTAATTGAAGCTTTTGATTAAAGTTGCTTTTGTGCTGGTTGAAATAAGCTGTGAGCCACTGTATATACATATATATTATCCGGATAAGCTAAAAGTGCTTCATCGAATTGTTGTATTTTCTTAATCTTAAGTGCAGCCATAACCTGATTTGGTTTAATTTTTTTTAAGAGTAACTCCAGTAAAACTTTATATTCGCCGAAAAAGCTGAAAATTACATATTAAATTGTTTAATTTTAAAAATTTATTTTCTTAATCTCAAATCCCGCCATAACCTCACTTATTAATACAATTTTTTATTTTAAAAATAGTAACAAAAAGTAAGGAATAACTAAAAATGCTTCATTAAATTGTTTAATTTTTAAAATGAATTTTCCCAATCTCAAGTCCTGCCATAACCTCACATATGTTTATTTTTTAAGTGCAAAATGAATTTTTTAAATTCCAAGTCCAGCCATAACCTCACTTATTGATCATTTCTTTAATGCAGCATTAAATCCAGTAAAAATTATAAATTATCCGGAAAAGCTGAAAATGCTTTAAATTCCAAGTCCAGCCATAACCTCACTTACATAGAATTCCAAAAAATGCAGAGATACGATAAGAAACTGAAAATATGCCCAGAATCCGAAAGCTCGTAAACAGAAAACAAAAAAAAATTTTCTAAAATTCAGGATAAAAATACTTTCGAATTTTTGGCCTAAAAAAAAAGTTTTTCGAAGTTTTACTTGTTTTTTTTTTACGGTGCAATCAGTTTTCAGTCATTGGTTTAATTCAGACCTAGATAATATTTTGTTTTTTTTTGGAAAATTATAGATTGACAGTGTAGGAATGCCGTTCAAGAAATCAGTGGAAACGTACAATCGGCGAGCGGAGCATCGTCGCAATTTGGCCGAACTGCGTATAGCGTATGGGAACGCGCTGTCCGATTCGAATCTGGGCCGATCTGTGACACCTGTGACAACACCTGTGACATCGTGTGGGCCACGGGGCAGCTGTCCGCCCTTTGGACAGTTGGCCAACTCGTATAGCTGGCAGCTATCGAATACGTGTTCCGGCCAACTGATGCAAAAGGCGGCAGCTGCGATCGCTGACCAAGAAGAACCAACGATGCTCAGACGCTACGAGGCCCTGCAGCGACAGGAACGCCTTCGTACCGCATTCATGCAACATCTGAAGCAGGTCGAGCAAAAATCCGGCAAATCGGAACATCTTACAAAAAGACTTCGATTCTCGAATTAGCTAAATTTGATGTCGAATATGAATTGTGACTATAAAATTAAATGGCAAAATTTCAGATTCAGCTACGATTTATCAATGAATACAATTTAACACAAGAAACCTTGGCATTACTTTTATATTTTCTTAATTGAACACAAGAAACCGGTGCATAACTTTTATATTTTCTTAATTTTTTGCAGGTCAATTACATTTTGTAGACAGAAAATTTCAATCTTGTTAATTATCTTAACAAAATTTTGTGGTTTTTATGTGAATTATGAAATTGTTGCGTATTATAAGCAAATCTGAGGCAATTTGATGTTATTTTATTATTTAAGAAAGTGGTTCGGTATAGAAAATAATATCAGGTACGGTTTATGTTTCGGTGCGATTAGACAAAATCCTAGGCCGAACCGGTTTTTTTTTTTTAAATTTAAAAAAAAGCGGAAGAGTAAAGCTAAGTTTCCGGCTATAGGATACCCGTTACATATTTAAATAAATATAAACTATTTTTATAACATACTTTTAGGCACTTACATTGCTTGAAACTTAGATCGGCCATTACTAACGTTTTGTTTGGGCTCTCTTGTTGCGATTCAGTAGGATGTTAGCTTATAATGGTAGTTAACGATAACGAACGTGGCTAATCAAGAAGTGTAGACTTTAAAGCAGCGGTGGGCACAAAATTTGAGCTTGGAAGCACAACAATAACAGCTACAACATTATCCACAGCGAGTATTATGTGCGACTTTAGGGCGCCGATTAGGCAGAAAAATTGCAGTCGCTGCTCCCGGAGCCACTGCGTGCCCACCGCTGCTTTAAAGGGTCGGAAATGCTTCCTTCTTCCTGTTACATACATTTCAACGAATACAATACACCCTTTAACGCGCATACAAACTTATATTTCTAAAACTATCTGAAAACTGAAAACAAAACTGAAAAACATACTCTTCTATTCGATTCTAGTCAAAATTTCCTAAGCCACATTAGTTTTAGCTGTCAGACTGAGAGAGAGAAAAATATCCGGCATGGGCGTCAAAACGGCTTCGGGGCTATAAAACATTTTTAATCGAAGTCACACGTTTTGTATTTTGGGCGGAGTCGAATTTACCAAGTGTAAAGCACACACACACACTTACCCATGCACACACACACACACACACTCACACACACAAAAAAACAATAATTAGCGTTTTTTCTTGTTTGAACAAAATTTTGTTTCAAATCGCAACGTATATCGTAGTGAGAAAGAAAGAGAATCTGAGAATTTTGAGAAGATGCATCATCGAACACGCTACCATCAACTGAGGCCCGATCGAGCTGAGCTGGAGGGATTCTCGCTGGTCTCCCACATGCCACAGCACCCGGTTGCAGTTGCAGCAAACCCGTTACTGACTCCGCTCCGGAAAGCGACGTACGCCCGAGCGGAGCCCGGACCGATGCAACGTGGAACGACACGTGAGTATTATGTAGATGAGTATATGAAGCTTTCCATACTCAATTTTAATTTGGTCAGGATGTAACAGGCAAATCTGTGAGTTTGGTTGCAATATCTTAAGAAACAAAAAAGTTTTCAATGCGAAGCAGTTCCCTGAACTTTGACCCATACCTATTGAATAATGATTAGTAATCATAATCATTAGTAATTAGATTATTTTTGTTTGAAAGTCGAACTAATATTTAAATTATGATTATTTTCGATTTTGCCCAATTAAATAATTACGATAACAAAAAATCAAAAATAATCTAAAATTTTTATAATTATTAAAAAATAATTAAAAAAAATCAAAAATAATCTTTTTGAGTATTCGGATTTTTTCTGATTTTTTTCTGACTATTTAGTAAAAATCAAATTATTTTAAATTTTCACTAGTTAATTCCGGGAAATATTTTTTTCACCTTAATTCATAAATAGGCCTCTATTTAAAATTTTTTTTTTGTTTTTTTTTGTGGTGTTCCGAATAGACAAGAAAACTACCTTTTTTTTATTTTTTTAATATTGTATGTCAACTAAAACTTGTTCTATGCTCTGTGTTTTCTGTTTTCAGCTTTGGTTTCAACGCGCGCCAAGCGTTTAACAACACTGCATGGCACTGCCAAGGGACATCTTTCGCCACGTTCACGTCCAGCTGGAGGACGACCGCCAAACACGACGAGCAACATGACAACGACAACGACAGCAACACGGACTTCCCACTTCTTGCCGCGTGTGGCCAAATTGGCAAATAACAGTAACAGTGTTAATAACAACACTGTTAAGGTGCTGACACGAGATCGGGATCGGGATAAACAAGCGAAGGCGAGCGCGTATTTGAGCAGCGTCTGTGACAGCAGCAGCCTCAATGGCCGTACCGGGCAGACCGGGCAGATCGGGCAGACCGTTCCGGTACAGCTGCCGAAAATGTCACAGTCGCACCCGCATGAGCAACAGTTGCCGCTACAGCTGAGCAACAGCAACAGTTGCAGCGTTAGCAGCAACAGCAGCAGCAACAACGATTTGCGCAAAATCAAATTGGCGAAAGCATTTCGCCTGCCCGACGAGCAAAACAAGAGCTTCGTGTATCTGTGCAAGCCGGTGAAAAAGGTCAAGGAGCTGCTCAAGGTGCAAACGCTGAACAACAGTCTCGACAATTTGCATTTAAATTTGAATTTGAGCGATGAACCACAACAACAGCAACAACAGAAGACGACAATTAATCATTTGGCGGCGGATGAAAGTGGAACTGAGGAGGAGCTGGGCAGGTGGGAGACACAGCAGCAGCTGCTGGATGTGCGACAACAGCTGGCGGCCAAGGTGCACAGCTTGGAGTCGGAGCAATCCTCCGACAGGCAGTTAAAGGTGCGCAAAAGGCACAGAGATCGAGATCGAGATAGAGACAAGGACAAGGAACGGGCAGGGGAACAGGAACAGCAACAGAAACGGGAGGGGCATGAAATGGAATTTGTTTGCCAAAACATACCAACACTGCAGCGTGAGATTAAGCTGCTGCAACAGCTGGGCGAGAAACTGGAGGCGACACTCCGGACCAACATGCCAGGTCCACCGACAACAACAGCAACAACGCCGCGCAGCTCGCCGCTCTACTATACACCACGCTCCCAACTGAATCTCTCAGCTGACTCCCAGCTGCCCATTGTCCAGCTGGGCTGGCGTCTCGTCGAGATCATGTCCCATCTCACACAGCGTGTCCATATTGTTGCCCCGCTGCATTCCTTTGGCTGCATACGCGAATTTCGCGTCGAGACCAAGACGCTGACGCAGCTGAAGACGGCGGATGAGACGCAGTGCTTCTATTTGCCACTGGCCGCCGATGGTGGGCTGCAGTGCACCTCGTTCCGTCAGCTGCGCGAGAATCCCAATGTGCTGCTCGGGCAGCTCAAACCCGTGACGAGCGCAACGCGTCGCTTCAATCTGCTCGAACAGGATGCGATGTTCTTCAATAGCCAAATGCTCAGTCATGGCGAGCTCAATTCACCTTCCTTGGAACAGTTGCAGTTGCGTGCAACGGGCGGTGGCAATCATTTCAATTTTCCACTCTCCGCCCAGCTGTTGGGTACGCCGCCAGTGTGGACCACGGCGGATGTGGAACGTCTTCTAATTTCCACCGTCAATGCCACCGTTCAATGTGAATTTCCGCCAGCCGAGCCCAACTCCAACTCCAACTCCTGTCGTCCTCGTCGTGGCTTCTTCAAGTGTCGTCCCATGTGGCGTCCCAAGTTGAAGCCAAGTTCGCAGACACGTCGCCAGGTGGCGCCACTTGATCCGCGCACGGCAGACTTGGAGCCAGAGGTGCAGACGCAGCTGCTCAAGACCGTGATCGTGGGCATTGTCCAGGTGGCCGTCTTTCTGGTGCTCATCATGGCCTTCACCTATCCAGACTTCCGCTGTTAACGGCGTCGAGCAGTTTCCAATCCTTGTCCCATGAATCCTTGGCCATCCTGCCAAGTGTCATGTTGTTTGATTGTACCATTTTTTTTTGGTTTGGCTTTTGGTTACATTTTTCTTAATTGTTAATCCAATAATTGTTGCCTAAAATAGCCAGGAGCAAAAAGGATCAGCAGGTCAACGCCAAACATAACGAATGTTAATAAAATTTCATGTGTAATTGAAGCGCTCAGTACAGCTTTTTCCCGTCAAATCAGGCTTTTAAATGCTAAACAGCGATCCGCGGGAATTCTGGCTTGGTTTTTTTAAAGTGTTTTGATTTAATTTTAGCTATTTGAGCACTATTAGTTATATAAGAGTATTTTTTATGTATAATTGAAGCACTCAGTACAGCTTTTTCCCGTCAAATCTGGCTTTTAAATGATAAACAGCGATCAGCGGGAATTCTGGCTTGATTTTTTAAAGTGCTATGATTTATTTTTAGTCATTTAAGCACTATTAAATTATATAAGAGTATTTTTCATGTCTAATTGAAGCACTCAGCACAGCTTTTTCCCGTCAAATCTGGCTTTTAAATGCTAAACAGCGATCAGCGGGAATGCTGGCTTGATTTTTTTAAGTGTTTTGATTTAATTTTAGCTATGTAAGCAATATTAAATTATATAAGAATATTTTTCATGTCTAATTGAAGCACAAAGTACAGCTTTTTCCCGTCAAATCTGGCTTTTAAATTTTGGCTTTATTTTTTAAGAGTTTTGATTTATTTTTAGCTATTTGAACCCAATCAAATAAATAAGACTATTTATCATGTGTAATTGAAGCACTCAGCACAGCTTTCTCCCGTCAAATCTGGCTTTTAAATGATAAACAGCGATCAGCTGGAATGCTGGCCTGGTTTTTTAAAGTGTTTTGATTTATTTTTAGCTATTTTAGCACTATTAAATTATAGAAGATTATTTTTCATGTCTAATTGAAGCACCCACCACAGCTTTTTCCCGTCAAATCTAGATTTAAAATTTTGGCTTGATTTTTTAAGAGTTTTGATTTATTTTTAGCTATTTGAACCCTATCAAATATATAAGAGTATTTTTCAAGTGTAATTGAAGCACCCAGTACAGCTTTTTTCCTTCAAATCTGGCTTTTAAATGCTAAACAGCGATCAGCGGGAATTCTGGCTTGGTTTTTTAAAGTGTTTTGATTTAATTTTAGCTATTTGAGCACTTTCAAATAAATAGGAGTCATTTTCATGTCTTATTGAAGCACTCAGTATAGTTTTTTCCCGTCAAATCTGGCTTTTAAATGATAAACAGCGATCAGCGGAAATTCTGGCTTGATTTTTTCAAGTATTTTGATTTATTTTTAGCTATTTGAGCACTTTTAAATATAAAAGATTATTTTTCATGTGTAATTGAACAGCTTTTTCCCGTCAAATCTGGCATTTAAATGCTAAACAGCGATCAGCGGGAATTCTGGCTTGATCTTTTAAAGTGTTTTGATCTTTTCTCTGCTATTTGAAAATTAATACCATTGATAATATTTAGCTTTTTTTTTTCCAAATTTTTTAACTGGAAATTTAGTTTAATTTCCACCTGCAACCCACAAAAAATAGCTAGTTTTCCATAAGAGTTGGCAACACTGTGCATACCTTACCCCTGACTCCCTGACCCAGCCAGCACCGGTTATTGTGTTGCCGAAACGGTTAACCGTTTTGTGACATACAAACAAAAAGCTTTATAAATAAATTTTTATATGTTTTTTTTTAATGTATACATTTTATTTAAAGCATTTTCTTTATTTACAGCTAAAATGTATGCGTGTGTGAGCGTGTGTGTGTGTGTGTGTGTGTGTGTGTGTGTGTGTGTGTGTGTGTGTGTGTGTATGCCATAACCGTTTTCATCTGAGTTGTTGCTGTTGTTGTTTGTTTGTCTTAACTATAGTTTACAGTTGACCTTTTACCGTTTCGATAAGTCTGCTGAATCTGGGAAAAGCGTGTGTATCGGGTAAGCGAGTTGGTTTTTGTTTGCTTGTTTGTTTGTTTAGCGGGTAAGCGGTAAGCGGGTAAGCGTTAAGCGGTTGAACGCTCGCGTTTGCGCCCATGCCGCGTGGCATTGCTAAATAAGGGCGGGAAGGCGAAGCAAATGTTAATAATGCGATTTCATACGTATATTCGAATCAGAGCAATAAGAGAACTTGGTAGCGGAAATATGAAACGGTTACAGAAAACGATTAGCAAGAAAGTTGAAGAAGTGAGACAGAGAAGAGCAAACAAACTGAAAGACAGAAGAGCAGTTGAAGAAGAATATACGGTAGTTGTTCTGAATCGGTAAAGAGCAGAAAATTCAGATACTTTGGTTAAAAAAATAAGTAGCAGAAAAGGCAAGAGGGACATAGCGGTAGATAAGTTTAGCTTAAGAAATAATGTTAAAATTAGCTAAAAATATGTAACGAATTGGAAATATACCGATTAGTCAACCAATGGAAGCGAATCGGTTATAGTCAGCTCCATTTTTGGTAGTTAATACTTTTAATTTGAGTGAACTGTTTTTTTTTTTTTTAATTTTTTTTCGAATCGGTTATAAATCGGTTATTGCATATCCGTTCTTATACTCACCGCACAATCAGTGGGAACACATTGTTGTCCTCGGGCGCCCGATAATCGCGATAGTACAGCAAATACGGTGATCTATTGTTCACGAAAATGGGCGGTACTCCGCCTCCCGTATTCGAAATGATGGCAATATCCGCGCAGTTGCGGAAGGTTTCTGCAAGCAAACGGTTAACGAACGAAAATGGAGAGAGATTGTGATGTAAATTGTAACCATACCTGTTAAATTTCGATTAGAATTACTAAACAATTCGATTATTTTTGGAAGTGGCTAAATAATTCACTGTTGAAAAATTTGTGGTTATATAATGATTACGATTACAAAAAATCAGAAATAATTTAAAATTATTCGAAAATAATCAGAAAACATCAAACATAATCACAAATAATCTTTCTGATTAAAATAATTAGTTTTTTTACTAAATAGTCATAAATAATCAGATATAATCAAAAATTATCAGAAATAATAAAAAAAAATCAAAATGAATCTTTCTGATTATTTCGGATTGTTTTTGATTTTTTCTGATTATTTTGGCTACTTTGATTGTGAAAATTTGAAATAAATTGATTTTTACTAAATAGTCATAAATAATCAGAAATACACAAAAATAATCAGAAATAATAAAAAAAATCAAAATTAATCTTTCTGATTATTTCGGATTGTTTTAGATTTTTTCTGATTATTTTGGCTACTTTGATTGTTAAAATTTGAAATAATTTGATTTTTACTAAATAGTCACAAATAATCAGAAACAATCAAAAATAGTCTGAATACTCAAAAAGATTACGTATATTTTTGATTTTTTCTGATTATTTTTGAATAATTGTAATAATTTGAGATTATTTTTGGTTTTTCGTAATCGTAATTATTAAATAAATGGGCAAAACCGAAAATAATCGAATTATGTTTACTGATCATCATTTAACAGGTATGCTATGGATGGAGTTGACGATCTTGATCTTGGCGATAAGCTTACCCGCCTTGCCGCAACCGACGGCCTCGGTGCCATTGGAGCAGGTGCCCCACATGTTGGCGGTGTAGTAGGTCCACTGGAGCACGCATTGGGTGCAGGTCACGTAGGCGGGCAGACGGACGCGATAGCGGAAAATGTCCTTCTTCTTGGTGTCGCGCGGAATGAGGAACCGATGCTCCCGACTGCCCGAAATGAACAGCGGATAACGATCGAAGCACTCCTGGGTGGCCTCCTGGCGCGGATTGTTATTGGGACAGAGATACATCTCGAAGCGGCCATAATGATTGGCGGTTAGCTCCACCTCGACATCGATTTCCTGACCGGCTGTATAGTACCGCGAGATAATGCCCTTGGCGTACTCCCCGCCGGCCTCATGGGGGCGCGGCGACTTGACGTGATAGGCATCGCCACAGACTCCGCATCGGCCGCTGTTCTGCTCCCACTGCACCGCATAGCCTCCGCAGAACAGCTCGTTGTCGTTGTAGTTGACGGGATTGGGATAGCCAAAGCGCCACATGGCGTTCCTCGCCGGTGGATCCATTAGCCGACCATGTCCCATCACTCCACATGGCAACAGCAATGCCGCCTGTCAAAATCAAAATCAAAATCAAACCCAATTTGAAAGACTTCTTTCAAGTTTGCTGATCTTCCAGCGAAACGTCTACACCAGCGGTGGGCACGCAGTGGCTCCGGGAGCGGCGGATGCTCCCAACTTAGGTAGACTCTAATTGGGCTGTTGTTGTTGGTTGTTGTAGTGCTCCCGAATTTAGATTTCGTGCCCACCGCTGACACTGATAAAAAAAGGGTCTTAAATCAAGATTTTGGTCACAGAACTAAGAACTTTGGTCAAAAAAATGCGTCGAGAACATGAAAATCTTGAAGTAAGAAAACACATCTTGATTCTAAGAACATTTTAATTAAGACCAAGTTCTTATTTTTAAGATCATAAATTCTTATATTTTCAAGTCCACAAATCTTAGTATAAGAATAAAATTAAATTTTTTTTTTTGAGATTATATGTTCTTATTTATAGACCAAAAAGTTTTGAATACTCCAGACAAAAAATCTCAAATAAAGATTAAGCTTCTTAACATTTTAAGAAGAATGAAGTAATTTTTAGTAATGTCGATATGACACTAAGATTCTTAAGATTTTTTTGTTTATTTTAAGAGAAAAAGATCTAAGATTTTTATTCTTATATTAAGAACCTAAGATTTTTTAGAATAATATTCTTAGTTTTAGAAATTTTGCCTTAAAACGGTCTTATATTAAAATCTTACGATTTTCTAAATTAATATTCTTAGTTTTAGTAATTTGGTCTTAAAAAATTCTTATTTCGAGAACAAAATTTTTAAGATGAATGTTCGTGATTTTAGAAGTGGTCTTTTTTTTTTCTAATTGTACGTCTACTCACCAATCCGATCAACAAAGTCCCCATCTCCGACGAACCTGACAAATGACGGCGCATCTGCAAAAAAAGGGGCAAGAGCCGTCAACAAGGCATCAGTAAATAGTAATCGGTAATCAGTAATCAGTGGGCATAAATTTGAATGTGTTTGCTACTCGAACGAGTTCCGAATCGCGCAAGTACAGTGGGTGTGATTGACCAAAATTATCAGTGATCAGTGATAATTTTTAAACTTTCTACGGGGTCTAAAAACCAAATTTAAATAGCTATTTCCATTTTCAAATAAGATTTTTTTTAAAAAATTTCCAAAAACAGCCTTCCGAGCAGCAATACGCAATAAGTGTTACATTTCTACACCTAACAATTTCGGCTCGATATTCGGCACTTTGATTCCACTGTGGCAAGCAAAGCGTCCCGATATCAAGTTGCAAGGACGTCCACCTGATCTGCTTTTACGATTTTAACGGCTGTCGGCTGTCGGAGACTTGTCTTGTCTTTGCTTTTCTTCTTTTTTTTTTCTTCAGCATGTTTGGCCAGCTTGTCAAAGGGCAGAAGGACGAAAAAAGCTGTCAATGTTTCTGTTTATACATATATATTTTTTTTTTACAATTTTATTTTTATTTTAATTTAAATTTTGTTTTCTTTATTCGATTTTTTGCAGCTTGTGGCTGCTGTGAATATTATTTTTGTTGATCATCATCTAGTTTACGCACAATTGTAAACGATCTTAAAACGGGTTTATCTCCCTCTTTCTCTCTCTGTGTCTCTTTTCGATTCTCTTTTCTTCTACTCGATTCAACACTTTTGTCGACTTGTGAGTCCGGCCCCTTAATGTAAAGTGTTTTGGGGCGTGACATCGTCTTGATGATGGGTCTAAAAATATATGATGCTTAGTTTCTTTTGCCAGACACCCATTAAATTCTCAAGTGTTATTCACATATGATCACAGATATTTACAATTTACAATTTATAAGCAAATTCGATAAAACATTTAATATGCATACTGATTAGTTTAGTTTCAGAGAGAAGAAAGAGAAATGGACATTGACTTCTGAGCGGAACTGAAGCAACAGCAACAACAATTTGCAATCGAACAAAATATTTGCTTAATGAATCCAACGTAAAAATGTTGCCATTAATTTACATAAAATTCTTTAAAACAAACTTAAGAATTCTGATTTGATTAGGACAGCATTAGTATTAGTCGGAATCTAGATAAGTTAATCAACTGAAATGTTTTCATGCTATTGGATTCTTTATAGAATTAAGATATTAATATTAGAATTTACCAATATTACAGATTATTTTTCAGATTTTAAGAAACTAAAGCAGAACAATTTTCTTGACTTCAATTGGAACTTCTGTACAATCATATTTCTTGATCGTTTTATCATAAATATTTTTTGATTTTATTGTTGTCACACTTGACTGAAATTTTCTATATTTCAGGACATTTTTTTTTGCTGAGAAAGCTAGAAATTTGTTATGTAAATAGATTTTAAATTGAAAACATACAAATAAATACAAATTCTCAAGATAACTAAGATCGCAGTTAATCAGCTGAAATTTGGTGTGCTAAGAGGACTTTGTAAAATACTAAAGATTGACTTAACTCAAATAATCTCATATTTGAAATTCTCGAGATAATATCAGTATAAATTTTAGAATTTTAATGAGCTAGTTTTTTATTTATTTTAATTTAATGTCAGCTAAAAGCAGTTGAAATAAAATTCAGTAAAATAATAAAATATTAGATAAATATGAATTATACATATACATATATATTACTTAAACTGAGAAAAATAAAAATTAAAAATTTTTGAATACAAGTTAGTTTTGCGCTTTTTTAATTGACAATTCTGTTAAGCTCAAAAAAATTTTGTAACTTTTGTTTTGACCAAGTATTTAAATAAAAGATATTATTCTTATATTATATCGATGTAGAAACGGCAAAATAATAACGTTTTATGGCTACACATTGTTTTTTTTTGTCAATTTAAATAATTCCTTGGCGGAGTGCTTGTTGTTTATGATCATAATTACCCAAATAAATATTGGTTTGAATTGTATTTCAAAATCACAAGATTTTGGTATGCCAAAGACAAAGGCAAAGGCAGTTAATGAATCCAGGAGCCTATAATCAAAGGCCAATTCGTGGTTTGTAAGTTGGCTGTAAAATCTGCCTGTTTGCTTGGCTTCTTAACAGCTGGTTTATTGTGTGTGTTGTGCGTTGTTTTTGCATTAACTTTTGGGCATGTAATTAGGCATGAATACTTGTAAACGCAATCGCAATCGTAATCGTAATCGTAATCACACTCATACTCATACTCATGCTTATGCTTCTCGTACTTGTACTTGAATTTTAATTGCTGGCAATGGGCGTTGCACAGAAATCAATAAGCTGCCAACCAAAGGGCAACCAAGCCAGACTCGACTTCAACTACATGAATTGAGTGTGTTAAATGAGCGTGTTGCATGCCACACAAAAGGAGGCCCAGAAGCGGCTTTTGGCAACTGGCAGCAGTCGGCTGGTAAATTAAAAGCTAAGGCAGCCAAGAGGACGATCAAGTGCCCCAAATTTAGCACTGCTCAAAATGTTGAGCAAACCAAAAATCAAGGAAGCTCCAAGACAAATTGTACATACCCTAATAATGGCTTAAAAGATTTTTACACATTTGTTTTTGAGCTGAGTTTTTGATATTTGTCATTTTAAATATAAATATAAAATTTTATATCGTTTTAATTTAAATTTTTTAAGAGTATTTCGGTCAACTGCTTTAAATTCTCAAATGTATACTGATTTTATCTTGAGAATTTCAAATATGAGATTATTTGAGTTAAGTCAATCTTTAGTATTTTACAAAGTTCCCTTTGCACGCCAAATTTCAGCTGGTTAACCCAAAAAGATCCTGAAATATACAATTTGCGATTCTCAGTTATCTCGGGAATTTCTTTTTTTTAAAACCTTAAGACACAATAAATAGGAATATCTTTTAAAAAACTCTTTCTATGCCGAATTTCAGCTGATTAGCTCCAAAAGATCCTGAGATATTACTGCGAATTTGTAGTAATCTCGAGAAATTTTATTTTTCAAGACATTCAGATATATTAAACTAAAATTTCATCTAAAAACTCTGTCTGTGCCAAATTTCAACTTGTTAGCTCAAAAGATCCTGAGATATAACTCAAATTCTTAGTCATCTCGAGAATTTTAACTTTTTGAAATCCCAAAATATATTAAACTGAAATTTCAACTAAAAAATCCTTTTTTTTTTGCTAAAATATCCTAAAATATAATTTCTATTCTATTTCTAATATATTTTTATTTCGTGCAATGAGCCTTTCTTAATTTTGATTTATTTACAGGGTATATGAGCGTCGTGTTAATACTTCAAGTCCTTGCGACAACCGTTTATCATAATTGTCAGCCAAATTAAAATACACGAAATTTTTTGCATACTTTTTTGCTTGTGTTTTTTTTCTTTCGCTTGAATGCCGAAAAATTGAAAATCATTGCTGGAATTAAGTTGTAAATTAAGCAAATTGCCAAAAAAAAAAAAAAAAAAAACAGCGCAGCTGTGTTGTTTTTGTTGTTGTTAACTTTGTCAACTGAAATTTATTTTTACTTCACGCGTTGCATCGTTTTCTTGTTTTATTTTTTGTTATTTTCTTTGATGTTGTGCAATTGACAAGTCCCGATTTACATGTTGGCCCAAATATATTTATTTTGTTTGCTTGCGCAATCGCCATCGTGGACACGCATTGTCATAAACAACAACAAACGAAGAGGAAAGACCACCCACCTTGTAAACTGAGATATGTTTTATTTAAAATTATCCATTTGTGAAGTGAAAAGAAAATAATTCAAAGTAGATCATCGTTACCTTGACCTACATTTAGAAAGTTTTGCGAGCAATATGATATACAGGGGTCGGCACTCGAAGTGTTACCAATAAAAAACGCTGTAATTTTGTCAATTTTTTTAGTTTTCATTTCAAAACTTCAGATTATTTTGAAAACATTTCAAGCTTTAGGAAAATGTATTTATTGTTTGATGTAGCCAGCCCTAGCGCGGATTACAGCATCGAGTTTGGTCGGGAAGGCTTCACACGCAGCACGATTGTGGTCTGATGGTATTTTGTTCTATTTTAGGAGAAGAGCAGTTTTCAAAGCGTTGACCGTCTCATATTTTTTAGTTGACACCTTGGCCTCCAGAATGGACCATATGAAAAAATCCATTGGATTTAAATCTGGGGAATATGGCGGCCATTGCTGTGATGAAATGAAGCAGGAAACGTTGTCTTGTAAAAATCGTTGGGTTTGTTTGACTTAATGAGACTGTGCCGAGTCTTGCTGAAATATCCAATGGTTTCTACGGAATTGTTTACGTGCCCAAGGTACCAAAGCAGCTTTTAAGATCTTTTTAAGGTAGATATGTTGGTTAACCTTTACGTCCTGCTCGATGAAAACCAGCGGTGAGCGTCCTATGGCAGTTACTGTGGCCCAAACCATCACTGATGCAGGTGCTTGCTTTCGCAGAGCAATCCGTTGGTCTAAAGTGTCGTCTGATATGTCCTTTAACCATACGCGATCGAACTGCTTGCTCAAAAATTGCTGAACTATAAAAATTTTTTTATCAGAAAATGCAATATTTTTAAGTTCGCCACTAACGTGAAAGTGTTGCACTTTTGCGCTTCAAGTCCACTTAGATAACTTTTTTCACTGCGACATATATCGATATACTTTTGTAAGCTTGTAGACAATTTATCAGACAAACACCAGCGAAAACATGAGTGCGCTGTCTATTGCCGTTTGGATGCTAGAGCAGCGTAATGCTAGTAACACTTCGAGTGCCGACCCCTGTACATAGTAATCCGATTTGACCAATTTTAGTCAGGCTGTAACAGGTACTTTCAAAAACACAATTTGTGAGTTAAGTTGAGATATCATAAATAACAGAAAAGTTTTTCATACAAAACAATTCCCAAAACTTTGACCCCGAATTTGATCCGTCTTAAAATTGTCAGCAATGTTGTGTGAAAATTTCAGCTTTATAGCTTCAACCGTTTGGCCTACACGTTGATTCTCAGTCAGTCAGGACAAAGAGTTTGTAAATATAAAAAATAATAATGTACCTGCCATTAAAAAACAAATTAATAATAAAATAATGAAATAAATTGAAAAGATATCATTAAATGATACCATGCACAAATTATGGCGCCAATAAAAGCGGCTTACATATATGGAGAGACATGTTCCGTGTTTCCGTAAAGCAAAGAATAAAATGATAATAAAAAGGTCGACAAAAAGCGAAGAAAGAAATCTATAAATAATTAAAATGTTTGCCGTTTAGCTGTTACGCATAATAATAAATAGTTAATAATATTTTTTTTTTAGGCTTGAGCAAATCACGACTTTAAAAGCCGCTTGACAAATTGCTTATAAGTTGTTCTGCTTTTTGCTGCTTTGTGTTTTCTGTTTCGAGGTCGAGATTCGAATTCGAAATTCCCGAACGAAAACTGATTTACAAATTAAAAAACAAAATTTAAAACAGAATTCGGAATTGTTTTGATTTTTCGTCTCGTTGTTATTGTTTTCTTTTCTTTAGCTCGAATTATTTATCAATTTCTTTTTGGCACGAGCGAATTAATTACGCGGCAAATTAAAGCGGCCCACTAATTGGGCTCAAAGCTGGGAACGGTTCGTTGGTCCATGGAATTGGGATTGGGATTGGCTCTTAGCTATTAGGCCAACATCGACATCGACATCAACATCAAAAAAAGAGAAAGACGCCCGCGCATCTGGCTTAAGAAATTGGCACACATCAACAAACAAATCAAGAATATAATCGACACCAAAATAAATAAATAAACAAACGGATAAACAAAAATTCTTTCTCTTTCTCATTTGCATTTCTTGTGCTATTTTTATTGGACCCACTAATGGACCTCATAGGCTCATTAATAAATTTGATATAAATTAGGCAATCGCATCGCAAATGTCGATCAAAATAGACAGAATTGAGCTAAGCTAATCATAATTTATGTAACACGTTTCAGTCCACATCTTATTTTTTTGACAACAACAAATGAATCAATAGAGCCACCATATGAAATTTACAATCGAATGTTCATTAAAAATCACTTTTAATCGATTTTTATATTTACATGTATGTATGCACTGAAAAATATTTTATTTAAATTTGTTGTTTTGAATCGGTTATAAATCGGTTATGAATCGGGTTTGAATCGGAAAGCATGCTATCTAACTTTTATGAACCGGTTATGAATCGGTTATGAATAGGTTATGAATCGGTTATGGATCAGTAATGAATCAGCTTTAAAATGTCACCATATTTTTATTTTTTTAAAGTTTGAATTTATGGAATCGATCATGAAATGTCTAGTTCTCAATGTCATCGACACATGCGAATTTACAAGAATCAAGATACTTTTAGTTTCCATAAAAATAGGAACCCTGAAGAACTTCTGAGCTAAAGAATGATTAATATCAATCAATAGATTTCTTATCGCTACAGCTATGAGAACATGATACCTAACCTACTTTTTAACCGATGCACATTGGGCGATTTGACGATTTTTCTGGCATAAAGTATAAAAATTGATGGTAGTATTTTCAAAATGTGACTTTATTTATTGAATGTTAACACTTCAGTTAGATTAAAACATATTCTTATTCGGGCTATGCGACAACTCTTCTCTTGTGGCAACTCTCTAAAGTCAGCTGTTTTGTAAAAGCACATGCTTTTGAAAATTTGCCAGTTAGTTCATTGTGTTTCAAGCGTAATTTAAAAAGCAAAGCTTTAATAAAGAATACAAGTTGAATATGGAATATGATGCTCACGGTATATAAAATGATTATTTGATGTAATATGTATTAAAATTTGTGTCTAGTTATTCTTGTCGACGGTTTTGTTAAATGTATTTTTAGCAAAAAAATATAAAATGCAGTTATTTTCCGTGGAGTCATACTTATAAAGTGCATAATGGCGCAAGCAACTAAGTATGGCAAGTTATTAATTAAAGCCTCTAGTACATAGTGTTATTAATTTCTTTTGCGCATTTTTGCGCAACATCGGTTAAAAGTGTGCTAAAATATGGTAGAAAAATCAGAATTTTCCTGAATCGGATGGAAATGGAGGTGAACACATGGTCAAACTATGATTCCAAAAAAATTGTTAATTTTATAAAAGTCTAATTAGCAAACATGTGAAGTTTAAAATATCTCACTTAATATTTCAGCGAATAAAAAAAGATTGTACTTTTTTCCTGAGTCAGTTAGAAAAAGAGGGCGAAGAAAAGATCCAATTAAAAAACAAAAATTTGCATAAATTCTACTTTAGCCTATCTAAGATTCGTGCCAAATTTCAGGTCTTTAGCTTTATATTTGGATTTTACATAAATATTTTACATGTTTTTCTCATAGTCGGGTGAGGAGGGGAAAGCTAAGGCGTGGTCCAAATACAAAAAAAAAAATTCAAAATTGTATTTTAGTTCAACTAAGCTTCATGCCAAATTTGAAAGCTCTAGCTTTAAAATTGTAGTTTATGCCAGAATAATCGACTATTCGCCCATAGTGCGATGCAAGCAAGTGTTAACCCTTTTATTTTATTTTATTGTATTGATTTTCAGCGCGTACAAAATGTTACAGTCATTTTGCAGTTAGCCCGAGTTTGAACTGTTCCAAAACTGTGCTCTGATGATATAGATGTATCTATATCTATATGCAGATCACGTAGAATCGCGCTACATGGAATGGAATACTCATCAAACATGCGTAAATTTTATAATCAAATCGAATCGAAAAATAAATAAAAGCCACTGACATCGATTGCCGATCAATGGTTGGACTGAGAAACCGATCAGAAAACCTAATCCAACCTTCCTTTCCCTCTTCACCGGCTATATACAAATTGATCGTTAATCGTTGATCGTCTCAAGGCAAAAAAATGTGTCAATGTGTCAATTGAATTTTTCTTGTTTGCCAAAAACCGCAAATAAATAAAAGTGCGCAACAATTGCCAATTAATTTGCTAGCCAAAGAATTGAATTTGCATTTTTGTTAATTATTTTATGGAGACTGGGAGAAAATACTGTTAGAAATGGTTAGAAATGTAGATGGTCTAAAAGTACAATAACATTTGTGAAAATTGAGTAGCATTTTAAATTTATTATTATAAGCTATTATTCTTCTAAATCGCAACAAGATCAGACAAACAAAACGGCGGTAATGGCTGATTTAAGGTTCAAACAGTGCAAATGCCTAAAAGTATGCAATAGAAAATATTTGATATTTATTTAAATAACTAACAGGTATCGTATGGTCGGGAACTCGACAATAGCCTTTCCCGCTTATTTTTATTTTATTTTATGTTTATTTATTTCACAGTTGACTTTGTCAACTTAAGCTTAGTAAGCTCATTTAATATTCTGAGACTAACTATACATAATTATGCATGTTGGTTACTAAAAATCCAGAGTTTATCTCTATGAATGTGACTTGTGACTGATAAACATTTGAGCGGGAATCTATACAGCTTTATCGAATCAAATAAATAAACAAAATTTAAAAATTTGCATACCAAACTTAATATTATATTTTTAGCTGAGTTCGTTGAGGTCACAATTTTAAATATATTTCCATCATTATTCCATTGCATTTAAAATATTATATGCCAATACTCTACTCGTCTACAATTACAGGGTATATTCATAACAGTTGATTCAATCTATTTAATTTCAATTTTAGTTTCATTCAAAGGAATTTCCGTTTCGAATTTAATTTGTTTTATTTGTTTTTGAATTTAAATAAAATTAATTGCAATCTGAAGATGAACAACTTGGCAAGCGTGGGAAAGAGCGTGCCAAAGTCTGGAGCAACCAGACAACCAGTTAAATGAGTTGTCTTTATTGTTGTTTCTGACCACAATTGATGAGCCTTGGCTAAAATGTATTGTGTTGTGTGTTGGCATTGCGCATCCTTGCCACTTTTGATATTTAAAATAATTCCAATGAGATTGAGATGCAGATACAGATGCAGATACAGATATAACTGGAACTCAGATTAAATACTCCGACTAAAAGTAAGTGCACAATTGAAGGTCACCAATCGAAGCCAACAACAAGAAACTTGGCTTAGTGAAAGAGCCAACTCAGTCTCTGATTATTTAAATGGGATTATAGATCAAGCTTTTTTAAAAATTAAAATAAATTTGACTTGCAACTAAATACGATATTAAATTCATAAGAATTATATACATAGTTACATAAATTTTAATTTAGACTAAATATATAAATATCGTGAGGTTTTCAAAGAATTATTTAATATTTTAATATTAGTATAGTCAGGGTTTTCTCGCAGGAAAAAATTACTTTTAAACGATCTGATTTCAATAAAAATTCTATAAATTAAATTATAATTAATATTAATATTTTATAATATAACTAAATAAACGAAAAAAATTTGTTGACCAATATTCAGAAATTGAACCCACTAAGAGAAGAAGAAGAGAAACTGAAGATATATGATGGAAAGTAAAAGTGTTTAATGCACAACATTTTCTTGCGCAATATCATAAAAATTTTCCAAATAGGAGAAACAAAAAAATGACAATGAAATTTACTTTTGCTTTCTTTTCAAAAATGTTCCGCCCAAAAATGGAGGTGATTCGTGGTGATTCCGAATCCAATTCCGAGTAACCCTACTCCATGCGACGTGCTGCACATTGCAATTGTGTAATTAGGTTTTATTATTATAACTTGAATACCCTGTGACTATTAAAAATTGTCAATTAGGGTATAATGGCTTTGTGAAATGTATGTAACAGGCAGAAGAAAGCATCTGTCTCTCTGAATGCATGCATACTGCATTTGCCAGCAATAACTAAATAGGCTCGATAGTCGATTGCTAGAGACACGAGCCCGTGCGCGAGGGGTCGTGGGTTCGTTTCCTGGCTTGATCGACCAATTTTTATTCGTTTTTTTAAATTATTTTTACTTTTTAAAAATTTTAAAAAGTTTAAGGTAATGTGCTAAAGACTGCAACAGAAACGATTGTTGTATAATTAAGGAAAAGTATGAAACTTGTTGCTCTTTCTGGAGATATCTTCATCAAACAGGGCATATTACTGTCGAGTGCACTCGACAGTGCATTTGATCAATATTGTCGAATGCGGATGACCAACTTGGTTACTGACTACTAGTTAAAATGGTTTAGCTTTCAGTTTTGAGTCAGTGCCAAAGTACGAAGAGTCATTGAAATTGGTAAGAGAAACAGCAACAAAAGGTTTGTTTAATTAATTTGTTTTTGTGTTGCTGCTTTGCACAATTAAACAAATGCTAATTGAAATGCACAAATTGACGCATGGCTGTGGCCACATAAAACTCGAATCTTTCTTTCTTTCTTTTTTCTTTTTTTAATAATCGTAAACCCAAAACACTTGAAACATTTTTTGGGTAGCGGATTCTATTTACTGCATGCTGACATTGCACATACAAATGTATATAGATATACCATGTACAATGATGGACAAAATGATAGAAACGATCACGTTTATACAATAGATGTGAAAATATGTGTTTGAAATTTGATAATTTTTGTTTAAAATTTGAAAATTATTTATTTTATATTTTTTTAAAGTATTTTTTTAATTTATACTACATAAAAAAATTAAAATTAAAGAAAACAACGAGATTCTATATATCTTCTTGAAATGTCAAAATGACTGATGTTTCTATTATTTGTCCCATCACTGTATGTACGTTCTGTGCATTGCCAGAGTCGTAAGAGAGCTCTTTAATATGCTGATCGAGTAGAATCCGAATCCGAGTCCCAAAATGCGTTGACTTTGAACGCTATTGACATCCAACAATCGACAGTCGACATAGACAGACAGTCAGAAGGCAAAAGGCATTACAGAATTTTAGAATTCAGAGTTGAATAAAAGTTCGATTCGATAGCAGATCAGATGTCTATGTAGTATATGGAATATTCGAAATTGGACTAAGAAATCAAAAGGAATTTGTTTTTGAAAACGTTATCTTATGATCAAAGTGAGCAAAGCGAATGATTTTAACTTTTTTGGGCTGAAGGAGTATCAAATATTTTTTGATGAATTTTGTATATGTTATAGATCTACGATTCTTATTACATACGATCGATCGCACGCTAAAATTACTGTGTAATCGGAATTGAATATTTAGAATTCCACCTTTTTTTTTGCCATGTTTGAATCTCTTGTTTAAACTTTTCTAAATTTAACTAAACTACAGTCGAACTTCCCTAGCTCGAACGTCTAAAATTCAAATTTTCGAATTCTATAAGTCACAGTCGTCATAATTCGTAATTTTTCTTTGAATTCGAATGGTAAATCGACTTAGGGAAGCTCAACTGTATTTGAAAATGGTCTTTAGCGAGTTTTCTACAAATTGAATCTTTGAAAATGGTGATGTAAAAATACTTTAAAAAGTTGACAGCTCGAATTTCGCGGAAGCGATTTTCGAGTTTTTTTTACAATCAATCAAATTAAAAAAAAACGATTTTTATCGACAAATCGGCAATTCACTGGAGTTTGTTCATCGTGGATCATTTGCGGAATGCAGCTCAGTTCTTTTATGATATGGAAGGAGGATCAAAAGCTAAAATTTTTTAAATTCGATATTAAATCACAAGTTTTCGAACAATTGCTTTTTGTATCTTAAACTTAATTCAATCGCACTTATTTCAAATACAAATGTTTTAGGTTAACGAAGTAAGACTGTAGTTTATTTTGCAATTTTATTTGGAATATATTTGGCATATCCTTAAACATACATATGTACATAATTTTGTACTCTTCACTTTAACACATGTTTTTCTTTTTATATTTATATGGTCAACAAAGCACAATTATTATAAACAATAAACACAAGAAATAAATAAAAAGAAAATGAAATTGAATATTTTTGCACATTTAATGTTTATTTGTATATGCTTTATGATTTGTAAAAATGTCCAAAAGGTTCAAGGTCTCTGAGCACACAACACAATTTAACAAGTAATTTTTGAAAAATATTAAAAAAAATAAAATATTTATTTTTCAAATTTAATTAAAGCACTAAAAAAAATATTACCTTGAAAAGCAGCAAAATTTGTTATACGCTGATTTTGGGCTTTTAAATTTTGGCACTCACTGTTTTTCAATTTTCCAATTAAATATTTATTAAAACAAAAAAATATGGAGCAAATATTTAAAGTAAATGCATAAAATATATGAATATATATTTTTTTAAAAACGACACTGGCAAAAAACACGCACTGCAATTGGAAAACGACGCGCTGAAAATGAGTTTTGTTTTTGAACTAGGCGTGGAATTGAGTTGCGATTCGAACTGAGCTTTTTCGGGTACTCGAAATTGGAATTCGCATTGGAATTGGAAGTGTTGGCGCGTGCTTTGCGTTTGCGCAGCCGCAGCGTTCTGAGTTCGTTTGCCGTTTTGCGCTCGAATTTCAACAGCTTCAACCACAGCGACAACAACAACAGCAACAACAACAACCAGAGCAATAACAACAACAACAACAACGAAACATTTTAAGTAAATACGCTTCCGAGTCCCGTCTTATTTTTAATATCGATACGACGCGTCGCGTCGTCGTAGCGACTGCGACTGCGACTGAAGCGCTGGCTCTGCCTCTGCCTCTGTCTCTGCTGCGGCCTCTGCTTTGGTCTCTGTCACTGCTTTATCGGCTTTGACATTGCTTTGCCTCTGCACGCTACGCATGCGTAATGCGTCTGCGTCGGCGTTGCGTCGCAACGTAGCTACGCTCTGCCATGGACGCAGTTGGCGTCGCTGTCGCCGTTGTCGTTGCCGTCCACGGTGTTGTTGTTGCTGCCGCTTTTGGCATTGGAGATGCGCAAACGAAAACTGCGATTACAGTTGCAGTTACACTTACGCTGATGGCAACAAAAATAGAAACGATGATTTATTTTATTTTATTTTATTTTTAAAATAGCTCTGTTTACCTTTAAATTATATAAATATTTTTTTTGTTGTTATAAATATTATTTAATGTTATTTACAGGGACTGAAAATAACTGTTATTGATTAAAATTTAAAAAATAATCACATATAAGGACTACTGCAATTTTGGTTTAAAATACATAAAATTGTTTGTAAAAACTGAGATTAAAAAAATAAAAGTCTTTCGAGACTTTTATTTTTTTTTAATCTCAGTTTTTACAAACAATTTTATGTATTTTAAACTTTTATTTGTAAGGAAACAAAGTAAAAGTTTCAAATAACTATTATTTTTGAATTGAAAACACATGTATAAGTCTTTAAAGACTTTTATAATTTGAAATTGTTAATAAAAGTCTTTTTAGAATATTTTTGTAAATACTCAAAATAAACATTCCAAATTTACAACATATGTAAATTTGGTTATCAGGAAGATGATAACCTAATTTACAAAAAAAAATCAAATTTATTCATTATTTTCGATTTATATAATAAAAATCAATATTAATAATTATATATAATTTTTATGTTTTTAATCAAAAATAATTATTAAGTATGATTTATAAAGTAAAAGTCTTTAAGTAATTATTAAAAGTAATTTTTTTGTATATTCCTTATAACAGTTTCGGTCCCTGGTTATTTAAGTGAAAATTGTAAAAATTATGTAAACTTTGTTTAAAAACTGTGACTGTGACTGTGACTGTGACAAGTAACAGCTAAATGAGGCTCAGCCCTGTTTATGTATGCAAAGGAATCTTCATGTTAAGTTGTTGTCCACGCACTCTCCCTCTCTCTCTCTCAGTCTCTCTCTCTCTCGCTCTCTCTTTGTGAGCCGCTCTCCGTTGTTGCCTCGTGCACTTTGTGCCTTCTTCGCATTTACACTTGGCGCACTGCAATTGACGTTTATTTTCTTTTTTTCTTTTTATTTTCTCACTTGTACACTTAGAAAAATTCCAAATATTCGTACTAAAATAGGGAATATTCAAATTCAAGTACAAAACGATCTTAAAAGCTGACTGAGTTAGAAATTTTCAAAACTGAGCAGAAATGTAGAAATCTTCAAACAATTTCGGAAATCCAAAATATAAGAATTTTTGGGGATTCAATGAAGTCTGTAAAATATCGAATCATACGTAAAAGTCTAGAACTTATTTGCTTACAAAACATTCTCAATTTTAAGTTCGTTTCAATCTTGAAATAACTTAATTTATTGATGTCTAGAACCAGTTGAGAATTATAAGGCGCATGCATGAAAAATGACACTTAAACAGTTCGTTTCATTCATAATTGAAGAATAATAGTATAAAATTGGTATAAATTTGGAATTTTAGGATGGCACAAGTATATTCTCGGAGTGTACTAGACAAACTTGAGCGGAATGGAAAGAGGAGGAGAAACTGCTGGTCAGGCCCTGAGGCGCTGCCACGTTCGTGTGTGGGTTGTGACGATGGTGTGACGATCGCATTGAGTCAGTCTTTGGATCGGGATCTGGGTCTGGGTCTGGGGCTTGGCCAATTGTAAGAGCCGAGCTGGGCTGATTAATCATCGAGCGACAAACAAACAAGTGGAGGCCACTTACATGCTACACATGCCAAAAGGGCCACAGATTTCAGATTTCAGTGACAACCTTGGCCAAGTATTTCCGCAAACTCGGCTGCAAGACTTAAAGCCAAAGCTATTGATACAATTCAACAATTTAACAACTCAACAACTCGTCAACACGACAGAGGCGTCCTTAGAGGGGGCTTAATGTTTGTTATGCTAAGCAGACAAGCCAGAACCATTTGGGAATTTTTAGCCAGCTAACGTAAAAAAGATTTAAGAATCAAAGTACTTGGATTAAGTTCTTACAAATTTAATCTATAAGTCGAACCTGAGCTCTGAACTTATGTTAAGAATTTCGTTACTAAATTCTAGTAATTTTAAAATTTTTCTTGTTCTTGTTTGAAGATTCGTCGTACTTATATCAAGATTTGAATTGAAGTTTTAAGCTCATTTTAAGTAGCTTGTACTAATACAAAGAACACATTTTAAGTATCGAAAATACCTAACTCAAGTTCGTTCGAACTTAATTTTAGTACGGCTTTTTTTCTCTGTGTTTTTATTTGTTAAAATAACATGTTTTAAATGCCAAAATAGTTCTTGTTTCTATTATTTTCACCATCACTGTCTATATATTTATATTTTTTTGTTTTTCACTTAAAATTAAAACTTTACTTAGCTTTAAGCCTAATTGGGGGGGCTTAAACCCTTGTCTTACCTTTTGGCGTGCGCCACTGTGGTGCGTGTGTTTTATTTATTTAAATGTCGCAATTTTGTCAAAGCAGATTTTGATTTATGTCGTCCACTCGGAGTGCTGAATATGAAATCAATAGATCGATTTGGGCTGTCGTCATTTGCAAATTGAAATCGTGACTTGAAGCTTTAGATAAGAACAGCTATGGTTGTAAACGAAATTGGTAATTGGTACTCCAACATTCGTCGTGCTCTCAAAAGAACCCGAAACAAAAAAAGAGTCGCAAGCAAAACCGAAGCCACAAATTAGAAGAAAACCAGTAACAATCTTAAGCGAGTTCAATGAACTGTAAAATACAAACTGTAAGCTTGGTTGAGATATCTGAAGAAACAAAAATGGTTTTAGTACTGAAGGTTAATTTGTATCCGATTGTTCCTATTGGCAGCTATATGATATAGTAATCCGATTTGAATAAATTTGGTCCGTGTTGTAACAGGCACCAAAATTGTCTTGGCTTTGTTGTGTGAAAATTTCAGCTTTGTCGACTTAACCGTTTGTGCTAGACGTTGATTCTCAGTCAGTCATTATTTTATTGTTTAATTATTTGTATCTTTTCTTTAATTTATTTTCTTTGCAAATCAATTTTGCACTGTTTTTATACCCTGAGGGGGTGTATTAAGTTTATGCAACGTATGTAACAGACAGAAGGAAGCAACTCCAGCCCCATAAAGTATATACATATAGTATATTCTTTATCAGCATCAACAGTCGAGTCGATATAGCCATGTCCGTCTGTCCGTCGTTCCGGGTAAGTGAAAGGATCTCAGAGATGGTAAAAGCTGTGAACACCAAATTTGGAATGAAGACTCCCTACTATGTCAGGCAGGAAAAGTTAAGGTTAAAATTGTGCCACGCCCACTGTGGGGGCGTAATTCATCAAAAACTCACTTCTTTTATTTTGGCTTTTAAGTTAAAAATTTTTTTTTTTATATTAACGGGTGTGGAATCATGCCCAAAAGCTAAAAAAATTAAAATTGATTTAAATCACTTATCTTATTATATATGTATGTATGTAGCTGCCACAAAAACAATAGGTCGATATTTAAGGATACATAAGTATGAGCATGGGCATCACATCTGCGGCGTGCCGGGGACTGGGCCCAGGGTATATTACTGTCGAGTGCACTCGACTGATCCGCTTGTTTTTATTACCTTTAATTTTTTATTTTTTTTTTTCATAATTATTTTTATCTTTTCTTTAATTTATTTTCTTTGCAAATCAATTTTGCACTGTTTTTTATATTACCTATAATTTTTTTTATATTTTTTTAATTATTATTTGTATCTTTTCTTTAATTTATTTTCTTTGCAAATCAATTTTGCACTGTTTTTTATATTATTTGTAGTTTGTTTTATTTTATTTTTTTGCAAATCAATCTTGCTTTAATTTTGGAATTTAAAATTTGAATTTGGTATTTAAGTGGCAATTGGCTACAATTGTATAACAGTTTTGTTATACTCAGACATTAAATGGGCAGCACTGGTCAACAGCTGTGTGAGTACGTAATGCTGCCAAAGCGCAGGACATGCAACTGAAGAACAGAGAGAAAGAGAGAGCGAGCGACAGAGAGAGAGAGAGTGAAAGACAAAGTAAGAGAGAGAGTGTGAATTGCATAACAGTCGTTCAGAATAATAACTTAACAGTGGCAAAGAGCGACAGCTAATCGGGGAGAGCATGAGAGAGCGCGACTGACAGAGAGAACCAGAGAGAGAGAGAGAGCGAGCAAAAGCAAGAGAGAGCGAGTGTTTTGTTCGTTGAATTTCCTACGATTTGCCCCGCATGAACATTTGATGCCTTTGATGACTAACGCCATTTGCCACGGCGTGTGGCATGTGGCATGTGCTGCCATGGATGGCCATGCGTTCCGTACTCCGTGCTCCGTATTCCGTATTCCGCGTGTCCGTGTCCAACTGCCGTAATATGCATGACTTGGCCAAAACGCGTGTTAGCCGCATTTGTCGAATTGTCATTTAAATTTCTGCTTTTTTTTCTTTTTTGGGAAATTTGAAAAAATACCGTAAAAAAAGAGCGAAAGGGAAACGGAAATTTTAGAAAAATATATAAAATTATAAATCTACAATTATAATCTACAATTTTTATTTTTTGTTGGGATATTTAAGAAAAATATACACATTAAATCATTTGCAGAATTTGGGCAGTTTGGGAAATTTAAAAAGCAAATCCTTCAACAAACAAGCAAAGGTGAAATGAAAGTTGTAGAAAAAATAAATAAAAACACTTGCCAAATTGTGTTCTAGAAAATAAAAATTGCAGCAGTAATCGAACTCGTAATTAGCGACGTTTAATGGGATAGTTGACACACACACGCACACTCGCACGCACACACACACACACACACGCACACTCGCACACACACACACACACGCACACACACCTTCATTGGCGCACTTAAGCGCCAAGCACATTACGCGTTGCCTATGAAGAGCCGACAAACAGCCCTGCGATACGGCTGGTGTTGAGGCAGCACCAAATTTTAGCCCCGTGGTGCATCACTAGTAGCTAGCACAGTAGTTAGCTTATAAGTTCGGGCCATGGAGCTATTATTCAGAAAATATATATACAGTCGAACTTACCTAACTCGAATCACCATTATCCAAGAAAAAAGTTAAAGTTATGGAGACTTTGACTTATGGAAGTCTTTTTGTTAAGTTTAGAGTTATGAAAGTTCAACTGTACTTGTACTTACATATATGTACATACATACATATACTCGTATGAGGGTTATTTAAAAGAACAAAATAGTATAATATTAATTTTAAGCCTGCCTATTTTACTAACTTCTTCATACAAGCGACGTAACCATTTAAAACGTCCTAACGACGTTTTCAGCCCCTTGGAGCTAGGCCAGTCGCTAGCTACGTACATACAGTTTTGGACAAAAAAAACCGGACACCATAAAAGAGTAGTTTTTGGAGTTTTCTTAAAGTTTTCTTTCTTGTGTCCGGTTTTCTTTATCTGACGACTGTACATGTAGTGCAAAAATTCGTTAGAAAAACGCCATGGTTGGTGTTCTAAGCATCCCTAGTACCCAACACCCATTCCTTAGGCAACTCCCTAGGTTCTCGTACCGCAGTGCTGTGGCAGGCAGGCAAAAATAAAATGCCAAAAAAAAAAAATTCAAAATGTGGGAACGTGGTTTTAGTATTAGATAAAGGCGTTTCCACAAAAGGGGAAAGGGGCAAGTGGGATAAGAGGGATGGCGGGAAAGAGGGGGGGGGGGGGTAGGAGGTGGATTGTGACATTCACTTGGCAATTTACACGCTTTTTTTGCGAGTAATTTAATTTCAAATATGCGCCATTTGTGGGCGTGGCCGTGGCTGAAATTGCCGCCTACGCTGACTAATGTAAATGCTGCCAACGGGACGGGGCCAAGTGGACAGTCAAGAGGGATAAAGAGAGGGAGAGAGAGAGAGCGGGCGAGAGAAAGAGGCAAAAGCTGGCTTTAAACACATGCAAGTTGTGGCTAGTGGACAATTCTAGATGCATGTGTGTGCGTGTGTGTGGCGTGTGTGTGCGTGTGTGTGGCGTGTGTGTGCGTGTGTGTATGGCGTGTGTGTGTGTGTGTGTGGCGTGTGTGTTTTTAGGTGGATTTTGTAAGTGTCATTAACACAGCAAAGCAGCCGCAAAAAAGCGCAAAAGCATCTCCAACTAAATAATACGCATACATATGCATAACTAACAGTTTAACTGTCACTATGTGTGTGTGTGTGTGTGTGTGTGTGTGCCTGTGGCAAGCTAAGCAACAACAACAGCAACAACAAAAACAAGAGCAACTAGAAAACTAACAACATGGCAAAGAAAAATACATATCCACAGAAAAAAAAAACATTAAAAATTATTCTAAAAATGCAAGTAAGGATATGTATATATATACTATTGTATAAAGTTACCTCTATATATTATCCACAATTATAAACTATCATTCTACTAAATCGCAACAAGATCGGCCAAACAGAACGGTAGTAATGGCCGATTTAACTTTCATGCAATATAAGTGCCTAAAAGTATGCAATAAAAAATATTTTATGTATTTTTAAATAACTAACGGGTATCCCATAGTCGGGACTACTCGACTATAGCCTTTTCCGGTTTTCTTAGCATGTATTTAGGACAGCGGTGGGCAGGCAGTGGCTCCGGGAGCAGCGGCTGCTCCCAACTTAGCTAGACTCTTATAGAGTTGTTGTTGTTGTTAGAGTGCTCCCGAATTCAGATTTCGTGCCCCACCGCTGATTTAGGATATTATTGTTAAATTAACACACATCTGAAAATCGGACGCCGCTTTTGGATTGATTTTATTGCGAAATCCATGATTTTTTTCCGTGCACATTCCAAATGTTGGCGAGAATAAAAATGTCTTATATACAAAAAACTTAAGAGCCAACATCTCAGCATGATGTGTGTGTGTGTGCGTGTGTGTTAAGAGTTGAGACAGATTGCAAGGCATTTAGCTTATGCAAAAGTCGACGTTCTTCTAGCCAACTTTTCACTCTTCAGTCGCTGCCCAAAATGTGGCTTAAATAGGACAAAAACACACACACAAGCACACACACACACACACCCTTAGGGTGCTGATGACATTTATGACTGCGATAAGACAATTTTATTCAAATTATTATCATGCTGAAAAATACAAAAAACAAACGAACGACCAAAAGTCCAAAACAATTGTTTGCAAATGTTTCGCACGTTTTTCCATTTTTTCTTGATTTTCCTTAATTTTCCTCATAATTTTATGGTATTTGTCGTTTGTCGATTTGCTAGAAATATTTATGCAACGCATTATTTATGCATTTTGATTTTACAACTTTTTTAAAAGTCCTAGAAAAGAAGTCCTAGACTCAGCACATGTTCATTTTAGAGACAAGTTTTAGTTTTTTAAAATTTTGATGTTTAAAGTATCATTTAGTTTAATAAAATTACAAAGTAGATAAATACAAATTGTGTTAAGATAGGTTTACTTAAAAAATAATTAAAATATTAAATTTTTTTTTTTTTAATTGTAAAACGTTGAATAATATCAATTTTTAAATTATGAATTTATTTAAATTTAAAATTCACCTTTGTGTTTCTTTAATTAAATTACTAAAATCTCTTAGTATTTGTAAAAGTTATTTAACGAAGTTATTTCAGGTGCTTAATTTAGTTTATGTAATATAAATTCGAGTTTCAAAAGTACAAATAAAATGTTAATTGAAAAATAAGATAAATAAGGTAAATAAGAAAAATACATAAGATTAAAAATATATTTAATATACATGTATTAATAACTTGAATTAAAAATGTGTGTTAAAAGTGTAAAGTGCAAAGGGTAACGTTCGCAACAGACAAAAATTAAAAGTTTTATTTAACGAGACTTCTTTTCATTATTTTTTTAGCTGGATTGAAATAGATATGTTTGGTTATTGTGCAAAATTATCTAAAAATGTGAAAATGCACATTAACCTCAAATCGAATTCCATTTTTTGTAACGTTCGCAACGGAACTTTCAGCAAGCTTAATCTTTTTTTCTTAAAATAGGTTTAAAAGTACGCCCAAGGATCTGAATTTTTCAGAACATTTCATTTAAATTTACCAAAATGAACATGAAAATATGCGTGCAAACGTAACGTGCGCAACGCTGGATTAGCCCATATAAGAATTTTATTAGCATTTGATTGATGAAATCAAAATTGATTGTAGCTCAAGGGTCAACATCAGATATAATAATTAAATTATCTCAGTTCTAAAAACTTTAAAAGTTCATACACCTCGCCTACGCCATAGATACAGATACAGATACAGATACAGATATAGATACAGATACTCGTTAAATGCCTTGCAGGGTGTCCCATTAAATATGATTGGGAATAGATAAGTAATAAAAATTGTAAAAATCAGCAAAGAAAAATATGATGAAGAAGAATAATGCAAATGTGCGAATGTAACATAAATATGCAAATGAATGTATTTCGATTTAATGCTCGAATCGTTTTCACATTTCGTTTGATGATCTATCGAAGTTGATTTCTCAACTGGCACTGATTCGCTATATTCGCTGATACCAGATCTATAATAATAATAAAAACAAAAGACAGCACACAAAAAACGAAAGAAACAAACCAGAAATCAGAAATCAGTTCAGTTGCTTTCAATCATAAAAAATATAATAGGGGCATTAAAGTGTCATAGGCGTTATGATTTAGTTAAAGTTGGCTCGAAAACCAGATCAAAACATTTAAAAAGAACAAAATCAAAATAGGTTTATGGAATTTAATCAAATATTCATCAATTTTTTTTTGCATAATTATCGTTAGATGGCGATAAAAACAAATTTAAATAAATGCCGCTTTTTGTTTGATTTGCATTTAATTTCTTATTATTGTTATTGTTATTAATATTTTTTGGCAGCTGCCACAGCTAATTGTCTTTCTCTTTCCCCTCTTCCTTCGCTATGTGCCTGCAAGTGCCACGCCCACATTCCAATTGGCATTCCGATTGGCATTGCAATAACCCTAGACTTCAGGTATTATTTGGGGTCGTTTCGCAGTCATTTCGATAATTGTCCAAGTGTCAACTGATCGATTAATCGCTGTTAAATACCCTGTAGGTAAGCGTCAGTCGAGATGGGGTTGCTTTGTTTTTAAACAAAATACAAGTGCTTATAAAAAAAAATAATAAAAATAAATTAAATCAATAAGCAAATAAATAAATAAAGAAAAAATAAATGATTAAATAATGAGCAATTAAATAAGTAAATAAATAAATTTAAAAAATAATAAGCAAATAAATATATCAATAATTAAATAAATAAATATATAAATTATAAGATAAATAATTGAAAAACTAAAATAAATAAATAAACAAATAAATCACGAATTAAATCAATAAATATATGAATTATAAGAAAAATAATTGAAAAACTAAAATAAATAAATAAACAAATATATCAATAATTAAATAAATAAATATATAAATTATAAGATAAATAATTGAAAAACCAAAATGAATAAATAAATAAATAAATCAATAATTAAATCAATAAATATATGAATTAGAAGATAAATAATTGAAAAACTAAAATAAATACACAAATAAACAAAAAATTAATAAATATACAAATAAATTAATGAATTATATAAATTTTAAATACATTTTGTTTTCCCCTTCGAAATATTATATGTTCTTTACATTGTATTTTTGATTTAAATCTTGCTTAATTTAATTTCATGTAGTTTTTACCTTCATAAAATCTACATAATAAAATATATTAAGTTTTCAGTTTTGGATACTTGCCTTAAACTTTCATGCAAGGTATTTTCTAGTCCAACACTACGTTCGTCTTTTGTTGGTGCATTTTTGGCTTGCTTTTGTTTGTGTTTTTGTTTTATTGATTTACCTGTCACCTGTTACCTGTCCACCCTCTGCTACCTGATCGTTGTCACAATAATCGCAGGTATATTTTTTCGCCTTGTCTTTTCTGACCACAATAAAGCAAACGTTTTGTTTAGCTTCTTTGTGCTGTTATTATTGTTATTGTTTTTGGTTATTTTCATTTTGAGCATTGTTTTGATTAGCGCATTCAACTTTCGTTTGGGCATGAATGATATATTATATATATAAATATGTATAGATATATTTATTTATTTATATTTATTTATTGAACACCTGTAATACGCCATGATCTTTGTTGACCTTATGTCTGTTTTTTTTTTTTTGGCACTCGATTGCATTTTTGATTTGATTGAGTGGAATTGAATTGTATTACTCGTACAATTTGAACAGGATTCATTTTGGATGAGCTAATCAACAGTTCGACAACAGTACTCCACAATTATTGGATAGTCATTCTTTTTTTTTAGGGGTATATCATTCATTTATTATTAATGCTTATAGTCTGTATTGTCCCACAATATTGATTTCAATTAGCAAATTGTTGTGTATCGCGTTGACAACTGGCTACTGGCTACCAAAATACACTGAAAACAATTTATGTGATTTATGCGAGTTTGACTAAGATATCGCTAGAAAGAGCAACAAGTTCTATAGTATTCTATAGTATTGCTGTGGCAGCTACATACATATCTGATATAATTGAGTGAATTAAACCATTTTGCACAGTACCCTTAAATTTTATAAATTTATTAAAAGTAAAAATATTGAAGGAAAAGAATAAACTGGTTGACCAATATCCAGGAATCGAGCTCAGGACCCCTCGCGCACGAGTGAGTATTTTTAGCAGAACTAAAAATTAGCTAAAAATGATCTAAAAAAATTGTGTAAAGAATTCATCAACACTGTTTAAAATAAAATCTATATTTTCGATCAATCGTTCCTATGGCAGCTATATATATGATATAGTGGTTAGGATGTATGGGACCATTCGATATGCATATTCTGTCAGTTTGGTTCAGATATCTCAAACAACAAAAAAGTTTTTTATGCCAAGACTTGATTTTCAACTGATCGTTCCTATGGCAGCTATATGATATGGTGATCCAATCCAAAATCTAAATCAAACTCGATCTGCGTGCAATATAGACAAATATACATACCAAGTTTGGAGTCTCTAGCTCTTATAGCCTCTGAGATCTAGGCGATGACACAGACGGACAGACGGACATGGCTATATCGAATCGGCTGTTGATGCTGATCAAGAATATATATACTTTATGGGGTCTGCCACGCCTCCTTCTGCCTTTTACGCACATTTTTTTTGTGACAAAGCTAATAGACCTCTGTTTTTTTTAAGTACGGGGTCTAAAAATGCGTCCAGAATATAAAATGAAATTGTAGATAAATATTTATCTGATAAGAATTAACATAACATAATGATCACACATTAATCTGTCATTAATTATCATTTTGTTATTTATTACCAAGATTAATTTGTAATCGAAATTTGTTTACTGTCAAAAGATATCAATAATTACAATAATTACAATGATTACAATAATTATCGACAAAATACGAGAAGAAAGATACAGATAAAGTTGAAATACCCTTACTTCCTAGAGTAAAGTAAGCTTGGGTTAAAAAAAAAACGTATTTATCGAAAGTTTGATTGTTTATTGCCTTATTTAAGTGATGTGAACGAACCCACAAAATATTTAAATCCATCCATGTTGTTTATAATTATTGAATTGTTATTGTCTTTATCACATTTTTAATTTTCGGGGTCGTGACACAAAAAACAAGAGGATGATTTTAAAAACAATAAACGAGTCTACACATTAAAGTGCAATAAATCTTCAAGCAGTTGAAAGAAATAAGTAGATTTTTAATTAGGACAGAGAGGAAAAGTGCGAGAGAGAGAGAGAACTGATCTGTAATGTTATTGAAACAGTGGTGTCCAAAATGCCAAAAGCCTGTCCCATGGAATAGGAGCTTATTTCATTCTTTCAGTGTAAAGCAGTAAACGTTTCGTTTAAAAGTTAAGCTCATAAAATACAAATATTTTATTTCGAATACTTAAGCTCAAACATTATATATTTTTAGATAATTTAAGCCGTGTAATTCCAACAGTTTTGAAATCTTTTTCTTAATAAATAACTTGGCTTAACTTGGCATCTCGACAAGTGGAGACTTTAGTAAGACAGTGTAAAAGCTCACAGCTTATGCTCAAACCGCTGAAACAGCTTAAAAGCTGCCATACAAAAAGCTACAATTGACTTTGCGCGTTGTCAACAGAGGGCGCCACTTAAATGGTTTGATGCTCAATTTTGTTTTTTGTTTTTTTATTTCATATTTAAAATTGTCTTTTTAACAGAATTTTTAAGCGTGTAAGTATAAAGCTTTGAATTGATTTGAAAATAATTTTCATTAGAGATTTAATTATGACAAAAAATAATAATAAATGTTGTGAAATATGTGTTTTTAATTCTTTGTATTCAAAAATTTGAAAATCGTATATCTCGCAATGAGAAACGATAAATATTTATTCAAAATATTTATTAAATATACGTATTCAAACTGTGTAAATTTAATACTTGCCCATAGAGTTTCTAGTTGAAGACCGTTTAATATGAATTTTAAAACTAAAAATATAATTGTTGTATACTTTTTGAATGGTTTCTTTTACAATTCCAACGGTTTCAATCATATTTGTTGACTGTAAATGGACTTCAAAGAGATGCCAAGAACTAGAGCAAGAACAAGAGTAGGAGAGGAGAGGAAATGAGAGTGGAGAGTGGAAGTGGCAACTGGAGCATGTTTCAGCCAACTGTTTTGGCCAACTGCATTGATTTCCATCCGAATCCAAAATCATCCCAAAAGGAAATTCGATAGCCGGTAACTGAGGTGACAGCCCATAAGAAAATTCTACGCCCAACTCCGGTTCGTACTTATGGTACTTTATTTCCTTTCGCCTCCGCCTTCGCTTCCATCTTCGCCTCCATCTTCGTTTCATTTTCCACCAATATTTGTGTTTACAATACCCTTGCGAAGGGTTCATACATTTTTGTTCTTTCTTTACATTAACAGCGTCGCCTTAACAGCGCCAATTTAACATTAATGCTTATTGTAAGTATTTCTAGTTTGAAGAAATGCTTCAAAAAGCATTCATATTAACAATAAGAGTGTCATTTTAAAATTTCCTGATGAATGTTTGTATAAAAAGTTATATGCCAATATATTTTCTTAACATTAACAGCACATGTTAAATCTTTAACATGGTATGTTCTTTGATATTAACATGTTCACAGAGCTTAACAGAGTCACTTTAAGATTTTATTTACTGTACAGGTACTATTTATAGAATTTTATTTGAAATAACAGTATGTTAATAATTTTACATTTTTATTTAAGCGCCTTGCAAAGGGTATATACATATGTACATTTTGTCATGTATCGGAGGCGTGCCAGATCCAATTCTTTGTACCCGAAGCGATATTTATTTTATTTTGGCTTTTTTTTTTAATTGCTTCGGAGGAAATAAATTTTTTTCGCAAAAAAAAAATTGTAAATTTCAACTAAGGTCAAATAAAGGGTATTAAATTTTCGGTGTTTTGAAGAAAAAAATCTCTCTTGTGTTTTTTTGGTTTTGCTCTTTTTTTTGGTGGCAGACGACGCCAATTGAATTATAGGCCTGGCAAACAGTTGCTTGTCGCTTACCTCCTCTTTGTCCTCTCCTATCCCCCATCCGCCCCTATTATCATCCCTTGTACTTCCGCAAAGTCTGTTCAAATAAGTTCCTGGGCTCGTCTAGTTTCGTCTGGCCAAAACTGGTCTGGCTTAGGTCTGGGTCTCTGGTCTTTGCACATTTATTTAAGCTTTGATTTACATAAATTCGCATAGATTTTCCATTTAACGGATGAGCATGATGTTGATGATGATGATGATGATAATGATGATGTAGCAGTCTGTGCACTAATTTATAGATAAGCTAAGCGATGTTGTCATAAAACAGTGGTGTCCAAAATGCTAAATGCCTCTGCCATGGAGTAGCATCTCATCACTCTGCCGGCGTCGCAGCCGACATACGTGCAGAGAGAGAGAGGAAAGACGCGTGTTCTATAAATAGCACGCTCGGCGGCTTGTGCTCTCACGAAGCATCTGATCGGCTGCTGCTCTCTGCTCTCAGTCGCTGAGCTGCGCTCAGTGAGAGAGCGCTAGACTTTTATCCTACACTGCAACTGATGCTTTGCTCTCTCTCTACGACGCCAACTGAGACGTTGCGTCAGTTCGAATTTGTTTTCATTTAATTTTTTCAGTGTAAAGCAGTAAAACGTTTCGTTGACTTCGTGTTTCGCTGCTACGCACAGAAGCGCAATGTTTGATTGTGTGCGTTTGGACAGCACTGTCATAAAATAAAAAGGAAGTGGAGTTTTAGAAAGCGCTAATCCCCAATTTACGCGCTTTTTTATCAAACGTTAACTAAATTGTTGCTGTGTGAGATTGCGTCTGTTTGAATTTTTTATTTATTTATTTACAAAGTTAACAAAAAAAAAAAGCAAGTCCACAATACGATTTGGTTCGAGCTATACTAGAAGTTCGAGCTATGGAAGTTCGACTGTACCACTATGAATAAATTCGACCAATTCGAAAGCCGTGCGCCTCGGGCAATTGTCTAACGGGTAGCGGGTAACGGTAGCGTACGCACATACGCATAAATGCCGCTACTTTGCGCCTAAGTGTGTTTGGTTTGGTTTCCGACTAAAGGCAGCACTAAAAAGGGAACAGGATGAGCAGACAGCGAAAGAGAGGAGGAGTAAGAGAGGCTGAGGATGATGTTGAGCTGGAGAGTTACAGAATGAACATTGCGTTGCGTTACGTTGCGTTGCGTTACGTTGCATATTTCACATATACCCTGAGTTTTGGTTTTCGGTTATCGGTTACGACAAATCTTTAGACATATCTTATAATTTTTACAATAATATAAATATGTTAAGTCAAAAGTAAAAATATCCCAAATTAGTTTTCAATAGCGACGATTACATATGTATTAAGAACAAAATTTAATTTATTGAATGCTTGAATCGGTTACCAAACGGTTATTGCGCTTTGAATAATTTCAGTTTTTCGGTTTAGGTAAGTAAAAAAAAAAGTTTGCTCGGCTTACGGTTTCATTTACAGCTTCCAATTTCAATCGGTTATTGACGGTGAACTTATTAACGGTTAAGACTTAAGTCTCTGATCATTTATTGCCCTGGCAAACCTCATGCCTGGGCGCAGGGCATACCGTAGTCGAGCAATCTCTGCTAAAGCTAGCTTCACTGTTAGAGGCTCGAGTTGGAGTTGGACCTGAAGTTGGAGTCGTCTGGTCACAGCAGCTACAACAACAGCAACAGCAACAACAACAACATTTGTTAATGCTTTACTCTATCCGCTATCTCGCTCTCTATGTCTATCTCTATCTCTCTATCTATCTTTCTTGAACTCCCATTAACTGTCTCTGTCGCTCTGCATATATCAATTGCACATGGGACTGAATTCCCATTTTTGCGGCATAAACACCAAAAGTCATGTTTGAATATTTTCAAAGTTTTTGTACCTTAATCGAAAAGTAAATGTCCATTCTAAATATAAATAAAATAAATATAATAAATTCTATATCTTTTTACAGTCGAACTTCTTTAACTCGAATTCTCTCTAAGTCGAACTGAATCGAGTCGCATTTAACCATACCTGTTAAATAATGATTGGTAATCATAATCAATAGTTGACTGACGATTAAATTACGATTATTTTCGGTTTTGCCCATTTATTTAATGGTTACAATTACAAAAAATCAAAAATAACCTAAAATTATTATAATTATTCAAAAATAATCAGAAAAAATCAAAGATAATCAAAAATAAGCTGTTTGAGTACTCGGATTTTTCTTTGAATATTTCTGATTATTTTTAATTATTTCTGATTATTTATGACTAATAAGTAAGTAAGACTAAGTAAAAATCTAATTATTTTAAATTTTCACAATCAAAGTAGCCAAATAATCAGAAAAAATCAAAATTATTCCAAAATATTATTAATTTTTAGATTATTTCTGATTTTTTGTAATCGTTATCATTATATAATCAAAATTTTTTCAATGATTCAATGATTTTCAAAAATAATCTGATTGATTAGTAATTCTTATCGAGATTTAACAGGTATGTTTTCATTAGACGAAGTCTTCATTGGATGGTGGGGATTTGATTTAGGGAAGTTTGACTTTATTTAGAGTTTATGCCGCAAAAAGTTGAAAAAAAGCCCATGGTGCATTGGAAACTTTCTTGTTGCTGATGTTGCTGCTGCTGTTGTCGCTGTAGTCGCTGTTAATAGGCGTCCAGATGAAACTGGCGATGATCATCATCATCATCATCATCATCATCATCATCATCATCATCATCATCATCATCATGTTCTCTAAATGGGTGTCATGTCCTGTTTGCGTTTTTATTAGTGCGTTCACCAAAAATTTGTTTACTTTGAGGTGTTTTGCGTTGTTGTTGCTGATGTTGTTGTTGTTGTGGTTGTTGTTGTGGTTGTTGTTGTTGTTGCTGTCTGATTTGCTGTTGTTTTTCCAGAGTGAGCTTTCCTGCTCCTGCTGCTTCAATCAAGGCAATTTTAAATGCGTATACTTGCCAATGTATTTGAGGAAGAAGCCAAATTGCACGGACCGATGGATAATCAGCAACAGTTGCTGTCAGCTGCAAGTTGCCATTGCTGCCGTCGTTGCTATCGTCCATGCAAATCACTTTTGGTATGGCCTTTCTAATTTCCAATCAACAAACTCGATTTTCCACAGTCACAAACCGGACAATATTAGTAGACCAAATAGGATGGGACCTATATAAAAATACTAGGGGGCTCCGCCCCCGCCCGCTTCGCTCGCCAACCCCTGCTCGCTTCGCTCGCAAAATTGAAAAGAAGGTCTTTTGTTGTCCAGCTTAACAAACTTAAACCGCTCGCTTCGCTCGCCAACCCGCAGCTCGCTTCACTCGCAAAAATTTAAAAGAACTTCTTTAGTTGTCCGGTTTAACAAATTAATACAATATAAGAGGGTTCGTCCCCTTGCTCGCTTCGCTCTCAAAATTAAAGAGAAGGTTCTTAGTAGTTGGCTTCAACAAATTTATATAATATAGCATTTTTTGTAAAAAAAAAACGGAAATATTCAAATTCCGCTGTCCGCGGTTTCAATGTTTCTTCTTGCTTTGGCTAATACTCAGATTTAGTGAGTTGGCGGGAAAAATCCAGATTTGGCGGGAAAAAGTTAAATTTGGCGGGAAAAAGCTAAATTTGAAGAAAATTCAAAATTTATCAAGAAGAGTTAATGTCTGAGTTTTCTTAGAATCCCATAAAAAAACCTCTTTACGAGGTATAAAAGTCTAGTGACGAAAACATTTTCATGCCCCAAAATTTCTGATATCCAATTTTGTGACGAATAATATTAAGTTTTACACATAAATTATTTTAAACAAAATTTTGGCACCCGGCACATTGCGCTAAAATGTTTCAATTCTAATACTAAATAAAACTCACTGTTTTGCGCAGTGCCGAATGCAAAAATTTTGTTTAAAATAATTTATGTGTAAAACTTAATATTATTCGTCACAAAATTGGATATCAGAAATTTTGGGGCATGAAAATGTTTTCGTCACTAGACTTTTACCTCGTAAAGAGGTTTTTTTATGGGATATCAGAAATTTTTGAATATAACATCAGAAATTTTAAAATTGCAATATTTGATGTGATTTGTTGTGTAGATTTTTCTTAAATTGTCAAAATGTGGGAAAAAAATACCTTATTTAACCTGTAACTGTTTACCCTTATAATTAAAAAAAAACTTTAAAGGTATGTCTAAGAGCTCTTCGAAATACCTTTTCAACGACATATAGATCGCATCTGTAGCTTCTATCATTTGGATGCTATGGGGGCTTAAATTTTAGCGGTTTTTAGCGATTTCCCGCTAAACTAGCGATTTTTCGAAAAAGTAGAACAAACGATTTTATGTTTTTGATTATAAAATGATTTATCTGCCGCAAAAAGAATTCACCACTTGCAAGCAGTTTATTTCCGCATTACGCTGCAAGCGTGTACATACTGCATATGTACATGCAGTAGTGTAAAGGTAAAAGGTATATTCAGTTAATAGGTAATATCTTGTCCAAACGAATTTTGACAGATACGTGTTATATGTCAAAAAACGCGGAATCAAATTGCCTATAACATATAACATATTTTAAAGTGATCTCATGTGTAGATTTTTCTTAAATCGCCAAAATGTGTAAAAAAATACCTTGTTTCACCTGTAGCCGTTTACCTTTTTACTTAAAAGAAAAAACTTTGAAGGTATGCCTAAGAGCCCTTCAAAATACCTTTGCAACGATATATAGATCGCATCTATAGCTTCTATCGTTTGGATGCTATGAGGGTTTAAACTTTAGCGGTTTTTAGCGATTTCCCGCTAAACTAGCGATTTTTCGAAAAAGTCGTAGAACAAACGTTTCTAGATTTTTGAGCGGGAACAAGTCCTCATTCAAACTTTTAAGCTAAAACAACGATTTGATCTATACAAACAAACAAACAAACAAACAAACAGACAGACTGACTTTTCATCTCGTTTTGAGAAGGGCACCAAAAATTTCAAAATAAATTATCTTTCGAACCAGCGGTCGGATTTTGATGATCGAGGTGTCATTCGACGCGTAATTTTAATAAGAATAGTTAAAAATTAAAATAAAAATAAAAAAGGCTCCACCGGCCCCATTAGCTCCAATCATTTAAATGTTTCCCCTCCCACTTACACCTGTTTATCTCACGAACCAGATGAGTTTTCAAAAGTCTTAGTATGCACATTTGTAAGTTTAATTGATACCTTTCGATCGGTATATAGCTCGACCTGATCGGACAGTCTTAGCAAATTTTCCATTCTTCCTGTGTATATATGCTAGTCGCCTTCGCACCCTTTGTGCTGCTTTCGTCACTAGCGCGGACTGCCGTCCGCAGTGATATCTCATACAACAACAGAGTTTTTGATTCTAAAGGTTAACTTGCATCCGATTAATCCTATGGCAGCTATATGATATAGTCATCCGACTTTGACCAAATTTGGTAAGAATGTAAGAGACAGTCCCAAACATATAATCTGTGAGTTTAGTTGAGATATCTTAAGAAACAAAAAAGTTTTTCATACTAAAGGTCAATTAACATCCGATTATTCCTATGGCAGCTATATGATATAGCCATCCGATTTCAACCAAGTTTGGTCAGAATGTAAAGGACAGTCCCAAACATACAATCCGTCAGTTTGGTTGAGATATCTTAAGAAACAAAAAAGTTTTTCATACTAAAGGTTATTTTGCATCCGATTGTTCCTATGGCAGCTGTTTGATATAGTAACCCGACTTTGACCAAATTTGATCAGAATGTAAGAAACAGTCCCAAACATACAATCTGTGAGTTTGGTTGATATATCTTAAGAAACAAAAAAGTTTTTCATACTAAAGGTTATTTTGCATCCGATTGTTCCTATGGCAGCAATATGATATAGTCATCCCGACTTTGACCAAATTTGGTCAGAATGTTATAGACAGCCCCAAACATATAATCTGTGAGTTTAGTTGATATATCTTTAGAAACAAAAAAGTTTTTCATACTAAGCAATTCTGTGACCTTTGACCTTGATTTTGACATACTTACAGGTCGAATTTCGCAAAACGCCATCTTATTGCACGATGAAATTATCTCATCTATGTTGTGTGCAAATTTCAGCTTTCTATCTTTTACCGTTTGGGCTACACGTTGATTCTCAGTCAGTGAGTCAGTCAGGACAAAGAGTTTTATATATATAGATTGAAAACAAATAATAATCAAGTCTAAAACAAAACGAGATCTTCTAAAGAACAAATAATAATAATTATTGTTATTAAACATTGTTAAAAAAAAACTACGAAAAATTAATTATTTTTTATTGGACCATCTAAAAGTCGAATTTTTGCTGCTGTTATTGGGAGTTTTCTAATTTAGTGTAATTGAAAAACTTTAATTTATACGAAATTTCTTTCTTAACAGTAACAGCGACACTTTAACAGCACCAGTTTAACATTAATACTAAATGTAAGTATTTCTAGTTTAAAGAAATGCTTTAAGAAGCATTAATATTAACAATAAGAGTGTCATTTTAAAATTTCCTGATGAATGTTTGTATAAAAAGTTATATGCAAATATATTTTCTTAACATTAACAGCACATGTTAAATCTTTAACATGGTATGTTCTTTGATATTAACATTTTCACAGAGTTTAACAGAGTCACTTTGAGATTTAGTCACTTAATCGATACCTAAAATTCTTATTTATAGATTTTTAATACTACTTAATAATATTATGATAAAATTTTAGCATTTTGATTTAAGAAACGCAATCTTAAGTTAATTGCACTTTTAAAGTCTAATGAAAAATAGAAAGTTGAATGACTTTTGAGTGCATTGCGAGTTGATTTGAATTTTCAATTGTTTGGCTTGTAAAATGGATAAGTATTTAGCAATCGATATGCTTGAAATTTAAATTGAACTGCCTTTTCGGAGGCTTTGAGGTTGAGCTGCTCAACTTAACTCAACTCGGCTGAAAGCATTGATGGCATTGCCAACAGCTCAGACCCAGAATCAGAATCGGAATCGGAATCAGAATCACAATCAGCTCAGTTAAAGCAGCGGAAGGAGAAGGACAAGTGAGAAATGAGAAGTGCGATGGATATCAAAAGTATTTTCAGCTGTGATTACCATTCGGGCCATTAGTCTCCACTCTGAAGTCTGGAGTCTGGACCCTGGACAGGGCGAGTTGAATGATTTTTCTCTCTCTCTCTCTCTCTCTCTCTTTCTCTCTCTGTTTTCGCATAAGGATCTTAGCTCGCCACTTGATGTCCTTTCACATGCAGCTATAGCAAACGAAACATCAAATAAAGAGAAAAACAAAAAAATATCAGGAAGAAAATCAAGAGACTGAAAGAATATACAAAAAAGGGAGCGCAGAGCAAATGTAAACAGGCTTTTGATACTGCGCCATTTCAGCGCAGGTTAGGCTCAACTGGAGAGCAAGCTAGTTTATAATGTTCTTAAATTAGCCTTGGAAAAAATCATTTGTTTTAAGTTTTATAATTTTGAGTAGTTTTTATTTGGAAATGACTCAAATTTTTATTTTTTTTACAACTGAATTCGGTAAAGGTTGGGAGATATGACTTTTATCGAGTGTACAGGGCATTTTAATATCGATCATTTTCTTTAGCTAATACAGCCTTGAAATACATTTGATTTGAAAATGTCACAAATTTTTAGTCACAAAATTTTAGTTTAAGCTTCAACCAAAAATTTATAAGTTTTGGGAAAGTTGTTTTAATAATGAAATTCATTTTAATAAATATTTGTTTTATGGCTTGATTTGTTGGTCTTTCCTGTTTATAGTCGCAAACATTTTACAGGGTAACTCAGTTTATATTGTTTGCATTATGTATGCGAACAAAATTCGTGCTGGTTATACCCGTTACTTTAAAAAACACACCACACGCACAGATTTTAAGATATTGCGTATCTTTTGCTAATTAACGTTGAATACTCTTTTTAGCTATCATTCTACCGAAACGCAACAAGATCCGTCAAACAGAGCGATAGTAATGGTTTTTTTTTTTTTTTTTTTTTTTTTAACAATAACGAAATTTCTTTTATTTGGTAAGTGTGGAATCCGTGCATACAAATAGCAACATAACCAACACAGGTTTAGTATAAATAAAAATAAGGACCAAACCTCTTGCGTAACGCAAAGGACTTGCAAGATAGTAATGGCTTTTTATTTTTTTTTATTTATTTATTTTTTTTTTTTTAAACAATAACAATAACAAAGTTTATTAAACAAGTGTGGAATCCGTACATTCAAATTAGTGAAATAACCAACACAATTAATGTATTAAAAAGAAGACCTAACCTGTTGCTAAACGCAAAGGATTTCCGATGAGCTCAGATAGTTATGAGGGCGCCTGAGGGAGCTGGCCAATTGTTTTGGCGAAACCCAATCTTATTAGCTATCATTCTACCAAAACGCAACAAGATCCGTCAAACAGAGCGATAGTAATGGCTGTTTGTAAGTGCCTAAAAGTATGCAATACTTTTTTTCTTTATTGAAGTAAGTAACGGGTATCCTATAGTCGGGACTACGCGACTTTAGGCTTTTCCTCTTTTTTTTTTCTTGATTTGTTGTTGTTGGCATCACATTGCCGTTAATTGTTGTTGCCATTTGGATGCCACTGGTGGTGTTGCTTTTAACTGCTTAAATTGATACAATTAAGTGCCTTTTGGGCTTGTTTATTTGCATTCGCATTCGCATTCGCCTGCTTTCTTCTTTTTTTTTTTTCTTATTTTTTGGTTGCCCGCTTTATTTATGTGTCCGGGCTAACAATAAGTGAAGTGTTTGCCCTTTTCGGGCTGCTTTTTCTTTGCCCTTGCCTTAATGCTAATTGATTTATGGCGGCACCACATGGTGGCTCCACAGTGCCCATAACCAACCTTGAACCACTGTGAAATTTGTCACGCAGCGTCCAAAAACTAAAGAGAAGAAGAAGAATCGCGTGTCGATTTTCACACAACACAACGAAATCAAATTTAAAATTGATAAACTCATTGAGAGCACGCAACGCGGACCCACTGTGCAGCAGTGGGGTGCATACTTATAGCAGGCAGTGGTGCAGTTGAGTGGACTTTAAGATTGTCAATAACACGCAGCGAAAAAAACACATGAAAATCAATTGGAATTTCAACTCGTTTTTCCACTCACAGAAAGAAAACTCTTCATCAGTTTCAACTGCAACGCGGTTTACTTTTATTGTGGCTGTTTATGAGTGTGTGTGTGTGTGCACAGTGGGCCACGCATTGACAATATTGCAAATAAAGTCATGAACAAGATTTTGCTATTCTATTTTCATTTTATTTGTATTAATATTTTATTAATATTTTATTTATATCAAAATTCTATTTTTTTATTTAATTATTTATATTTTAGCTTAATGAGATTTTTTTTTGTAAGCGCTGGCTCTAGAAATTGTATAATATTATACATAATAATATACATATATGAAAGTTCTCTAAAAAATAAATTTAGTTATTTCTAAACATTTTCCAATATTGTTTATAATATACATTATTGTATATATTAAGACCTCTACTTATCGCATTTATTCAATTTGGTTAGATTAAATTCTGTTTTCTGTATTTTGTGCTTCTTATCGTCAAAATTAATGAAAATATCGTTTGATCGTGAATTAACATTTAATGTCTAAATTTTTATTTGTAAATTCATTTTTTTCAATTGAATTCAATTTTCCAAAGTAGTTAGGTTTTAAAAATTAAGTGCAAGTGTCAACTTTTAATCCAAAAATAAATAATACAAAAAACACCATTACATTAAACAAATCATTTTGTAAACTGATATTTGACAGAGTAGGAAATATATATATATTTTCGAAAATAACAAAAACAACATAAATAAAATTTTGATGTTAAAGAGTTGAAAACCAATTTTGGTCCACATTGCGATGCACTGTCCATGATGTTGGCACCAATGTGCGTGTAAAGCTTTCGCCGGGTGCTTTGATAACCCGCTGTTTGCTATATGGCGGCATTATGCGTTGTTCTAGGCCAAAATACATTAGTGAAATGTAACAAAAGCTGCTGAAATGCCAGCTGCGAATTAGACTTAGAAATGCTGGATATTAGGTCAGGCCGAAAATGGGAGTGGCAGTGGGAGTTGCATTAACAGTGCGAAGTATAAGAACAAAAACAACAACAGCAGCAATGGAAATGGAAACACAGCTCATAATGCGAACAGTTCAAACCGAGGCATAATGTGACGCCCCCGGGGCGAGTTCAATTTCTTTTCATCAGTGTGAGAGAGAAAAAGGCAAGGTTAAGCGTGAAAGGGGAGAAGGAGAGAGAGAATGGAAAATAAGGAGAGACCTAGGGACATAGAGAAGGACACGTGCTTGATATCATAATCCATTTCTGTTAATTGACGAGTAATTTTTGTTTTCTCGCGCCAATTACTTTTACATTTTTTTCAGCTAATAAAAATTAATTATTATATAAATGAATTAAATTATATAAATTAAATAAGAAAAAAATGAAAAACTTATTGTTCTGCAATGAAAAACCTAAAAAAATTGCTAAACAAACCCTTGGGTAACTAAATCTGAAAAGGTGTCAACTCTTAGCAGCCAACTTTGAAAAGGTTGGTGAAAATGCTAAAAAAAAATTAAATCTCTCGAGGTTCTGTGGCACTTCGGAATTTTTCGTGCGGAAATGCTTTCTGCGGAATTCTAATTCGCTTGCGATTTTTGTGGCACGCCTGAATATTAGATATTATCAGGTGTGCTACGGAAATCTCTTCCACTTGAATTTCATTGCACTGTGTCACACTCAACTCAGCTCAAAATGTTTGAGGGAAACGCAATCATCTCTCAATCCACTCACGTCCGATGCCATTTTGTCACATTTTTTGTCCGAATTTTAGAATTTAGAGTTTTCGAGTAACTTTTATTGTAAGTCGCGCCAATAGCTTTTAAATTTTTTTAAGCTATACAAAATCAATGATTATACAAATAAATTAAATTATATTAATTAAAAAAGAAATTAAATAAAAAACCTTTTATTCAGCAATGATAAACTTAAAAAAGTTGCTAAACAAACTCTTGGAAAATTTCTTATGCGAAGCGGACAACCCTAGCAGCCGAGTTTTAAAGGTTGGTGAACTTGCTTTAAAAAATTAAATCTCTCAAAATTCTGTGGCACTGTGAAATTTTTTTAGCGGAATTGCTTTTCTCTGAATTTGAAAAAAAAAACCAGGATTACGAAATAAAATCCATCCCAAAAACAATTCTTCTCCGCAAAAATATTTTTAAATTGGGAACTCTTTAAGGATTTGTTTTGATGGAAATCAAATGTTTCAGAAATATTTGACTATTTTAATGCTGTTAATTTTATAATATTACATACTGAAAAAACTTTTCATGAATACATGTTAATGTCAAGAATTTTAAATTTGCATTTTTGAATGATTCTGTATTTTTTTGAAGACACTCGCTCCAGTCTAGTTTCCACCTTAGAGTTTTTGTGCTCCTCTCATTCATTTAAATTTTAATTTACAATTATTGGTTGCTTGTTTGTTTTCCTGAGGTTGAGTACGGTTTTGGGTTTGAGTTTGAATTTGGGTTCTTCTGGTCGCAAATTGAGTTGGGTTCGAGAAGCAGAAAAGGAGAGAGAAAGTATCTCGTAATTTCAGCTAAAGAGCGAATACTGGACAATACACAGCAAAAAAAAAACAGAAGAAAGACAGGGAAGGGAATGTTGGGCCCAAAGGATTCGTGACTCAACTGGGCCAAAAACTTTGCCACTGTGCCACAGCTGGGCTAAAAGGGGGCAAGGAGCGAGGTGTGGGAAATTCAGGGAGGAATGCTGAAAAAGTACATGACCTATCCAAAAACTCGCAGCTCGAGGTTACAGTCGACGCCTACGCCATGGAAATGGAAATGAAAATGGAAATGGATATGGACATGAAAAGCGACTCGTTGTCGTTCTCTTTGTATACCCTGGGCGGGTATATAAAGTTTGTCAAAAGTATGTAACGGGCAGCATCAACAGTCGAGTCGATATAGTCACATATAAATAAAAATAAAAAAATAAAATAAAACAGAAAATCTTAGTTAAAATACAAAACGAATAGCAAAGTATCAGAGATCGCAAACAAGACTTATGAGTCGGGAAAAACAGTTCAAAATTTTCGTTGTAAATTATTTGTAGCTTGTTTTTTAACCCATTAACGGCTAATGGGTATTTAAATACCCAAAAAAGTATTGACACTTTAAAAATTCTAGCTCGGGGCATGTGAGAGATATCGAGGCAAAATTTATTTCATAGTAAAGAGAAATAATAAAAATATAAGTATAAAATTTGAACAGTTTAGTTATCCTTGTTTATACTTGTAGTTTTTTACAGGTGAATATCTAGCTATTTTTCTGCATACAAAATGTTATCGAAAATAGCTGAAAAATGTATGGAAATCGAAAAAATTAAATTTGAAGATAAAAATTTTTTTTTTGTTTCTTTCAACTTCTATGGTCTTCTAGGCACACATTTCCAAATTTTGTCAAAATCGTACCAGCCGATCTATGGGCAGCCATTAATGGGTTAAATTTTTATGATAAAATTGAAAATAAAACATGCTTTTAAAATTGTATTTAAAAGTTCTTATTAGCAATTTAAAAAAAAAAACAAAATAAAAATAATATTTTTATTTAAATTTTTATTAAAAAAATTCGAAATTAAAATTTATTTTTGGTTGTATGAAAAACCGAAATTAACCGTTATAAATAAAACGGTTACCAAACGGTTATTTTGGTTTACAGAGTTTCAGTTTTAAGGTTACGGTCAAATGAAATTTTTATTCTCGGTTACGGTTTCGGTAAGGGTTTTAATCCCTGATACTTACGGATTAGCTTGCATACTCGCTTACGTGCCTAGGCCCAGGGTATCTTACTGCCGAGTGCACTCGACTCTTCCGCTTGTTTTTTCTGCTTTTTTGTTGCCTTGTTGTGTTTTTTAACAAACATATCATTGATATTTGTGCTGCTTGTAAATGAAACTTTTTGTTGCTTTTCCTTTTCCTTTTTTCTTTTTTTGAGCGACATTGAAAGTAACGATTCAAGCCCTTCAATTTCAGCATTTCAACTTGGTTTCTCAGAGATTTAAGTATGGCTTTAAGTGCTGGCCAGTTCAATGGGCTTTCAATTGTTACAGTGACTTGAAAGGGCAAACAAATTATATAATTTATGGCAATAAATACATACATATAGGCAAACTGGCAGCAGATGAAAGAGTTTTAAATACACACAGACATTGGCTCAGATTATCTGGCCCACAGACAGGACATCAAAGTGACCTTCAAAGGACTCAAATAACATTTGACATTCGGAAAGATTTTAAGCCTACGATTAACTTTTTGTTCAACAATTTAAGTAGCTTTCATTATTGATGTTTGTTTGCCTTTACTTCTGTATTTACAGTAACGAAATTGTCTTTTGAATTTAAAGGTTTATCAGTTAATCATAGCACCTCCATGGTCACTTTATTTGATTTATGATTCATGTTTGTGTCGCATTTCAACTTGTTTGCTTACAGTAACAATTTAGAATAACACAGTTAATAAATGCTTTTTTATGGAAAAAGAAAATACAGCAAATTAAAACAAAAGATTTAAATTTCTAATAGTTAATAAAAAATGTAATTGAAAATTAATACAAAGTCGAACGAAAAATCAAAAAATCAAATTCAAATTCATCTTAAATTATTCAAAAATAATCAGAAAAAATCAAAAATAATCAAAAATAATCTTTTTGAGTATTCGGATTATTTTTGATTTTTTCCTAATTATTTGTGATTTTTTTTTATTATTTATGACTATTTAGTAAAAGTCAAATTATTTTAAATGTTCACAATCAAAGCAGCCAAAATAATCAGAAAAAATCGAAATAATCTGAAATAATCAGAAAGATGATTTTTGATTATTCTTTGAAGTTTTCTGATTATTTTTGAATAGTTGTAATAATTTTAGATTATTTCTGATTTTTTGTAATCGTAATCTCACTAATCTAATTGATTTGTAATTATAATCGAAATTCAACAGGTATGAATCTATGTATATAAAAATAAATAAATAAAAAAATTGAAAAAGTGTCTTGAAGTATTGAAGTTGTTAAAAATGTTGATAAGTTGTTGGCACTTTGTTATGTAATCGAATGTTTTGTTAAGTTCACCTTTAACTATTTTTTTAGGCCATTCAAGTGTGTGTTTTATATATATATTTATACCATATAAATAGCTAGTTTAGCCCTTGACATTAACTGAGTTTGTTGTAGGCGTCTTATGTTGCGCCTATTTGTTAACCAACACACACATAATCACATATTCACACATTCACATATTTATGTTGTATAAACTGAATGTTGCACTGAGAGAAAGAAGAGAGAAAGTTAACTACTAAGCTAAAAACTAATCAGATATATACACAAAAAAATCAAAAATAATCCGGATACTTAAAAAGATTATTTTGAATTATCTCTGATTACTTTTGAATAATTTTAATAATTTTAGATTATTTCTGATTTTTTGTAATCGAAATCATTAAATAATCAAAAATGTTTCAACAGTGAATCATATAGTCACAACGATTATTTCAGAAATTAATCTAATTGATTAGTAATTCTAATCGAAGCTTAACAGGTATGCTCTAGACTTTTCCGCTGGTTTTTCTCAGTGTGGCTGCTTTTGTCGGCCAGTTTTCGTTTCGCTGGTGCTGGTAGGGTGCTGGTAGGGTGCTGGCGGGGTGCTGGTGCCGTTGATGTTGCTGTTGCTGTTGCTGGTGGGTGGCAGGTGGCAGGTTGCAGGGGCAGCCTTTGCCCAGTTTACCACATTATTAGCAGGGCGCTTGGGCATGAAGGAAGCTGCCAAGGTCTGGCGCCTCCCGTTGAGGGGCTTATTATTACTTTGTTGCCCCAGCATGGCAACAACTGATGGGTGGTGGTGAGGGGTGTGGCGGGGATGTGGGTGGTGGGTGGTGGGTGGTGGGGATGCGGGTGGTAGCATTGAGTTGCCCCGTGGGTCGACGACTGCTTTTGAGAGTTTTGTTCATTTCATTTCATTTTGTTTGGTTTTGTTTTGTTTTGGGTTGCGAATGTGGCCAGTGCCTATTAAGCTGCCCATTTCAGCTCTTTTCCTGCTGTGTGTGTGTGCGTGTCTGTGTGTGTGTGTGTCTGTGTGCGTGTGTGTGTGTGTGTGTGTGTGTGTGTTGTGCACACATTTTAAGCGTCTGTCCGCCATAAAAACAAATTTAATCTACGTAATTTTCAGTAAATGTCTACATCAGTTTCAGTTTCAGTTTCATCAGGTTTGAAGTGCGGTTGCCTCAAGAGCGAGATAGCTTGAAAAACAAGTGTGTGGGAGAGAGAGGAAGAGAGAGACAGATCATGTGTGTGAAAGTTTTAAGTACAAATACACTCAGGAAAAATTCAAAAATAAAAACAATTGTTATATAAATAAAAACAATTATATTAATTAAAACGAAAAAAAATTAAACTCAAACCTAAAAGAGTTGCTAAACAAACCCATGGATAATTTAATCTGAGAAGGTGTCAGCCCTTAGTCTAGCTGGAAAAGGTTATTGAAAACGCAAAACGCTAAATCGCTGCGATTTCTGTGACACCCCCGTATATAAATAAATGCAAATTTTTGATTAATTTTTAATAATGCTCATCAAACTTAAACAATGTTGTAGCTTGTGCTTTGCGTTTGCCAATTTGCCAGCTGAACACACACACACACAAACACACACACTCACACAAAAACACACACAAACACACACTCACACATACACATATATACGCAGACAAGTGTCTGGCAAAAGCTTTGCTTTTAATTCATACGCCCCGTTGGCTGTGGCTTCTTTGGTTGCACCCCAAAAAATGGGGAAAGCCAGGGGAAAAGGAGGCAGCTTGGAGAGGGGGAGAAATGTAAGAGGGCAGGGAGGGGGAAACTTGAATTTTCCCAGCGATTCCATGTGACTTGCCTCTGAGCTGGTATCTCAGTTAATTGCGCTAATAGGCGACAATTTGATTTGCCCTTTTTGGCAGCTCCAGCGTCGCGTCGTTTCCACACCCCATTTCCATCCGCCATTTCCACCCCCCTTTCCAGCTTCCTCCTCCTTCTCGTCCTGCCTTTCCCTGCTTCAATGTTGACGACTGCTTTTCAAGCTAAAATCAAAATCAAAATCAAATCAAGCCGAGAGCCGAGAACTCTCAACGCAGCTTTTTACTTTGATTTTTGTCTTTTTTTTAATGTTTTTTTTAATTCATGTTCATTTTTTGTAATAAGTTAAGTGAATAAATGAAGAGTGTGACAGATTTTCTGCAAAAAAGAAGTAGATAAATTAAATTAAATTAAATTAAATTCAGCTGTGTTGAGACTTTTGTGTATGCAACTAAATCAAACGTTGATTTCTAAAATATACCTATTAAATAAAACATATATAAAATAAGAATAATATGTAAATAAATTAATTCAAATTCGAATATCGCTCACAGCTTTTGCGGTGCACTTAAACGAAGAAGATAAAAGAAAAACATACAAAATTCAAACGCACATTTGTTAATTAATGTTTAACTAATTTAAAGAAAACATTTTTATTTAATTTTTTTTTTTTGCATATTTTTATCTGAATTAAACAACATAAGACACAATATAATTAAAAAGAGAATTGGTTAAGTTTTTAATTGATTATGATGTTTTACATGGCAAAGCACGTTTTCAACTTTAAATGCAATAAAAACCAAATAAATATAAAATAAATAAAAATCAAAAAAATTAAAGAATTTAAAATAAATATAAATAATCGTATCATTTATAAAAACACCTCATAAATGCTCAATTTCTTTTATTTCCACTCAACTTATTTTAATATATTTACAATATATTTATGTTTACTTTTCGCTGTGTGTGCAATTTTTATGAAGCTATAATTTAAAGATAGTTATATTTGCATCTTAAATTTTGCAATACTTTTTTTTACTAACATCTAGTTTCAAACAAATTTAAATTAATAATAATAACAATAATACAAATAATAAAAGCTGCTCATCAGAAGTTCGTTGTTTTGTTATCAAGTAAAAATTATGAAACCAAAAAATAATTATTTCTTTCGCAGCAGTTTTAAAAAAACAAAAACAAAAGATTTTTGTTTCTTGACGCTCTGGTGACGTGTTCTTTCAATTATATTTTTATTATTGTTTATTTATTTTATATAATATTTTGCTGCAACTAGTTGTTAATCCATATTGTTCATACGCAGCGTGCGCGCGATTAAGTTAAATTTCTTGTTTGTTATGTTGCCAACTCAGTGTTGGTATAACTTCAAGTTGAAGCTAAAGTTAAAGTCTCAGTCTCAGTCTCAGCTGTGGCTTCTCACTTTATTTCCCTGTCTCTCTTTTTCTTTTCTTTTCTCTTCACTTCTCTTTCTCTTCTCTTTTCACTTCTTTTGCTGCCCCATTTGTTACGCCTAATCTGAGACTCTGCCTCTGTTAATTTGCATGCATCTCTTTTGGTTGTTGTTGTTGCTGTTGTTGTTGCTGTCATCACTGCATCCTGTTACTGTTAGCTATAAGTTCTTCTCTGCTCCACTTGTCGTTCATTCTTTCATTTCACCTTTTTTCTTTGCTCCATCTTTCTTTCGTTCTTTCTTCTGCTTTTATGGCTGCGACGCTATTTCATTTTTGCATTTGTTTAGTTGTTGCTTTTGTGGCTGTTGTTGTTGTTGCTGTTGTTGTTGCGACTGGCAACGCTTGAAACTGCTCGCAACTTCAATTTAATAATAATAAAATATAAAAAAAGGTAAAAGAATATAAAATCTGCACTCTTATTATGCCATCAACAATAAAAACAACGCTGACATCGCCAACAACAACAACAACAACAACAATCTGTTTGTCGCTACTAAAAAAGTTTGCACCGCATTTTGTGCAACAACAACAACAACAACAGTCAACTAAATCATAAAAAGAAAAATAAATTAAAATAAAATAAAATAAAATAAGCAAAATAGGGCAGATACACTGGCTGATACCCTGTAATACATGCTATTGAGAGTAGAAAATAGAAATAGAACTCTATTCAACAACTCTTATTACATTTTATATTATATTAATTAATCATATTAATTAATCAGGCGTGCCACAGAAATCGCAAGCGAATTAGAATTCCGCCGAAAGCATTTCCGCATTTCGAGAGATTTAATTTATTTTAGCAACTTCACCAACAGTTTTGAGCTAGGCTGCCAAGGGTTGACACCTTCTCAGATTAAATTACCCAAGGATATGTTTAGCAACTTTTTTAAGTTTTTCATTGCAGAACAAAAAGTTTTCCATTTTTTTCATTTTTAATTTATATAATTTAATTCACTTATATCATAATTGATTTTATTTAGCTGAAAAAAATTTAAAAGCAATTGGCGCGCCAAATAAACGTTACTCAACAACTCTAGCGACTGTCTGCCATTAGTCTGGCAACTCTTCGTGACAAGTGTTTTCACAAATTGCACAATAAGTTAAAGGTTTTTTTCGGTAAAACTTGGTTTACCTCAAAAGAGCTATTTTTGGAATGCTTAATTTAAAGAAAACAGAAGTGGTTCAATATATACATATATTTTAAATACCTTACTTTGAATTCTGACTAAAAAATGTGGCATCGCTGCCCCTGACTTCGAAAATCTAAATCGAACTAGGTGGCAACATCGGACGCGAGCGGATTTAGCTCTAGTTTATTTCGCGTAAAATTATTCTGCGAATTGATCTGTGGCACAGCGAAATAAAATTGAGGTGAAATTCAAGCGAAAGCGATTTCTGTGGCAGCCCTGAATTACTCTAATGAAAGAACAAAAATGTTTTATTACATTTTAAACTATTATTAAATATTTCTTCTAGAATTAAGAACAATAATAAGAATAAATCCTTATTTTGTAATTAATAAGTCCTAATATGTTTAGTTGCTATTTTTAATTTTTTTACAAAAATTTAAGTGAAATTCAAGCGAAAGCGATTTCTGTGGCACCCCCGAATATTCTTCCATATAAACATCGATTATTTTATGTTATCGAATTTAGCGGACAACTGTCGGACTTATTAAACCCGATATAGTAGATACTCTAAAGTACTTCAAATATTATGCCAAGACACTAATTATTTTATATTTATCGATAGTTACAAATACAAATACAAATCAATTTGTAATAGATACACCCATTCCATGAACTTTATTACAGGGCATAATAATAATAAGAAAAACATTTGGAGACGCCGCGATAAACTTTTTGCTGGGCTGCTCTGAGAGGGGGGGTGGGGGTGGGGGGGCGTGGCAAATCGCCTTTACACAACGGCCACAACAATAAAGCCATTTCCAGAGTACAGTGTTAGCTCGCTATGAAGACCCGTTGCCAGTTATGCTTATACCTAATAAATAACAAATTATTTTCATTTTATCAGACAATATTAAATTAATATGAGTTATATATAAATTTAAATTTAAGCTGAAAAGTTAAAAAAAAGAATTAAGAAAACATTGATTGACTGATAAAAAGGTTGGGAAAAATATTCTAAAAAAAATAATATATATATAACAAGCGGAAAAGGCTATAGTCGGGTAGTCCCGACCATGGGATACCCGTTACTTATTTAAATACACATTAAATATTTTTATTACATACTCTTAGGCACCTGCATTGCTTGACAACTTAAAACTGTCATAACTACCGATCTATTGGGCCGATCTGACAGACGGACGGACGGACAGATGGACATGGCTATATCGACTCGGCTGTTGCTGCTGATCAAGAATATATTAGTTAGTTGCATACATTGCAACGAATACAATATGGGTATTTCCAGGATCGAGAACGCAACATTTGTACGTCCTTAAAAGAAAAAAAAAGGGCTAAAGTTGACATTTTCAAAATGTTTTCTTATAGGCCTAATGCATTTTATCAATACTATTTTTGTTATAAAAGACAAGCTTTGAGGATATGTCGTTTTCGAATTATTTATAGAAAATAATGCATCGCGAACGTGACAAAAAATGGAAGTCATGTTGGACTTCATCTTGACAAATGCGAAAGTCTGCGAAATGTGGCGAGTAATTTGGATGAAAATACTTTTAAAACGTAAAAAAATAATGTAGTTTTCCATTTAAGAAATAATTTTGATATGTTAAAATCGATTTAATTATTTTACAAGTTTTATTAGTAATTTGTAACGCGACATCGCGAACGCGACAAGATTTCCACCTAGTTTGTTTCAAGAATATGTTCATCAAATTTAATTCGATATATCGAAAACATGTTTTAAATTAAACTTTCAATATATTACTATGTATGAAAATGGTTTACGTTACAATCTTACTATCTAGCTTAGTGTAATCGTTAAAATACAAACAGTCCATTTTGGAAGTAAATTTTTCAGAAAATGGGCAAAAATATGGAAAAGTTAATTTATTCTAAAGTATAATCTGTATGTTTATCCTTTTGAATTTATTTTAGCGTAACTATATTGCTCAAATAAAAAACTTGAATACATTTTTGGAAGAAAATTTCACAAGATGTGAGTTTTTGATCAGTTTAACGTTTTATGGCGTGGTGGACCTTTTTCTGGAAATGCCCATATGCCCTTTAACTTATTTGCTAAGTAACGGGTAAAAAAAAGGAGAACAAAGCAATGGAATATTGTGGCATTGTGACGTCAGCGGAAGTTTTGTTGCAAGTTGCAGGTTGCAGGTGGCAAGTAGCGAGCGAAATCGCTAACTGCTGCCTGCTGACTGTTTGTTGTTTGTAGTTTTTTGTTTGTTGTTTTTTGATTGCTGGCCCAGTGACCCACTTGCTCCGCGGGAGAGTGCTGATTTCAGCGGTGACTGCGAGTGCTGAAGTCGCTGCTGCTTGTGGCAGCCACAGTCGCAGTCGCAGTCACAGCGCCGCAAGACAATCGCAACAATTGCAACAATCGCAACAAAGTTTTGTCTCCGTCTGCGTCTTTGTCTTTGTCGTCGCCACAGTTGCCATTTAAATGCAAACCAGATTCTTTTTCGGGGCGAAGTCAAAGGAAACTAAACACGGATGAAGAGGGCAAAAGACAGCGAAGAGAGTGAGAGGGAGGACAAATCTAGAGAGAGAGAGAGAGCTGGTTTCTGAGGGAGAAACCGAGAGAGAGAGAGTTCGAGTTCTCGGCAGTTTCTTTGACCTTGCGCAGTTTCAAAACTGTGGCTCAATTTCGTGGTGAATTTGGTCCGAAAAGAGAGTCAAAAGCTGTTGGCCAAAGACCAAAGAGAGTTTGGGCCAACTTTAAAAACAGTTAAGAGAGCTTTGTCAGCCAGCTAATTAAACACACTTTGCCCTGTCTCGAATTTGATAAACACAAGACACAAAACACAAAGCAAAAGACGTTGTCAAGAAGTCGACCTTTAAAATCTGTCCGTCCGTCTTGTCTGAATTCTTGGCCAACACTTTTTGTCAACCGTCTCACAAATGAAGCTTTAACTTCAATGTGTCAAAGGCGTCAAATACTCGCTGATAATGGAATTGGAATTGAAACATTTTGGCACATCTTTATTTGTGATGAATTCAATTCCTGCTTCAAAAAACGTTTCCATCCTTTGTCCATGGAGAATTATTTAATGAGTTGTTAATAAGTTGATTTCAAATTCAGCTCTGGTATTTGAATTAATCGATATTAAGATATTCTGCTATATTTTTTAATTGAACTTATTTTACTAAGTATTAAGGAACTTTTAACATTCAAATTTGGTATTTGAATTATATTTTGAGCATGTTCTTTATAACACATAATTTTTATGAAATCAGATGTATTTCTATGAAATTTAACCTCTGAAAATATGTTTGAATAGTATAAGTTGCCAGCATTGTAGATATTATGGTAGTTTTAGGTTATGCTGTGACCTCCTAAAATCCCAAACAAAGATTTCTCAGAGTAATCAGACATTTTTCTGCATTTTTTCTTTGTCTTCATAAGCAAATTTTTATAAATATACATTTAATAAAATCATAAATACTTATTCTAAGCTAAGTCTGATTAAAGTCTATTATTATAGTCTAATACAATAAGAACAATCTATTAAAAAATAACTAAAATAAATAAATTGTTTATTTTAATTTGTGAAAATTGTGAAATGATTTGAAAATTTAAAATAATTTGATTTTTTTTACCAAATAGTCATTAATAATCTGAAGAAAGTCTAAAATAATCAGAAAAATCAAAAATATTCCGAAATACTCAAAAGATTATTATTGATTTTTTTTTATTTTTTTTTATTATTTTTAAATAATTGTAATAATTTGAGATTTTTTTATTTTTTGTAATCGTAATCATTAAATAATCACAAATTTTTCAACAGTGAATTATATAGTCACTACGATTATTTCCAAAAATAATCTAATTGTTTAGTAATTCTAATCGAAATTGAACAGGTATGGTATACACCAGCGGTGGGCACGAAATCTGAATTCGGGAGCACTACAACAACAAACCTATTAGAGTCTACCTAAGTTGGGAGCAGCCACTGCTCCCGGAGCCACTGCGTGCCCACCGCTGGTATAGACTAATATGTTGAATGGTTTATGCAGATTAAAATGGTATCAAATTGGATTTGTGTCTTAGAAATTGTATGTCAAAAATTCCAAATATTTTGTCTCACACAGTTTTTTTTAATAATATTTAGTATATTTTTGGTAACTAGCATTATCTATTATTATAAGCTTTCATCCTACTAAATTAAACGGGGGTAATGGCTGATTTAAGTCATAAGCAATGTAAGCGCTAAAAGGTATGCAACAATTTAGTTTTTTTTTTAATAAGTCACGGGTATCCTATAGTCGGTACTACTTGACTACTTTTTACTTAATTTGAATTACATTTATTGATAACTTTAAATTGTTTTCTTTTTTTTACCCGTTTAGGAGGGGTATTTAAAAAGGAATTTTTTAAGAAACTTTTGATTCGAAGTTATCTTAAATTTTGAGTTGAATTTATTTGCAGCTGTCATTCTTAGATTGATTTTTGGCATTTTGCTGTTTAAAATTCACTTTTAATAACACTTAATTAGCGCGTTTTGGTGAAATTATCGCGATATGTGGTAATTTAGTCTGTCTGTCTGTGGTTCTCATATTGCACTTGGTTGGCTTGCTTTTAACCACATGTCGAGATACAATATACAAGATACAAGATACGCGCTACAAGATATTTGCCAGAATTAAATCAAGCAACGAGAATTCCAATTCCAATTGCGATTCCGATTCCAACTCTGGCTTGTTTGTTGTTGTAATTGTTGTTGTTGTAGCTGTTGTATTTGGCAAGCTGTTTGTTTATTTAAAGCAATTGAAAAATAATTAATTTACTTACGTAACCGAAACTGACATAAAACAAATAAATGCGCAGTGAAATTTGTTGTCTAGTCTTAGTTGTAGTTGTTGATGTTGTTGTTGTTGCTGCTGTCGCTGTCAGTTGTAGAGAAAGACACGGAGTGAGTGGGAGTGAGAGAGACAATGACAACGAGGCGTTCAACTTGAAGCAGCAACAAGAAGATAAGCAAAATGCACTCAAAAAAAAATGCAGAAAATTGATTTATGGGTATTATCAGGTATTATCAGTATTAAATAAAGAAAAATATGGCTAAAGTTGACATTTTCAAAACTGTTTTCTCACTTGTTTTATGCATTTTATCAACACTATTTTTATTATAAAAGACAAGCTTTGAGGACTTGTCGTTTCCGAATTATTTATAGAAAACAATGCATCGCGAATGTGACAAAAAATGGAAGTCATGTTTGACTTGATCTTGACAAATGCGAAAGTCAGCGAAATGTGGAGAGTAATTTGGATGAAAATACTCTTAAGCCGTAATAAAATAATGTAGTTTTCCATTTAAGAAATAATTTTGATATGTTACTATCGATTTATTTATTTTACAAGTTTTATTAGTGATTTGTAACGCGACATCGCGAACGTGACGAGATTTCCACTTAGTTTGTTTCAAGAATATGTTCGTCAAATTTTATTTGATATATCGAAAATTTGTTTTAAATTAAACTTTCAACTTATTTCTATATATGAAAATGGTTTACGTTACAATCTTACTATCTTAATCGTCAAAATACAAACGGTCCATTTTAGAAGTCAATTTTTAAGAAAACGGGGGAAAATGTAGAAAAAGTGAATTAATTTCAATGTAGAATCTATATGTTCATCCTATTGAATTTCATCTAGCGTATATTGCTTAAATAAATAGCTTGAATACATTTTTGGATGAAAATTTTACAAGATGTGAGATTTTGAACAGTTTAAAATTTTTGGGCGAGGTGGAGGTTTTTCTGGAAATGCCCATATAGAAATGATAAAGCTTAATCCTGATTAAAAAAACACTCTTTATATATGTACATTAGAGCGGGTCAATTTGTTCGGGTCGAAAAAAAAGGTGATAATCGTCCACCAGAATCGGAATCTACGATGATTTCTAATAATATTTCACAAGAAACTATGTGTTTAAAATCAATTCCTTGGATCGGAACCTACTCTAAAAAAAAACCCAAAAAGAGGGCGATTTAAGATGAATTTTGGTGAACAATTTATGAGGGGGTCTCTGCTAGTTTTTCTTTTTATTGAATTTTGAAATTTTCAAATTTTAATACAGTCGAACTTCCCTAACTCGAATCACCATTATCCACAAAAAAAGTTCGAGTTGGGGAGACTTCGAGTTAGGGAAGTAGAATTGTATGAAATTTGCCTAGTATTGCCACTCGATTTTGTTCGAGTTAGAGAGACTTCGAGTTAGGGAAGTTCGAGTTAGGGAAGCTCGACTGTACAAAAATTTTCTTTTTCAATGCAAAGTTCATTTTTTATTGAAATTTAAATTTAATACCGGTTAACGGTTGCGGTTATGATAACGGTTTTTATGTTTTGGCAATTTTCGTGCAGTGTGCGGTGAAGAGTCAAGTTTGCCACTGGGGCATGTCTTTAAATTATAATAAAGCTCATCAGGCAACAACGGCAACAACATTTGCAACAACAGCAACAATTGTTGCTGGTAGCTGGCAACTGCAACAGCTGCCGCATTAGCTGAAAACTGAAAGCTGAAAATGAACTTGCAAAATTGATGCGTCAACTGAAAAGTTGTCAACGTTTTGTTACTTGTTGTTATTGTTAGCCAAGTAGTTTACATTATTATTGTTGTTGTTAGTCTAGTGTTTGTTATTGCATGTTGTTGTTGTTGTTGTTGCTGTTGTTGTTGCTGCTGGTTGCAGGTAATATCGCTTAGTCGGTTTACTCGCCATCAACTGCAAATGACATGCATCAAATTGAATGAAAACATTCTAAATTGTAAAGTTAGGTAAAGGCCACTCTCTCTCCAAAGTCACACACACACACGCACACACACACACACACACACACACATAGAAAATGGCAGACGCTGCCACAAAGCAAGCGGAAATGATTTTTGCTGGTTGCTCTTGGCACTTTTGGACTTTGCCACTTACCAAATTCACCAATTAAATTAGTTGTGTGTGTGTGTGTGTGTGTGTGCACTGAGAAAAATGTATGCCATCCCAAAAACAATCAAACTAATAATATGATGTCTTATTTGCGTCAGTTTGTTAATAATTCTCGAGAGTTAATACGAAATTTAGGCCACAAGTGAGTCTATTCATTATAAAATATAAGTGACAGCTGTCCAAAAAGTTCAACTCAGAACAAAGTGTTGCCGGATTAAAAACCACAAGTCTAAAAAAAAAGCACCCTTTATATATTCTTGTAAATAAAAAAAAGAAACAAACAAAAAAGCTGAAATAGTAATATTCCATTCGAAAATTAAACAAAAAGTATGTTAAATTTGTACTAGAAAATTGTTGTTTGTTTCAACCAGCGGTGGGCACGCATGGGCTCCGGGAGCTAGCGGCTGCTCCCGAGTTCAGATTTCGTGCCCACCGCTGGTTTAAGCGTAGTACGATTTGACTTTCTACAGACTTGGATCAATTTAGAAATGTATTCCAGATTATTAGTATTCCAGAGTAACCTGATTTACTTTTTCTTGAGTTTTCGAAAGGTGAACTTCAAATACGATGTTTGTGCCCAGTTTCAAAAAAATACTTGAATACACTTTAAGTACGATTTTTTTTTTATTTTATTTTTTTTTTTTAGTGTGTTGTGTGTGTGTGTGTGTGTGCTTGTTTGTGCAATCATAAATGTTTGCATTATGAAATTAAAATTAAGAAACCAAGCGCAAAAAAAATGGAGTGAAAACTTTTAGCTGCTCTTGGGCAACAGCCAACAATTGACAACAACTTTCAGCCACAACAACAACAACTTTGAACAAGAACAACAACAAAAACGACAACAACAACGAAAACACTTGCGCTTTATTTGCATATTTCAAGTAGTAAATTAGATTTTCGCTTTTTAAACTTAGCGGGGCAACCGTTTTAAAAAGTTCTGCCACGCACTGTTTTTTATTTACAATTCAAAATTGACAATAGAAAATGTTGGGTAGAAGAAGAAACTATCCGTCAGCAGCAGCAAAAAATACTGCAAATGAATGCACAATAACATTTAATTTTGTTTATTGTGAGTTGCGCCAATAGAATCACAACGAACGACGAACGACGAAGGAGAAGCCGACATTCTATGTATTCAAGTTATTTATTTAAGCAATATACGCTAGAAGAAATTCAAAAGGATGATAAATATAGATTCTACATTGGAATAAATTCACTTTTCCATATTTTTGCCCATTTTCTTAAAAATTGACTTTCAAAATGGATTGATAATATATTCTATCGATTACACTAAGTAAGATAGTAAGATTGTAGCATGAACCATTTTCATACATAGAAATATGTTGAATGTTTAATTTAAAACAAGTTTTCGATATATCGAATAAAATTTGATGAACATATTCTTGAAACAAACTAGGTGGAAACCTTGTCGCGTTCGCGACGTCGCGTTACAAATTACTAATAAAACTTGTAAAATAAATAAAATGATAGTAACATATCAAAATTAATTTCTAAAATGGAAAACTACGTTCCTTTATTACGTTTTAAAAGTATTTTATTCCAAATTACTCGCCACATTTCGCTGACTTTCGCATTTGTCAAGATGAAGTCAAACATGACTTCCATTTTTTGTCACGTTCGCGATGCATTGTTTTCTATAAATAATTCGAAAACGAAAAGTAATCAAAGCTTGCCTTTTATAATAAAAATAGTGTTGATAAAATGCATAAAACAAGTGAGAAAACAGTTTTGATAATGTCAACTTTAGCCATTTTTTTTTCATTTAAAGACGTACAAATGTCGCGTTCTCTATCCTGAAAATACCCATATTATCTTTAGTTGTTTTTAATCACTTTATTTGTGGCATGTTTGCTTGTCTGTGTGTGTTTGTAAGTGTGACTGGGTGAACATTTTGTTGCATACAGGGTAGCTCGTAGTCGAGCGAACGCTTTTGAAACTCGAGCTGTAAACAATTTTATGCCCTCAACTATTTTTTATCTCTTAAATCTTGTTATTTATTTACGACGTTAACAGTTGCAACAAAATAGTACGAAGTTACCTTAATTATGTGTGCATTTGTAGTTTTTCTTTTTATTGAAAAGAGAAAGTGATCTGTGGGAAAACTTAATAAGGAAATTCGGGGTCAGAGTTCAGGAAGTTGCTTAGTATGGAAAACTTATTTGTTTCTTGAGTTATTTCAACCAAACTAACAGATTGTATATACTTAACTATATTTAATTAATATGAATGATATATAAATTGAAATTGAAAATTGAATTACAATAAAAAAGATAGAAGAAACTAAAAAATAAAAGAAAATTTTTTTAGATTAAGCCCAAGTACATTTATTATTTTATTTTATTGTTTGTTTTTAAGGTCCATTATGTATTTATTATTTTTTGCTAAAATTTTTTTTGTTTTAGTTTGACTGCTTAGGAATAAACAATAACTTAAAATATTTGTACGACTACATTACGTATACGCAGCGTTGCGCTGCCCACGATATTTATTTGTTTGATTTGTTGGCAGACATTCAAAGGCCAAAAGCAAAAACATTGACAGCAACAACAACAACAACAGCAACAGCAACAACAATTGTATTCAATTGCTAGCAAAAATGTTGCAGCAACTTTGTTGCTGACGTGGCAACAACAACAACAGCAACAAAACAATAGATAATGATGACACGTCAGCTTTTGTCATGTGACAATAAGTAAAGCAACAACAAAGCAAGACAACAACAAAGACGAAGAAGAACAACGAGAACAACAACAACAACAACAAGCACATGAAGCTACTCGATGTCAGTTGTCAGCTGGCAAAAATAAGAAGCAACTTGAATGGAACCGATGAAACAAGCCATCTCTCTCACTCTCACACTCTCTCTCCGTCTCTCACTCAGCAGTACATGCTGTGACAATAGCAACAACAACTATAACAACAACAACAACACATGAGGCTGTAGCTAACAACAGATAAAGCTTGAATACATTCCAAGCAGGTAGTACTGTAGCTGAAAGGGGGTTGCTTATGAACAACAGTGTTGGTGGGCGGGGGTGGCTAAAAGGGGAGGGGGTTGAGGGATTGAATGGTAGATGAAGCATTCGTCTGCAAAGTGCGACGAGTTTCGGCACACGGCGCCAACTGCTGCGGAAGTCAATGTAAAGTAACGGAAAGGCAACCACAAATACTCAAACACACACACACACACACACACTTCATCCCAAACACATGGCGACTACTCATACAGGCACCAAAATAACAAAAAAAAACAAGGAACAAGTTTCACGGTGCAGGCGACACGTGTGTCATTAACGATATAAACCCGTGGTGTCCAAAATGACAAAAATGGGACAGGATCTCATACATACTATAATTCTGCCGGCGTCGCGACGCGTCGCTGCGACGCGTCGCTGCCGACACACGTGCAGAGAGAGAGAGGAAATACGCGTGTTCTATAAATAGCACGCTCGGCGGCTTGTGCTCTCACGAAGCATCTGATCGGCTGATGCTCTCTGCTGAGCTGCGTTCAATGAGAGAGCGCTAGACTTTTATCATGCACTGCAACTGATGCTTTGCTCTCTCTACGTCGCCAACTGTAACGATGCGACAGTTCGAATATCCTTTCATTAAGTGTAAGTAAGTGCGATGAGGTTAACATTTTAACTTGAGCCAAAATTTGTTTGAAATCGATGCGAAAAATCATACAGGCATGCCACAGAAATCTCTTCCCCTTGAATTTCACGTCAATTTCATTTCTCCATGCCACAGTCCAATCACATTCACAATTTTGAGGGAAACGAAATCATCGCTCAATTTACTGGCATCCGATGCCATGAGAATAATGTCACATTTTTTGTCCGAATTTTTTAATTTAGAGTTGTCGAGTAACTTTTATTGTTTGCGCGCCAATAACTTTTAAATTTTTTTAAGCTATGCAATATCAATTATTATATAAATAAATTGAATAATATAAATCAAAAAATGAAATAAAATAAAAGTTTTATATTCTGCAATGATAAACTTAAAAAAGTTGCTAAAGAATTCCTTGGGAAATTTAATCTGAGAAGGGGCCAACCCTAGCAGCCTAGTACGAAAATGTTGATGAACATGCAAAAAAGCCTAAATAACACGAATTTCTGTGGCACGGAAAAATTTCGAAGTGGAATTGCTTTCCTCTAAATTCGCTTTCACTAGTGATTTCTGTGGCATACCTGATAAATTAAATGTGTACAATTTAATGTATTGTGTGATTTGTGCTGCGTTTGTTGCCTGTGCGAGATGAAGACAGAGGAAAGGAGAAAGAGGAAAGGAGAACGGAGAGTGCCATAATGTGTGGCAGCAACACGAGTTCTCTTGAGTAGAGTTCGGTTCGGGGGAATGGAAGCAAGAAGAAGAATCGTTTCGACATTCGACTTTGGTTAACTTCGTTTGCTTGCTGAGAAGCTGTTGGTTGTTGGTTGTGCCAGCTATTCACAGTACTCACTATTCACTCACTCGCTATTCATTTGGCTCGTTCTTTGCCTTTTTATACCCTGGGCGGGTATATCAAGTTGGTTAAGCTCTGCCTAATGCTAGAGATATGGGCTCGTGTGTGAGAGGTCCTGAGAGGCCAAAATATACTAACTATTGTAAGTCAAGTCTTCACAGCAAAAAAAATATATTTGGAAAGGTCGTTTAAATTCCGTTTGAATTTTGCAAAACTTTCCTTAATCCATTAAGTACCCATTGAAAATTTCGAATTTATGTAAACTTTTCCATTTTAAACTTTTTTCCTCGATTTTTTACAAAAAATGTTTTGATACAGAAAATTTTTCAAACAATTCTAAGAGTGACTGCAATAAAAAACTTTCAAAAATTTCTTCGCTAGTATTTCTTATAATTTTTGGAAAATTGCTTTAAAGGCACTTATTTGTCATTTTCATACAAGAAATGCCTTTTAACCCATTAATGGCTGCCCATAGATCGGCTGGTACGATTTTGACGAAATTTGGAAATGTGTGCCTAGAAGACCATAGAAGTTGAAAGAAACAAAAAAAAAATTGTATCCTCAAATTTAATTTTTTCGATTTCCATACATTTTTCAGCTATTTTCGATAACATTTTGTATGCAGAAAAATAGCTAGATATTCACCTGTAAAAAACTACAAGTATAACAAGGATAACTAAACTGTTCAAATTTTATAATTATATTTTTATTATTTCTCTTTAGAACTAGAATTTTTAAAGTGTCAATACTTTTTTGGGTATTTAAATACCCATTAGCCGTTAATGGGTTAAGCAATTTTCATATTCAAACGACCTTTTCAAATATATTTTGTTCACTGTGAAGACTTGACTTACAATAGCTTGCTTAGTAAAATAGAAAAGAGTGTACTTATTAATTTGGCCAGTAGTGTATGTAGCTGCCGCAGAAACGATAGGTCAATAATTAAGGAATACTATGGAAATTACTGCTCTAACTCGAAGGTCCAGGGTATATTACTGTCGAGTGCACTCGACTGTTCCGCTTGTTTATTTTCATTTCATTTCGTTTTGTTTCTTTTGTTTTGCTGTTGCAGCTGCTGCCTTTTTTAATTTAGTTTGGCTTGGCTTTTAGTTAGTCAGACAGTTAGTCGAGCCTCAAATGAGTTGAAGCAGAAGCTAAAGTTGGGGTTAAGTTTAGTTGTGTTGAGTCGAGTCGAGTCGAGTTGTGTTGAGTTCCCTCTGCCACTGACAAGTCGACAGTCGACAGTCGACAGTTGGCAGTACGTGACCCGCTGAGGCTTCAGTTCAGTTCAGTTCCAGTCAGTCAGCCAGTCAGTCAGTCAGTCAGTCTCACTTCTCATTCACTTCTCTCTCTCTCTCTCTCTCTCTTTCTCAGTCGCTTCTCTGACATTTGACGTTCCACTTTTGCTTTGGTGCGTGCCTCAATTGTCTCATTTCATTGCTGCCACATGTTTTGTGCGTGCAGCAGGAAAACTATGTGGAAAAGCGCAGCAAAAACACACACAAACACACACACACACACACACACACACACACACACACACACACACACACACACACACACACACGCACAACAAAGCCAAGTCAATTTAATTTATTTTTTCATTTTTGTTGTTTGGCAAATTTGTTGTTCTTAATGTTGTTGTTGTTGTCATCAGTCACATCGTCACTTCTGTATTTGTATCGCACTGTGGCTCAGCTATCAGAAAAAAGATGGCAAAAACCTGTAACTGTAACTTTGATCTAGCCATTTCGATTAGAATTACTAATCAATTAGAATATTTTTGGAAATAATCGAAGTGACTACATAATAATAATTTGTGATCATATAATCAGGAATGCCACAGAAATCGATTTCGCTTGAGTTTCACCTCAATTTCATTTCGCTGTGCCACAGGTCATTTCGCAGAATAGTTTTACGCGAAATAAACTAGCGCTAAATCCGCTGGCGCCCGATGCTGCCACCTAGTTCGATTTAGATTGTCGAGGTCAGGATCAGCAATGCCACATATTTGAGTCAGAATTCGAAGTAAGGTAGTTTAAATATATATATGGATCCACTTTTGTTTTCTTTAAATTAATCATTCAACGGAACAACTCGAAAATTGATTTGATTTTTGCCAGCTACTTTTGTGAACTTAACCATAGTGATCATTGACTTGTTACACGCTTCTATGAAACTGAAGCTGCACTGACCTCTCACCCCACTGACCCCTGACCCCCGACCCCCGATCCGTGACCCCAGACCACCAGGCCCCCTTTCATTCCCCTCAGTCCCCATCCCAACTTTTAGGTTGGCCTTTGTATTCCATTTGCTGACGCATTTAAATTTCTGTTTCTGTTTCTGTTTGCATCGAAAGCAGCGTTGTATTCTTCTTCTTCTTCTGCTGCTGCTTCTTCTTTTGAACTGTCAACGTAATTGAGTTGACCTCGACACGAACTCACGCACACACACACACATTCACACATTGACACTTAATCTTTAGTTGCCAATTTAATCATCACTTCAACCTTTTCACATCTGTTCCAGCAACGAATCTTTGGCGAATGTTTAGCGAATGTTTAGCGAATGTTTGACGAATGTTTGTGAATGTTTAGCGAATGTTTGGCGAATGTTTGGCGAATATTTGGCAAATGTTTAGCGAATGTTTGGCGAATATTTGGTGAATGCTTATCGAATGTTTAGCGAATGTTTGTGAATGCTTAGCGAATGTTTAGCGAATGCTTAGCGAATGTTTGGCGAATGTTTGGCGAATGTTTAGCGAATGTTTGATGAATGTTTGGTGAATGTTTGGCGAATATGAATCATTGATTAAGCCTATTGTCATTGTTACAAAAACCGAACCAAATCTCAAAAACTTAAGAGAACATTTGAGTGGATGGCAAGCAATAATGTAAGATTTCTATTCGTGCCCTGATTCTGATTCATTTATTTGAAACTCAAACTTTTATTTTCAGAAAAGATATACTGTTGAACTTCTCTAACTCGAATCATTAAAGAAAAAGTTCGACTTAGGGAATTTTATTTTTTTAAAGTCAACAAAAACAGATTCCAGTTTGTTCAAGACCTGTCAATATTCTCAGAAATTGGTTTTTTCGTTCTTTTGCTGTGTCCAGAAGAAGTTCACGATTTAAGTGTCATCATAATTAATTTTCCATTTTTTAATATAATGAAAACTGTTTTCGATGAGATACCAAATTTGTCAGCCACTTTAATTTTTTTGGTCCACTTTCGAATTCCTTAACAAATAAGTTTAAATATTTCCTTAAACATTTTGTTTGGAAAGTTCGAGTTAGGGAAGCTCGACTGTACTTAAATTTGCTAGTTACTTTTAGTAGAGGTTTAGTGGAGAACTCTATAAAATAAGCTGGCTATTTGGAAATTTCAAATAAGCGTACTAAATAAACTAGTTCATCACCGTTTCATCAGCACAATGAAACCGATCCGATTCATGCCCGATTAAATAATTGTGTTCTCGTTTTTGTTTTCGTTTACGTTTTTTTTTGCTTTTTGTTTTTATTTTGCGCTGAAATTTACATTGCAAATACTTGAACCGAATGCTGCAGTAATCTTGAGAGCAGCTGCTGTGCTGCCGCCCCCTGTTGACCATGCCCTCCTCATCCCCTCACCAGCCCCTTGAAGTGCAGACAACGCATCCAGCTCTCGTTCTGGCCATAATTCCGCTCATCATGTCCTTGGCCAACATAAAAAGCCCGAAATGAATGAGCGAAATTAAGCGAATGGATGCTTAGGGGTGGATAGAGGCAGTGGGAGGGGGAGTGGGTGCCCAGTTGACTCAGTGGTTGGTCACTCCCTGGAACTGGAGCTGGAGCTGCATTAATGCAAAAGTTTAAGTGTTGCAAATGACGTTGATAATGGCCAAAACGATGAAGAGAGAGGGCAGAATGACATACACTACTGGCCAAATTAATAAGTACACTCTTTTTTTTAAATCTTTTACCTAGTATTTTTTATAATTTTTTGAAAATTGCTTTAAATTACTTATTCGTCATTTGCATACAATAATTGCCTTTTAAGCAATTTTCAAAAAATTATAAAAAATACAAGCAAAGAGATTTTTGAACATTTTTACTGTAACAGCTATTGTAAGTCAAGTCTTCACAGTAAAAAAAAATATATTTGGTCGTTTAAATTCCGTTTGAATGACACAAAACTTTCCTTAACCCATTGAGAACGCTTCGAAAATTTCGAATTTATGTAAAAGTCACTTTTCAAAACTTTTTTCCTCGATTTTTTCCAAAAATATTTTGATGGAAAAAAATTGTTGGAACAATTCTAAGATTAACTGCAAAAAAAAAAATAAATGTTTCAAAAATATTTTTGCTAGCCATTTTTTGCATGAAAATTATGAAAAATTGGTTTAAAATGGTAATTTTTAGGATAAAAGTAGACATTTACATAAATTCGAAATTTTCAATGGGTACTTATAGGGTAAAGGAAATTTTTGCATCATTTATACGGTATTTAAAAGACCTTTCCAAATATATTTTTTTTTACTGTGAAGACTTGACTTACAATAGCTTGTATAGTAAAACAAAGAGTGTACTTATTATTTTGGCCAGAAGTGTACATATATACAGCTGATAAAGGGGTGGAGAAGGAGAAGAGAGAAGGGGACAGAGAGTCTGACTGCCAGCTGCCAGCTGCGTGTCCTTGTTGTCCTCGTCCTCGTGCCTGGACGCTTAATATGTAATTTATAATGTTGATTGCACTGCCAACTAGTGATGGCATATCAGAAACGAACAAAATCCAAAATATCAAATAAGAAATATCGATATTTATTTGCAATTTAAAGTAAAAAAATTATCAAAAACTTTGAATTTTGATAATTTAAACTTTTTAATTGAAAAAAAATCAATAACTTTTACAAATTTTGATAGATCAATAAATATTTTATTATTCCTAGGAATAATCTATGCATTTTTACAAATACTAGAAAATTTAAGATTAATATCGATCTTCTGTCAAATTATAATGATTAGTATTGAGTTAAACTCTTCATACTTTTGAAATAAATCCCATAAAATTAATTTATATTTTGTGAGCTAATCAATAAACATTAAAAACAATTCTTATAAGGATATACAAAGATACATGGAAATATTGACAGCTAAAATTACGCGAAACCGATTTTCAAGTATTATATTTCAACTCGATAATCATGTATCGATTTATCGACCATTCGATTTTTGTTTTGATGACTTTAACCTGTCGAATTTGATCAAATAATTATAGTGCTAATAAATTTATATTTTTTTTTTATAGATTTTATTTTTTTTTTATTTATTTAATTATTTACTTATTTTATTATTATTATTTAATTATTTTGTTATTTTTTTGTTTATATATTTATTGAATTATTTTTTTATTTGTTTTATTATTTATATATTTAAATATAAGTTTTATAATTAGGGATTTAAAAAAAAAAATAGAAAAATTGACAACTAAAATTGCGCGAAACCGATTTTCAAGTACTTCAACTCGATAATCATTTATCGATTTATCGACCATTCGATTTTTGTTTTGACTTTAACATTTCGATTTTTATAATATAAAAAATTATAGTGATAAATTATTTTTCTTGGTTATTTATTTAATTATTAACTAAATTATTTACTTTATTTATTTTATTATTTGTTTGTTTAATTAATTATCGATTTTTTATATTTTTTACTATTTATATATTTATTTATTTAACTATAGATTTATTTTTTTTATTATTCATTTATAAATTATTTTTTTTGTATTATTATTTATTTATTATTATTTTTTTTTTTTTAATAAATTATTTATTCATTAATTTATTTATTTGTTTGCTTAAATGTTTACCTATTTATTATATTTTCGAATGCTACATCGATATTCCTGTAAATTAATGCACTTGTTACAGTCCCTCAAAAATATCGATTCCCATCGCTCCTGTCAACGTCGCTGTCGCTGTCGCTGCCTCAGTCGAAGCTGACGCTGACGCTGACGTCGCTGCAGTTAAGCCGAGTAGATAAATGTATCTGCTTATTAATTATAATGCGGTCGCTGACTGCAGTTTCTCTCTCTCTCTCTCTCTCTCTCACTCTCTCTCGCTCTAGTGATTTGCCCTTTCCCCTTTTCCTTTCCCCTTTTTATCATCCTTGCCCCTCCCCGCCGCTAACTACGCTTAATATCTGTGCTTAGTCAGCGCTCAAGTGTTTGCATTAGCTTGACAGTGGGCGTGGCAGTGTGTGTGTGTGTGTCTGTGTGGGAGTGGGGAGGGGGAAAGGGGGAATGGGAGCAGGCGTCAGAAATTAATGGCGTGTAATTTATGAAAATTATACAATTGCTCTGACTGCCATTCTCTCCCACTCTCGGTCGCTCTCTGTCTCTTTCTGGCCACGCCCAGCTGCAGCAAAGAAATCATAGACTTACCCCCTCCCCCTTTTTGTTATTTCTCTCCCCTTTGCTCTTTCCCCCCTCTGTTCGCCTGCTCTGCTTACTTTGCCAAAAACTTTATATGAAGAAAGTTTGGCACAGCCTTCCACAGGAGGGAGAGAAGCGATGGGTAAAGGGAGGGGAGAGGCGGAAGGGAGGGTGGGGGGCTGCAGTGGCATGTGGTGTGGCAGCAACATTTTATTAACAGGCGTCGTCGTCTATGCGAAAGCTTAAAAAACAAAAATTAATTTAAATTACATATTTGCACAAAACAATGTGAACTGCAAGCGGGCAGAGTGAAGAGAGAGGGAGGGCAGGGGAGGTGAGGGGGTAAGCAGTGGGTGTGCTGCAGAAGGCGGAACATTATAACTCCCCTCCCCCATTGCCATCTTCTTATTCCTTCCGGTTCTGCGTTGTTCTTATCGTTGTTGTTGTTGTTTGGCCAAAAAAACCTCAAATTATACAAATTTACGATGTTTCGCTGAGCGGCTCAGCCCAAAAGCCAAAAAGCAACAGCAACAACAACAACAAAAATTAAGGCGAACAACGACAAAAACAAAAACAACAAAGTCAAAAACAAAATAAAAACATGAAAGAATATTATCTTCATCACGCGGAAGACTTGATACACTTAATATCACACACATTGTATGATTATTTAACGATTTTTAAGGATTTTTTTCAATGATTATGATTAATTTTGAGCGAACAAAATAAATTAAGAATCATTAATATTGAATAACGAAGGAATTTATTACACTAGTTTACAGCCAAAATGCAAAGTGAATCAAAGTATTTTTTTCTTATGGATTTTGGTCCCCTAAACACGAAAATGGCAATTTAAATTTTTTTTTGGAAGCGTTTTCGAAATATTTAAATTTTTTCGAATTTTCGAGGTTACTCCAACTCTTTTGAATATATTTCCATTTCTAATTATTAATAATTGGCCAAGCATGCACTTAAATTAAAGGTAAGTTAATTGTTTTCAACCTTCTTCCATTCAGTATTAAGATCGGTTCAGCGGTTCGGGTGCTAGCGATTTTAATAAGTTCGAAAATTGGATTTTTTTGGGATTTTTTTAGCTTGATAGTTAACATATTGTCCATGAAAAAAAAAACCATAGATAACATTTTTTTTTTTAAGTTTAACGTAAAGCTGATACTGTTCCAAAGAAAATAAGGTATTGTTTATGCAAATCCATCGAAAGATGGCGAATTTCTCTCTCTTTTGGCATTTTGGACAAATTTGCACCTTAATCGGAGTTCGATAACACATTCAAACTTGCATTGAAGCATGTTACATGTTGTCTGTTGAAACTGAGTGACTTTGTTCGAGTTGGCATTTGATGCGTGGTAGGGTGCATAAAAATACAAAAGCCAAGGCTCTGAAACTTTTGTAGCGGAAAACGGAAATGTTTTACATGCACGCAGCGATGACAGAAAGGGAGAGAAGAGAGGGAAGAGGCACGAGGCAAGAAGAGAGAGTTTTGGTAATATCTATTGGGTGTGGGGGAAGGGGGGCTCCGTGCTGTATACTTTTTCTTAAAGTCTTTGCCGTCACTCTCTCTCTCTCTCCTTCTCTCCTTAATTAGTGATTATCCACACACAGACAGAGACAGAGACAGATAGAAAGAGAGAGCACGACACACGTGTGTGCAATTTTGAATATTTAAATCGCAGCTTTAGGCCTTAAAAAGTTCATATTAAATGAAATAAAATGTTGCTAAAACCACAACAAACGCGGGTTCAACGTTGCCAACTTTGTGGCAACAGCGAACAACAAACAACAAACAACAACAGCAACAACACAATTAAATTTGATAACAAATAATGCAAAATTCAATCCAACAAAAAACACTTTTCACTTATTTTGAGTTGAGTTTCAATTTCGGTTTCGGTTTCGGTTTGCAAATTACAGTTTCAGTCTCAGTGCCAGTTGAAGAAGCGGCTAAAACAGCTAAAACAGTTAGTTGTTGTTGGCTCAAAATGCGCCAGTTAATTAGCTCATAAAATATGCACAATGGCAACGCAAATTCGCACCTTGGGCCACAACAACAACATCAACAACAAGGTGAATTAATTGAGTGCCAAAGCAACAACAGCAACAACAGTGGAAGAAATTATAATAGAAAGAGTACAACAACAACAACAGCAACAAACAAGAATATATAAAAAATACATGGCCTTAAAATTGCCTTTAGCCAGTTGAAATTGAGGTTGAAATACTCTACACAAACTGAGTTTGATTGGGATATCTTAAGAAACAAACAAGTTTTTCATACTTAGCAATTCCCTGAACTTTGACCTTAAATTATAGGTCTAATTTCGCCAAACTCTGATCAAATTGGCTCAGCTCTGTTGCGTGAAAACGTCAGCTTTCTAGTCTTAACCGTTTGGCCTACACCTTGATTTTTACTTAGTCCGTCAGTGAGTCAGAACAAAAAATTTTGTAAATATGCATAAAATTGAAAAGAAATATTTTTTGATTTTATTACAAAAATTAATAATAAAAATTGAAAATTATTGAAAGCATAAGAATTGAAAATAAAAATGTATCCTGTTCCTGGATAGTCCGTCCCAATGTAAGTGAAGTTATAGAAAAAAACATCTTTACGAGGTAAAAGTCTAGTGACGAAAACATTTTCATACCCCAAAATTTCTGATATCCAATTATGTGACGAATAATATTAAGTTTTACATATAAATATTTTTAAAAAAGTATTTTGACCCTCGGCACATTGCGCTTAATTCTTCATGCCTAAAAAATGTTACTTTTTTGCGCAGTGCTGAGTGACAAAAATATTTAAGAAATAAAAATAAAAAAAAAAAACTTCATATTATTCGTCACATAATTGGATATCCGAAATTTTGGTGTATGAAAATAAAAATACCCAAAAGCTTACAACATATTGAAAATTAAAAAAAAAATCGTAAGCGGCGTTTTCTCAGAAACCTCCAAAATGTGGGAAAAATAAAAATTAATTGAAGTTATGCCTAAGAGTCCTTTATAATACCTGTTCAACGATATATAGATCATATCTGTAGCTTTTATTGTTTGGATACTGGGGGGTTTTAATTTTAGCGGGTTTTTAGCAATTTCCCGCTAAACTAGCGTTTTTTTTTTTAAAAGCCCGCTAGTTCTGAAAGCTGTTAACGTCGACACGAACGTCGGGAACTAAGTGTATGACAAATTGCATATGCCCCATGGATAATGAATGCTTGGATATTGCGCCAATTGAAGGGGCAACAGAACTGCAAATCAAGTTCAAGTTAACGTTGTTGTTGGTGTTGTCTTGGCCATGTATTGCAGATGAGCGCATCTGAAGTTTATGAACTTTGTAATTACACACTTTATTAATTTATGCGCTGCGGGGTTGAAATGAAAATGGAAATGGAAATGGAAAACTTGTGCCCACACTTTCGCAGTTTTCGAGGACGGCAGCAAAAATATAACAACAGAGATAATGACTCTAAATGAGATGCTCAAAGACACACACACAAGGAATGGAGTGGGACAGCAAAGGACAAAAGCGAAAGAGAAGGAAAGATTCAACATATTCGTGCTTTATGACAGGACAGCACAATAAAAAGAAAGGAAAGAAATGAAGGGGGGAAATTGTCGATTGTCGGTTGTCGGGTGACAAAAATGATGACAGACTTTTGGGATCTTTGCGTATAAATCTTATAAATTAGGCAGATATTTGTTGTTTTTATTGTTGACTGCTGGTGCTTACAAATTTTGAAATAATCCTGAAAACTCAAGCAAACAAAATGTACAAATAATTAAGCAAAAAGTGTTGTACTCGAAGAAAAACGAAGAAATAAAATAAAGAAACTTTAGCTCTACATTTGATTAGAGAATCAAAATATGTGTCTTAAATTCCTTTCATGTTGTCTTGTCTTCTTTTGTTTTGTTTTTTTTTTCACTTTTTGGGGGGAGCTGTAAAAACTAAGCCCGTTGAGCTGACAGACTTAAGTTAACGGCTGGGACTTGTAAAATCTGTTGATAAGATAATTGTTTCAAGCCAACAACTTGAGGAGGCGAAAAGATTGTTGGCGACTGAAGGGGATTTAATGCAAATTCATTTTTAATGTAAATAAAAAAATGTTGAAAAATGTGGTATATATGTATATATATTAGGTCTTTTATAAATAAAATATAGTATGTTTGCCTTTGTGAAAAATGTGAGAAAAAATCGTCAGAGCTTTTAGCGCTAAGCAATTCTTAAATTTTGTTTCATTTTTTTTAAAACCATATTGAAAGGACATTTAATATATATTTATGATTTAAAGAAAATATGCATAGAAAGTGAAACGTTCGCAATAGACAAAGATTAACTTATAATAATTTTTTAAGCTAAATTGATATGGTCATACACTCCACTAAATTTTTAAACTGGGATACTTTTTGTTTAATGTGCCAAATTCGCTAAGAAATGTTAAAATGCACATTACCCTCAAATCGACTTCCATTTTTTGTAACGTTCGCGACGAAACTTTCAGTGGGCTTCATTTTGCTTATAAGCAGCAAGGCTTTTATCTTAAAACAGGCTTAAAAGTGCTCCCAAAAATTTGAATTTTTTAATACAGTCGAACTTCCCTAACTCGAACTTCCCTAACTCGAACAAAATCGAGTGGCAATACTAGGCAAATTTCATACAATTCTACTTCCCTAACTCGAAGTCTTCCTAACTCGAACTTTTTTCGTGGATAATGGTGATTCGAGTTAGGGAAGTTCGACTGTAAAATATCAATAAAATAAACCGAACAGAACGGGAGATGTATCAGCTTAATCATGGAAATATTCGTGTAGACGTAACGTTCGCTACGCTGGATTAGCCCATTTAAGAAGAAAATAAACATTATTTTTGAGAGACTATATGGTAATGTAATAAATATGATCTAGAGTAAGCTTTTTCAAATATAATATAACATTCAAATATAAAACATAACTAAAATTTTAAGGAGAAGAGTGACAAATAAATTTATAGTTTACAGCCTTTTAATGTTCGAATTACTCTCTATCTCTCTCTCTCTTTCTGTTGATGTCTTGCTCTCTCACTTGCAGTGCTTGAATTGTAATATATGTATATGTAACATATATACATAGTTTTAATTAAGATAACGTAATTCATTTAACTATTCGAATATTTTGAATTTGCACTCGTGAATGCATTTGAAATTGAGAATTGTTGTTGTTTTGTGTTATTTTACCTTGTGTGCTGTGAACTGTATTTAAAATGGACATTAAAGAGAGAGAGTGAGAGAGAGAGAGAAGAGAGAGAGAGAGAGAGAGAGAGAGAGAGAAGAGGAGATGTCTCAATTGAAAATTGAATTTGCAGTGAAGTTTCCTTGTGCAGCCGGCCATGAAATGTACATAAATTCATGTACAACAATTTTTTTTTGATTTCCATTTCAATTGTCGATTGTCGATGGTCATCAACGACACTACGCAAATATTTACAATTTAATTAAAGTGCAAATGCCAAAAGTAATGTCCAAAAATATTCCCCTATATGGGAAGCAAAAGTCACAAGAGACAGAGACAGAGACAGAAAACAGAGCGAGAGAGAGAGAGGAAGACAATAAACTGAAAGTGAGTTAAAAATGTTGAAAAATAAAGGAAAATGGCAAAAAGGGATTCTTTGTGAACTGAACACTGAAACAATAGAGGTATTCCTGCAACAGACTTTAATTATATTTAAGCAAATCTTTATTTTTTTTTTTTTATATTACCGACTTGTTTAACCTAATTTTCTTTGCTGTTATATCGGGATATGTCTGGGATATCTACAGTAATTTCACTGCATTGTGTGTGAATATATAGTTATTTTACCATCAATATTTGGAGAGCAGAAAGCAAACATATTGAACTCATAGCTAAATGCCCAGGCACAAATATACAATTTGTGAGTTTGGTTGAGATATGTATCTTTAGAAATAATAAAGTTTTTCATACTTAGCAAGCCCTGAACTTTGACCCACTTACAGGTCGAATTTTGCAAAACGCCGATGAAATTGTCTCAGCTTTTTTGTGTGAAGACTTCAGCTTTCTAGCTTTAACCGTTTGGCCTACACGTTGATTCTCAGTCAGTCAGTGAGTCAGTTTTGTTTATATAGATAATATTTTCTGCAGGAATACCCCGAATATGTGATATGCTATTTTGTTCCCAGCTCTCCTGTGTCAAGGTGTCGCAATGCTTGCCCGGAATATATAATGGCCATAAGGTTCGGTTTCGGTTAAGGGACCTCTTTCTTTTTTCTTTTTCTGTTTCTGTTTCTCTTTCTATGTCTATCTCTGTTTCTGTTACTCCTCCAAACTTGGGTTTATTCTTCAGTCTCGGTTTCTGTTTCTGTTTTGCTCTCTCCAAACTCCGGCCAAGTGCTAAAGTGCCGAGTGCTTTTCCTTTGCTCCTTTGCTTCTTTGGTCCACTCTCCTTCAAAGTTCATAAGCTATGCATGTGATATGTGTGTGTGTGTGTGTGTGTAAGCGTGTGTGTTTCTACTTATAGTTCCACTGAACTTGACTTCGAGTCGAGGGAGACCATACAAATTATGGCGCCCAACTATTTTCGATGTCACATTCTCCTCGGTCTTTTTTTTTTTTTTTTTTTTTTTTGGAAAAGGTAACGCAATAAAAATGGTCCAGATATTATTTACCGGCAGGTAGAAAATGCACGTACTGCCAGTTTGCCACTCTGACACTCACATATTGTGCGAAAAGTGTTGCCAAGTTTTACATTAAGCTAATTTTTGCGACCTCTCACAAACGTTACACTTTTCGTTATCACTTTAATCGAAGCAAAGCCGCTTAAAAAAATGTATAGATGATTTCAGGCAATTGTCTTAACAACAAAAAAAAAATTGAAATACTTATTTTTGAGAAATTATATTCTTAATTATTTTATTTTTTTTTTATAATATTATAGTTGCTCATGAAAAAATTTAGAGCATTCAGATTTGTCAATAATTTTGTAATTGTGTAAAGCTGCTTAAGGTTTATGTATATTTAAAAAACGAAAACGAACTGATTTATCAACTTTTACTCAGGTTTTTTTTTTGTTAGCAATTTATGTATTTTATATTTTCAGTATAAATTTATTGTTGAGAATATGAATTAAATTGCAGCGAATGTATATTTAACAGCATACATGCCTGTATGTAATTACCAGAGACGAACTCTGTTACATTACATTAAAGTTAATGTTATTTGTCAGTCACAATTTATACTTAAGCTTAGTACGCAAGCTAACTAAATTTTACGCGGCGTAAAGTGCTCAATTTTTAGCTGTCGACGAGCGTAAGCCCAGTGTTGCCAATACAACACGGAAAAATAACCAAAAGTTGAGTGGTAACTCTATGCGTCAGCGGCGGTTTATTTTAAATTTAAAGATGCTGAACTGATTTGGATGAAAGAGGAGAGAATAGGCAGTGAAAAATGCAAATTAAAGTTTATAGAGAAAAATATGCGATGCCCCGCAACCACAGCGCGTGTTGGGTGCACCCATCGATTTTGAACTTCTAATGAGGATTCACCATTTGTGTTAATGAAAAAATACCAAAATATCTATAAAAACCATTTTAGCTTACGTTCTTGCCTATAATCTACCAATATTGTCATCGTTATTGACCAAATTTAATTAGTCTTAATAGTTTTCACTTGTGCGCCAGACATTTATCTCCAGTATACCCAGCGAAACTCTAAACAGTTTGATGTTTCGCTGGGCCTGTCAGCAGTGCTGCCCATTCTGTTACTTTACTTAACAGCTCTGTTATTTTATTTAGTCTGCGGACACCCGAGCGTAATAAATGTCAAGTTCTTCTTCTTGATTTTACGCCAGTGTTTTTTTTATATGGAGTTTGGGCTTACGCCAGCCCTTTTTTTGAGTTTGCGTACTATGCTTTAGCATAAACCACACGAATATATCTAATAACATTATATTCAATTTTTAAAGAACTTTCTTGAATTTTATTCTGAGAAATTGCCAGATAACGCAAAAGACGCCATTTTAAAATTGTCAGACATGTTGTAGTGCAATCAAAATGTTTGCTACTCGTTGTTTAAATATTTGTTCCGTCTCAAAGCCTGAAAAATAACCAAAAGAACCAGTTCCAGTTCCAGCTGAGGGATCATTTCAAATCATTTCACTTCATATGACACGCTGACAACCCTGACAACCCTGTCAACCCAAGCAATGAGCCGCATAATGAAATGCAACCTTTTAAATTATATTATTTTTACAACGTTTTATTCAATTTGTCCGCAATATATAAATGTGAATAAATATATTTGTATACACATAAATATATGTTTATGTGTTAGTAAGTGTGTCTGTGTGATTGTGTTTTTTTCTGCTGCTGCTGCTATAATCATATTGCAAATCGCATCTTGTGTTGTAAAATTTATTAAAGCGGAAATTATTCATTGCACGATTGAATGAGCTTCATGATTGCCATGTGTCTGTGTGTGTGGGTGTGTTGCTAACAAGCACATATATTTACACGATCAAGTTACGTTTAATGTGCCAAACATCAAATGTGACAATTAAATGAAGTGCGTCAAGTGCAAATAACGGCGATTTGAACCAGTTGTGTTCCAAATACCCAAAGCCTATTACTTGGGCTAGAAACTCATCACTCTGCTGGCGTCGCAGTCGACACACGTGCAGAGAGAGAGAGAGAGAGGAAGAGGAAATGTGCGTGTTCTATAAATAGCACGTTTGGCTTTTTGTGCTCTCACGAAGCATCTGATCGGCTGATGCTCTCTGCTGTCAGTCGCTGAGCTGCGTTCAGTGAGAGAGAGAACACTAAACTTTTATCCTACACTGCAACTGATGCTTTGCTCTCTCTACATCGCCAACTGTAACGTTGCGACAGTTCGAATATCCTTTCATTTAATTTGTTCAGTGTAAAGCAGTAAAACGTGTCCTTCACTTCGTCAGTCGCTGCTACGCACACAAGCGCCATGTTTGATTGTGTGAGCTTGGACAGCACTGCAGTATAATCAAGGGCATCAAGTGCAGCAGACGGAAGACGATTTGAACATTATTCGCACGACACGTGTGACAAGCGCAAAGCTCATAATTTTACATTACACATTATTCTTTTATGTGTGTACTGTGTGTGTGTGTGCTTGACAGTTACAATTAGCCAGCCTTTGCCCAGTGGCCATTATAACTTTCTGATACACCCTGTAATTGGTAGCATAAGTTCAATGGGGTATGATCGTAATATGGAAAAGGCTATTAAATTTATTATAATTATTATTAGTTTTATTATTATGTGCTAATCTCGGTTATTTAAAGTATTTTTCTCACATACCATAAAAAGCCAGGAAATATCTACCCTGTATACCCTGTAAGGCGTTGCGTCGGAAATTGTGAAAATTACAAGTACAAAGAGGAGCAGAAAACGGAAACGCCTGTGACTTTATAAGTACTTTTTATATAGTGTGTTAAATTGGTCAGGCATACCCTGTAAATTGCGTTCTGAGGTTATACACAACTTGTCTAAGTCTTTGTTAAAGAATTTGCCATGTTTAACTTAAAACATGTTAAAAACTTAACGTTATCTGTGTCATGGGTCGCCCACGATTAATTACGGGGTATCTTAGAGTTCAAGGGTTGAAAAAATTCGATTAGTTAAAGTCTTTTGGCCATAAGCCAGCAACCAGCAGCCAAAAACTGATTGTTCATTTGTCGGCTGACTTAATTACAGGGTATTTGTGAGTCGCACTCTTCGCATCGTTTTCTGTTTGTCTTTGATGAGGCATCCTGTGTCCAGCATCCTGTATCCTGTTGCTGATACTATTGCAGTTTGCCAGTGACAGCATGCGCCTGTGGCGTTTTTAATTAATAACTTGCGGTGAGATTCGAGTAAAATCGACTGTGTGCGACCCTGTAAAAATCAACAAAATATTCGGGATTCAAAATAGAGATGCTTAGGATTAAAAACTATTTGTTTTACGGCATCTGTTGCTTGAATTTAGCGACAAACCCAAAAGACCCTTTGCACTATTGTCGTACAGGGTCTAAAAATTGACATTGCGCTTGCATTAAAATTAAGGCCGTTGAGCCAAGCGAATGATTGACCGACCGACTGACTGACTGACTGAGTGATTGCCGGGCAGATTGATAGATTGAAGGACTAACTCTCGAACTGTATGTCCTTGTATCAATATTTAATATTTAGTGGTTTTTATTGCTCGTAGCTTGGATCCCAGACTCTCGCATATTAAATCTATAATATCATAATGCCAATTGGGGGGGAGGTGTTATCGATAACAATTTCCATGGGGGGGGGGAGGGGGTAGTAAACACAAGAGAAATGAACAATTAAATGAAATGGCATGGAATGAAACGTAAAACATAAAATTGTGACTGACATTATTAATATATATATAATATATAAATGTGCGTGTGTGTGTGTGTGTTGTGGTCATTCGTTTCAATTAAAGTTTGCACACACAATTACATATGCAAAACGATACACACACACACACACACACACAGAAATTACTACTCAATCATCATGAATTAAACCAAAAACGTTTCCAGTTGATAAAGAGGAAGTCGGAAATGCAGAGAGAAATGCACAGTGACTACTATAAAATTACACAGAAAAAAAAATCCGGGATATTTAGCCCGAATTCAATCCGAAACGATGTCAGAAGTGGGGCAATGTCGGATTTTCTTAAGCCAAGTATGAAATACTTGATTTTTTTAATCCCGAATTAAATCCTGAAATTCATAAGTTCAGGCTAAAAAATGTGTATTAATTATAATGTTTTTCGTTACATTTAAACTTTATTATTTTTAAGATTTTTATTTTTTTTTTTAAACTTTTTTTTCTAAACATTTTTTGTTTGCATGTGTTTTTTTTTTTTACATTTTTTTTATTTTTACCTTTTTTTTTTTAATTGACGAGAGATCTTTTTTCAAACTGGAGTCGGCGACTCTAACCATTGAGCCACCGGACCGGTTGAAACGAGAGAGGCCGAGAGAGAATTTTCCTCTCGCGCTCAGCAGATGTGTATTTTCCCATTTTAATCCCGATACAGGCTTGATTATTCAGCTTAGTCCCATACTTAAAAAATGCTAGCTTAAATTAAGTATTAAATGCTTGATTTTAGAATGGCATTTTTTTTCTGTGTATAAAATTTTATACATATACAGTGGCTCACAGCTTATTTCAACCAGCACAAAAAGCAACTTTACTCAAAAGCTACGATTACAACTAACTAAAAAAAATCTTGAAAAATAGTATTTACAGAAAACTAATGTTATATCAACTCATAATTTGAAAATATTCGAAAATATTTGAGTTTTCGTAAAAGTCCACTTTTTGAACTTTTACCCTCGATTTTTTACAAAAAATGTTGGGATGCAAAAAATTACTTCATAGAATTTTAATAGTGTCTGCAAAAAAAAATTTCAAAAATATTTTTGCTAGTATTGTTTAGAATTTTTTGAAAACTGCAAAAAAGGCACTTTTTGGCTGAAAATGAGGAAAAATGGGTAAAAATTGTCATGTTTAATTTTAATTCTAAAAAATACTAGCAAAAATATTTTTGAAATTTTTCTTTTGCAGACACTATTAAAATTCTATGAAGTAATTTTTTGCATCCCAACATTTTTTGTAAAAAATCGAGGGTAAAAGTTCAAAAAGTTGACTTTTACGAGAACTCAAATATTTTCGAATATTTTCAATATTTTCAAATTATGAGTTGATATAACATTAGTTTTCTGTAAATACTATTTTTCAAGATTTTTTTTAGTTAGTTGTAATCGTAGCTTTTGAGTAAAGTTGCTTTTTGTGCTGGTTGAAATAAGCTGTGAGCCACCGCATATATATATATTAGAGTGTCCCTTATTTGGTCAAAGTCAATATTTTTAAACGCATACGGGCTAGTTCTGTTCATTAGGTCCTAAAGCGCTCAGAAATAAATTTTTACCTCAATCGGAGTATGATAACCCGTGCCGACTTGGATCGGAAAATTTAAAAATTATATGGGGAAAAAAATTTTTTTTTATTTTTTAATTTTTTATTTTTTTATTTTGTTTATTAGGTCCTAATCTCAGAATCGCCATCGGAGTACGATAACCCATTCAAATTTGCATCGAAACATGAAAAATCATCGAAAAATGTATAATCAGTGTTAAAACACTGTTCTTTCATGTTTTAATGCAAATTTGAATGGGTTATCGTACTCCGATTAAAGTGAAAACTTGGTTTTGAGTTCTTTAGGACCTAATAAACAAAATAAAAAATAAAAAATTAAAAAATAAAAAAAAATTTTTTTCCTCATATAATTTTTAAATTTTCCGATCCAAGTTGGCACGGGTTATCATACTCCGATTGAGGTAAAAATTAATTTCTGAGTGCTTTAGGACCTAATGAACAGAACTAGCCCGTATGCGTTTAAAAATATTGACTTTGACCAAATAAGGGACACCCTAATATATATGCATATGTATCTCCATGTGTCTAGCTGAAATTGAGCAAATATTTGACCAGTGAACTCAAGTCTGAACTCTCTGCACTGTCTAAGACCATCAAATACTATCATCATTGCATCTCAAATACCTTCGGGAACTTGTCACAAGTTGAGAGCATTGCAATTTTGAGCAATTTGAACAGAAAACAGAACATTCCAGTCAATTTTGAAGGCAAGTTCCTTGGCCAGTTTATTAATAAAGCATTAAAATACTTAAAAAAAACTAATTGGGAAATGGAAGCATCTCCGACCTTATAAAGTATAAATATTCTTGATCTGACAGATATTAGACAATTAGAACAGTTGTAATGGCTGTTTTAGATTTTCAAGCAATGTGAGTGCCTAAAAGTATGCAATAAAAAATATTTTATATTTATTTAAATAAGTAACGGGTATCCTATAGTCGGGATTACTCGACTATTGGCTTTCCCGATTATTGATAATGTTTTGGGAGTATTTGTGGAATTGAGTTTGAAATTTGCCATGAATCTTAGTTAAAATTATAATAAAATTTGAAAATTCAATCTGGTTTCAAGCCAAATATTTAATAACATCAAACAAGTAAAAATGATGACACTAAAAAGAGAAAAATATAATGGCTGCTTTAAGTATTAAAACAGCGGTGGGCACGCAGTGGCTCCAGGAGCAGCGACTGCTCCAAACTAAGGCAACTTTAAAAATACAATAAAAAAAAACCAATTATCGTTTCTATTAGTTTGTCAATCATTGTATAGACATGTGCATATACATGTCTAATAGAACAGCAATTTTTGGTGGAGTGACAGCTGACAGGAAGTGGCAAACAGCTGCAGCTTATAGGGCGGAAGGAGAGGAAGCAGAGAAAGGAAGTGTCTGAGTTTGTCGCGTCCTCGACATTTGCGAGCTCAAATGACGAGTTGGCAGTGGAATTGAGAGTTGAGAGTTGGGGATTGAGAATTGCGAATCTGGCAATCAAGGCAACCAAATGGAACCCTTACATTGGCATTTCAATAAACCTCAAGCCGAAGCTGAAGCTGAGTCTGAGTCTGAATCTCTGGCTAGAGTTGAAGTTGAAGCCAAAAATGAATAACGCAAAGCGACGCATGACTGAATGTGGTTGCTTCTCTTCTTTTTTTCTTCTAGGACTATTAAAAAAATGCAAAAAGGGCAGTCCGGACTAGAGGGTACCCGTTACTTATTTAAATAAATATAAAATATTTGTTATTGCATACTTTTAGGCACTTGCATTGCTTTAAAACAGTGGTGGGCATGAAATCTAAATAACAACTACAACTACATCATTCAAAAAAATAGTTTGGAGCAGTCGCTGCTCCCGGAGCCACTGCGTGCCCACCGCTGTTTTAATACATAAAACAGCCACAGCTAGAGTTCCATTTCTCAGATCAAGAATATATATATACTTCATAGAGTGGGAGATGCTTCCTTCTCTCTGTTACAAACATTTCAAGGAATGCAGTATACCCCTTTACTTATACAAAAAGAAATGGGGAGACAGCAAAGACGTGGTCGCGATATGGATGGTAAAAACCAGGGCAACCCTTCCTCCTCTATCCCTCTCCTTCTCCCTGCCCAGCAATAACATTGAGTTGAAGTGCTTATTGTTGTCGTTGTTGTTGTTGCTGCCATGATGTTGATCCATCCCCAGGACAATTTGAAGCACATTTCCCCCATTTCACTCGTTCGTAAGACGTTTGTCCTTTGGAATACTCGTGCTGTCACTGCCACTGCCACGCCCACTTTCCCCACTCCCACTCGTCCGACGCCCACTTGTCTAAATTGTAGCCAATCATGATTTAATAGATAAAAAACTGAAAGAGTTCAAGTGGATAAAGCATAAAGCGTTATGCACAAAAGGCCACCACAAGGTGCGGAAAGTCTCCCTGCCAGCGGGCAGGGGAAGGGGCATATCTTTTCTTTTTTTGAGAGCTCCCCCAGGATCGATCTGGGCTAAGGTCTAAAGAGGCTAATAGTGGCCAGCTGCTCCATATGGCCTTAAAGGCCATAGAAGAAGTTGTGCTGGCAAAAAAACACAAGACAAAACTGAAGTGTTGAGTTTGCTTGACTTTGTCATACCCTGTACGGCATCAAATTTTTGTTATTTGATATTTAGGCCATGCTTGGATTATAGATTGGATTATAGTTTGAGATTTTATATTGGTTAGATTATAGAATGGATTACAGATAAAACATAGATTGGTTTGTAGATTGTAGAATTGTACAATAAACTATTGTAGATAGTAGCAGTGTTTGTATCAGAAGTAAGATAGATTTCTACACACTAAATAAAGTGCATCTAGCTCTTAAACTTTCCGTAGAAATACAAATTTTTAGTTTAATAGTAAGACAAATTCAAATATAGTTTGATTGAATTTAATTTTACGTTAAATAATGAGGAGAATTTGAATAGAGTTCAATTCAATGACAGTTTTTAGAACTAATTTCAAATGCCAGCGAGAAAAGCCGCCTTATCATCAATAAAAAAACAAAAGATATTATTTAATAATTTTATTTTTATTTGGAAAGATCGTTTAAGTTCCGTTTGAATGATGCCAATATTTCCTTAGCCCATTAAGTACCCATTGAAAAGTTCGAAGTATTTTTGACAATTTTTTGAAAATCCTAGAAATTTCATGCAAAAAGTGGCTTTTTAGCAATTTTCAAAAAATCATTAAAGATAATAGCAAAAATATTTTTGATAATTTTATTTTTAGTCAAGAGACACATTTTGATAAGATGACATTTTTCGCTGGTTATATATTTAAATTGAAATCCCTGAAAATATAAGTAATCAAATTGCAAAATTTATTAAGAGTTAGAAGAAAAATATGTTATTTTTTTGGATTAAATTGAAGCAAGGCTTTAAAAATGTTGTAAGTAATCTTTCACTTGATCAGCTATGTTTGTAATTACAGGGTATCCAAAATGAAATGTTGAGATTGTAATGAGAGGAGAGAGGAGGGGAGGGGAGAGGGAGGATGGAGAGCGAGAGGAGGGGAGAGAGAGGACCCAGTGGCACTTTTGTAGCGAAAAACATTAAGAATGCTAGCTGAAAGTTCAGCGGTGCTGTGCAGCCACTTTATGTAAAGCTCTAATTCGCTTTTACATTAGCGGGAGCGGGGTAATTCGGTATACGCTGGCGGAAGATTTGGCGGAAGCTTCCGCTAAGGTTTTAGGCCGCCACCGCTGAAGTTGTAGGGAATTTTTCTATCGTCTTTTCAGGGGTGGAAATTTGTGCTCTTTTTATCTTATCTTATTTTAACACTTTCTGCACAATGACGAAATACACAAACGAAGGGCAGCAATGTCTTCGACAGCCGAAGATAGCATTGCCAGCCCTTTGCATTTATCGATAACCGCCACGATAATAATATTTAAAAATAAAACAACATTTTACCATATTTTAAAATTATTAATTGATAAAATAAGTTACACAATATATCAATAATTTATTACGAATTCTTTAGGCAATATAGAAAAATATAAAAAGTGATTTCGATATTTATTGCCAGGCGTTGGCAACGTTAAGTTGGCTGCAGGGACTTTTTTCTTGCAGCAAAATTGACCCCTGAAAAAACGAAAGAAAATTTCTTCAAAAATTGCAGGTGTATCGCCCTGAAGCCTTAGTAGACTTTGGCCTTAAGCTTTACCCCTGCATTTTTCCGGCTGAAGGCTGTGTGTATTTTGTTCATCACATGCCATCAGGTTCTACTGGGGAGGCCCAACAGGATGCGTGGCAGGATATGCGACGATACAGCGACACTCGACACTCGACGCACGCCAGCGGCGATGGATGGCAAAAGGATAACATTAGAAGGACGAAGGACCCGAAAAGACGCCCGATACAAGGAGGTGGAAGAGGAGGAGGAGGAAGAAAAAAGGAAGCCCAAGTGAAGCCCAACAAGAGCAAGAGACAAGAAAACAACGATGACAACCAAAAGGAGGCGCAAGTTTCAGCCTAGAAGTGAAGCAATCCAATTGCCGAGTACAACAACAACAACAACGATAGCAGCAAAACAACAACAATAACAACATCGACATCATCGTCATCGTCATCGTCATCGTCGCTGTTGATGACGGAAATTGATAAACGCGCCAAGGGGAAATGTTGTTTGTTGTCGTTGTTGTCGTTGTTGTTGTTGCTTGCTGTCGTTTTGTTGTTGCTCCTAGAACGCGCAATCAGAGGCGTAGTTAGGGCACTGTGGGAAAGGGGAGGGGTGTGTGAGGCAAGCTGACAATAACCGAAATCAAAATCAAAATCAAAAATTGAGCAGCTTTTGATGACAGCTCAAGTAGCGAAAAGGCGGAGAAGGAGAAGGAGAAGAAGAAAGAGGCGGCAGGGAAGAGGAAAAGAGAAGGAACACTGATAGAAAAAGGGTCTAAAATCAAGATTTTGGTCTCGGAACTAAGAACTTTGGTCTAAAAAATGCGTCGAGAACATGCAAATCCTAAAGTTAGAAAACACATCTTGATTCTAAGAACATTTCATTTATTTTTCTTATTTTTAAGATCATAAATTCTCTTTCAAAACCACAAATCTTTATATAAGAATAAAACTAATTATTTTTTTTAAGATTATATGTTTTTATTTATAGAGCAAAAAGTTTTGAATACTCAAGGCAAAAAATCTCAAATAAAGGTTAAGCTTCTTAATATTTTAAGAAGAATGAAGTAAGTTTTAGTTAACTTGAGGTTACAGCTGATCCAAAAGAGATGCCCATCTCTATTATCATTACCGGCGCCAGCACCAGTTGTGAATTATAAGTCTAAAAATGTGAAAAAACTTTAAGATTTTTGTTCTTATTTAAGAGAAAAATTATCTAAGATCTAAGATTTTTAGTCTTATATTAAGAACTTACGAGTTTCAAGATTAATATTCTGAGTTTTAGTAAATTGGTCTTAAAATATTTTTATTTTAAGAACAAAATACTTGAGATGAATGTTCTTGCTTTTAGAAAGTGGTCTTTTTTTTCAGTGAATCGATTCGATTCGATGTTCAAGCCTCTCGCAGCAATCCCAATCCGAGTTATCGATTACCACCTGGAGGGGGAATTCAGGACTTCAACCTGACTGCACAACGAGTTAAGCACTGAATGGGGGCAAGGGGAAAGGAAAGGGACAAGGGAAAGTGGAAAGTGCTCCTTCTGCTGGGCGTGATAAATGTTTGTTGCTGCCTCGCTTTAATTGGCACTGCAGGGTTAACATTTAACCCCAGCCAGCGCCAACAACGTGCAACATAAATTAATCAAATTGCAAACTGTGGCAAGCAACAAAATAGCGAGCAAAAGAAAAACACGAGCAAGAAAAATCTAAAAGAAATAGCAGAAAGCAGAAAAGTGGTAAGGACAGCAACAAATGTTAAGCGAATGTTGCGATTAACAGCAACAAAGAACACACTTGTTCCGACTATTGGATACCTCTTACTTATTAAAAAAAAAAAATTTAGGCTTTCGGAAAATCTTTGAGCAAAGGTTTCGTAACTGTGAACCGGTTTTTGTAAGTTTCGGTTTTGGAATAAAAAAATAAAAAATTAAAAAAATCGAAACAGTTCAAAATTGTTCGCTAAAATTATTTTTAACTTGCCTTTTATATTTTTAAATAAAAATTGATAATACAAAAAATAAAACCATAACTCTTATTTGTTATTTTTAAAATAAGAATAAAAGATAAAACGTCTTTCAAAATTTTATTATCTGGGGTGCCACCGAAATCGCAAGCGAATTAGAATTCCGCTGAAAGCATTTCCGCACGGAAATTTCGGAGGTGCCACAGAATTTCGAGAGATTTAATTTATTTTTGCATTTTCACCAACCTTTTCGAAACAGGCTGCAAAGGGTTGACACCTTCTCAGATTAAATTGCCCAAGGGTTTGTTTAGCAACTTTTTTAGGTTTTTCATTGCCGAACAGTAAGTTTTTCATTTTTTTTTTAAGTTAAAGGTTTTTTTTTCGTAAAACTTGATTTACCTCAAAAGAGCTATTTTTTGAATGCTTAATTTAAAGAAAGCAAAAGTGGTTTCACATCGCGCCCCTGACTTCGAAAATCTAAATCGAACTAGGTGGCAGCATCGGACGCCAGCGGATTTAGCGCTAATTTACTCCACGTGAAATTATTCTGCGAATTGACCTGTGGCTCAGCGAATCGAAAGCGATTTCTGTGGCATCCCTGTATATATTATTTATTATTTATTAGCTATTTCGGTTTTAATGTTTCGACCAGTTACGGTTTCGGTTATGTTCGGATTAAGGTTTTCGGTTATAGGTTACGCAAAATCTTTGAATAAAGGTTTCGTAACGGTGAACCGGTTTTCATAAGTTTCGGTTTTGAAATACCGGTATGGTTTCGGTTCACCAAAAAAAAAATTTCTTTGTGAAAATATAAATATATTAACAATATAATAATAATTAAAAAGGCATAACTTTCTTAATGTTTCATTAACACATTTATTTCACATATAAATCAAAATTAAAAATAAAAAATAAAATCAAAAATAAAATAAAAACAGTTCAAAACTTTTCATTTTAAATTATTTTAAACTTGTTTTTTAAATTTGTATACCAAAAATTAATAATAAAACATGCTTTTAAAATTTTATTTTAAAGTTATACCATAAAAAAAAAATAAAAATGTATTTTAAGATGTATGAAAAACCGAAATTAGCCCTTATAAATGAAACGGTAACTAAACGGTTATTTCGGTTTACAGAGTTTTGGTTTAAAGGTTTCGGTCAAATGAAAATTTTTTTTTCGGTTACGGTTTCGGTTACGGTTTCAAATTTCAATCGGTTTTTACCGGTTAGGGGTTACGGTTTCAGTTAGGGTTTTAATCCCTGGCTTCGACCAAATGAAAATTTTCTTTTTCGGTTACGGTTTCAGTTACGGTTTTAAATTTCAATCGGTTTATACTGGTTAATGGTAACGGTTTCGGTTTGGGCTAAGGTTTTAATCCCTGATGACAACTAATAATAGTAGCTGACGTTAGTCAGCCCCTTCATATAGGGTATACTTTAGGGTATACTTTATTTGAAAGGCAGCAATGGGAAGAGGCTATGGGGGAGTTGAGGTGAAGAGGGGGCTGTGGTTTGCGCGGGGAGTCCCCTAATGAGCCGAGAGCAAAGCAAAACACAACAAAATATGGAATAAAAGAACGCAAAATGTATTTTTATATTAAAACAAGCAGGAAAACAAAGCAAAAGTCAAAAGACAGCAAATAAAATCGTAGCTTGAGTTAAAAAAAAAGTAAGTAGGGAGCGAGATAGAGAGAGAGGGGTACAGAGAGGAAGAGACAGGGAGAGTAATTGCATTGTTCGGGCTGTGCTGCAAGTTGCGAGTTGCAAGCAGATTGCACTGATGCCACTTAATGAGTTGGTTATTATGATTAATTGGCAGTCAGAGCAAGTCAGGGATACTTAGTTGGCCATAAAGACTACAGACTAAAGACCAAAGACTAAGCGTCTTTCCTTGCCCCTTGAAATGAAATGAAGCTTTTCATGTAAAAATTGTTGAAAATATGCGTTGATGAGTCGTTTAACATTTATTTATTCAGCTTTGCGTTATTCACTTCATAAAATTCCAAGTGGAGAAAAGAAAATCGGTTTCTGCTTTGTGAGAGTCATGAAAAGCTGCAGCACAATGAAAAGTGTTATAGAAAATTGGCAACACAATGAGAAATGAAAATGAAACCAAACAAAAAAGAAAAGAAAAAAAAGCCAACAGGTTGCATTTGACGAGTTTCCTCAAGGATCGATGGGACAACAATGGAAATATGAAAATATGAAAATAGTATGTTAGCATCGTATCTAATGCTTAACGGGATGCTTCTCAATGGGATTGTTTCCCGGGTAACTGTAACATTCACATCATCAGATATTAGACCATCAACCGTTAGAGGTGAAACTCGTTAAGTTGTGCCAGATTCCAGATTTATTATTGTATCGGAGGATATACGTGTTATACGGAAAAGAGTAAAGAGGAAATTGTTCATACGCACTGTTTGCCTGCCGAGGGGAAGAGAAAGTGAGAGAAAGAGAGAGAAAGAGAGAGGAAGAGAGATAATGTCATCGCCTAATTGAAACGCGTGTCGCAGCGAACAGCAAACAACAGTGTGGCAAGTAGACAATGTTGCATGGATCAAAACAGAGAGAGAGAGAGAGAGAGAGAGAGGAAGACGGTAGACAGCTGTCAAGTCAAGACAAAGTAGGCAGGCAGGAAGACAGACCAAAAAACAGGTGAGAAAGGCTTTAGTCGTGCTCTCGACTGTAGGATACCCGTCACTTATTTTGATAAATTAAAAATACTTTTCTTATTTTTTCTTTTTTTTTTTTAGTTTAAAACTGGATTAAGTTGCCCCAAAGGTTACAGAAAGCCTGTTTAAAAAAAATTACAAATTAAAAAAATAAAAAAAGTTAAAAAAAAAAAAAAATTTATTTGCTTACGGACGGACAGACGGATCAGAATATATTTAGCTCAGAGGGTCGGAGATGCTTCCTTCTCCCTGTTACATACATTGCAACGAATACAATTCTCCCTTTTACCTATTTTTTAAGTAACGGGTATACAAATATTTATACGGAATTCCGAAAATGAATCGAGTACGAAATACATACTTGATTCAAATACGATTTCTCAATTGAGGCTCCTTTCGAATTTTTCCAGTGAATTCAACTGTCTTAGGCGTTTTTTTCAAATCCGCTGATTGTATTAATTAATCAAAAATTTTTAACTTTTTTTCAAAAATGATTATTTTTATACCTTGGGCGGGTATATTAGGTTTGTCAAAGGTATGTAACAGGCAGTAAAGTAAGTCTAATGCTGGAGACACGTGTCTGTGTGCGGGAGGTCGTGGGTTCAACTCCTGGCGTGGTCAGCAAATTTTTTCGATTATTTTATTATTTTTACTTTAAATATATTTTTAAAATTTAAAAATACCGTGCAAAGGGGTTCAGATCACTCGTTTAGATCAAATTAGTGAATATTTAAGCAATAGCATTAAACTTGTCGCTCTGTCTAAAGATATCTTCATCGAACTAAGCCACGTGCCTAGACCCAGGGTATCTTACTGGCGAGTGCACTCGACTGTTCCGCTTGCTATTTTTTTTTGCTGTGTACAGAGTCGAGTTTCATGCCAGTTAAACAGCCTGACAGATCAGAAGGGAGAGAAGTGGAGAGGGGAAGGGGAAGGGGGACTGTGGCAGGTAGCGTCGTGTTGAACAACATGATAGTCCGTGCCTGACATACACACAGATACACACACAGACACACAGAGAAAGAGAGAGAAAGGACGAGAGACATCCGTGTGTTGTCCGGTTCAACAATTTTCCTGTTGTTGTTTTGAAAATTAAGAAACGAATAAAAACGCTAAAATCGAGTACACTCGACTATGGGATGCTCAGCACTCCGCACTCGGTACTCGTATTATGGTAACAGACAAATATTATATTATTTTGTACTTATTTTTATTTTATCTCCTTATTATTTTTATTCAACTAATTTGATTTGTTTTTAATTTATTTTATTTAGCTTTATTTATTTATGAGACTTGTTAATTCATTTGTTTAATATATTCTCAACGCTACAGCATTGTAAAGCAGTTGTTACTTACCTTGTTCGATATTACAAACGATTGCTGAATACTATTTAAAATAAATAGAAAATGATATCGGATAGGTTTTTATTTTATTATTATATTTTCTATCTATAGTTTACAATAGAGGTGGGCACGAAATCTGAACTCGGGAGCACTATAACAACATCAACAACAATAACCCTATTATAGTCTACATAAGTTGGGAGCTGCCGCTGCTCCCGGAGCCACTGCGTGCCCACCGCTGGTTTACAATATTTCAAAATTTACTTTTAACTTTTGAGATCCGATATAAATAACTATGTAGTGCCTTCTTCTGTCTTTTACATAGACTGGCACTGAGTTATAACACTCAATTGGCTGAGGGAGGGAGAGAGGGAGAGAGGGAGAGAGAGAGAGAGAGAGAGAGAGAGGAAGGAGAGAGAAATGGCAACATTTGTATGCAAACTGGCAAACTGGGCACCTCATGTTTTGTTGACTTTCAGTTCTATTTCTAGGCTGACTAGATCCATTGTTGTTGTTTTTGTTAGTAGAGCAGATGTTGTTCTTGTTGATGTTGTTGTTGTTGTTGTTGTTGCTATTGTTTCTATTGCTCTTGTGATTTGTGTGGCTTTCAAATTGCAAAATTCGCGGAAGCTGACATTTATTCAACAGCAAAGGAGAGACCCTCTGGAATTAAGGAGAGAGAGAGAGGGATAGGAAGTGGGAAAGAAAGGAGGGGACAACACACTATTGCACACAGAAAAAAAACCGGGATATTTAGCCCGTATTCAATCCGAAACGATGTCAGAAGTGGTGTAATCTCGGATTTTCTGAAACCAAGTATGAAATACTTCACTTTTTTAATCCCGAATTCAATCCTGAAATTCTTAAAGAAATTAAAATTTGTATTAGTTATAATGTATTACGTTACATTTAAATTTTTTTTTTTTAAAAACTTTTTTTTTTCAAACCTTTTTTTTAAGATTATTTTCTTAAAATTTTTTTTTTAACATTTGTTTTTTAATCATTTTTAAAATTAAAAATGAAAAATTTTAATTAAGAAAAAACTAAAATGATCCAACATATTTTTTAAGTGATAAACCGGTTTACGAACCGGTTCGAGTAACCCAACCGAACCTGTTACAAAAATTCAGTTGGTTTCCTGCAGGGATTAAAACCGAAACGAATATCGTTTTCAGTTTCGGTTTCGGTTATGTTCGCATTTCGGTTTTCGGGTATCGGTTATCGGTTACGAAAAAACTTTGAATAAAGGTTTCGTAGCGATGAACCGGTTTTTGTATGTTTCGGACTTGAAATACCGGTATGGTTTCGATTTACAAAGAAACATTTTTATGCAAAAATTCAAATAAAAATTTAAAATTAAACATAAGAAAATAAAAAATAAAATGAAAATTGAAAAATATTTTTGTTTTATGATGTACGAAAGACCGAAATTCACCCGTATAAATGAAACGGTTACTAAACGGTTATTTCGGTTTACAGAGTTTCGGTTTAAGGGTTTCGGTCAAATGAAAATTTTCTTTTTCGGTTATGGCTTCAGTTACGGTTTTAAATTTCAATCGGTTTTTACCGGTTAAAGGTTACGGTTTCGGTAAGGGTTTTAATCCCTGGTTTCTTGATTCAAGTAGGAAAGTACTTGATTTTGTCGCTCAGTGTAGATGGCGTCGACTAACTTTGCATACATTTGTATGCAGCTTGCGGTTTGCAGTGTGTGGCCTGCCTAGGGTTAAGGCTGGGCTAGCTGAGGTGTCGCCAGAAGGGGGAGGAGTGGATGGGTGGAGGGGTGGAGGGGTGGAGGAGGGGAGAGTGAGAGGTTCGATGGCATTGACACCTACGATATTCGCACTGTTGTTGTAGTTGTAGTTGTTGTTGTTGTTGCTGTGTTTTGCTTATCGAGCGCTGAAATTGCGATTTGTTGCTCTTGTTTTCGATATTCTTCGTCTTGTTGTTGTCGCATAATTTAGCTTATGCAGTGTTTGTGTGTGTGGGCGTGTGTGTGTGTGTGTGTGTGTGCGTGTGTGTGTGTGTGCTTGTCTCTCTCTCGGATGATTGCCATAAAGCAAGCGCATATGCTGGGAATTGTCAGTGCGTGATGGAATGGTAAAGAGAGTTCAGTGCAGAATAAGCGAGAGATGAGACAGCTAGAAAAAGCGAAAAAGAGAGTGAGGGGTGTGGGGGAGTGGGAGGGGGTAGGAGGCAGGCAGCTTGTTTCTGTTGTTGTTGTTGTTGCTGTTATGGATAGAGATGCATCGTTAGTTCGTGTCGAAGGTTATGCAATGTTTAGATTCAAAGCGAATGCCAACCATAATGGCTAGATGTGGCCTGATGTGGCTCATTGATATTGATGCCACTGTCACTATGCACCATGGGGTATTTGACCAGTTTTTGTGGCATTCATTAATAACACGAAAGCCACTTGAGTTACCAAATTTTTGGTCGGCATTGAGAAATGCTGGCTTATTGAGACTAACTGTTCCAAATAAAGAACAAGATTTAATGACTCTACAACAGTGCACAGTGGTGTCGAAGCTCACACAACCAAACATTGAATGAATTGAACATATATTTAGATTCTACATTGGAATAAATTCACTTCTAGTTACTATATTTTTGATCATTTTCTTAAATTTCCAAAATAGACCATTTGTATATCTAACGATTACACTAAGTAAGATTGTAAGATTGTAGCATGAACCATTTTAATACATAGAAATGTATTAAAAGTTAAATTTTAAAAAAGTTTAACAAGCTGTTATATCGAATAAAATTTGATGAACATATTCTTGGAGAAAACATGGTGGAAATCTTATCGCGTTCGCAATGTCACATTACAAATTACTGATAAAACTTGTAAAATAAATAAAATGATAGTGGCATATCAAAATTATTTCTAAAATGGAAAGCTACAGTTACTTTATTATGGCTTAAGAGTATTTTCATCCAAATTACTCGCCATATTTCGCTGACTTGTCGCAGACATGACTTCCATTTTTCGTCAGGTTCGCGATGCATTGTTTTCTATAAAAAATTCAAAAACGACAAGTCTTCAAAGCTTGTCTTTTATAGTAAAAATAATGTTGATAAAATGCATTAAAGACGGGAGAGAACATTTTTGAAAATGTCAACTTTTGCTTTATTTTTTTTTTTCAAAATATCGCGTTTCCGATCCTGGAAATTTCCATATTCGAACTGTCGCATCAGTTGCAGTGCACTCTCTCTAGCGCTCTCTCTCTCTCTCTCTCTCATTGAGCGCAGCTCAGCGACTGACAGCAAAGAGCATCAAGATGCTTCGTGAGAGTACAAGCCGTCGAGCGTGCTATTTATAGAACACACGCATTTTCTCTCGCTGTCCGTGTGTCGGCAGCGACGCCGCACAGTGGGGCCGCTGCTCATTTTACTTTGCAAAAATCATAGCTTTTGAACCAAATGAGATAATTGAATAATTTAAATGGGATATGATAGATAACTTTTCAACCTATAAAATTAGCATTTAATTGGTGGCTGACTTTAACAGCTATTATGATAACATTGAAGTGTTATTGTAACACTTCTGGTATGTAAAATAACAGTTTGACATTAAAAATCACTGCGGACGACAGTCCATACTTGCATACTTGTGAAAAATGAATTAATGCTCCAAAAAGTGAATAACTGCCCCATAGTCTCTCTCTCTCTCTCTCCCTCTCTCTTTTTCTCTATCCGTGTGTGTGTGTGTGTGTGTGCGGATTATGTGGATATGTCTATTAAGTAAACCTGCAGCAAAACCCATTGAAGCATGCATTAAATGACTTGCCACACACACACACACACACACTCACTCCTGTGCTGCATTCAACACACACTTTTCTGTTCTCAACTGATTGATGATGGAATAAAGCTAAGCTTAGTTTAGTTTAGTCTCTCAGTCTCTCAAATTGAAGCCAATCAAATTTTGTTGTTTGACAATTGCCACAAGGCAACAAAAGCACTGCAAATACTCATTGTCATTCATAGAGATTCATCTCTATGAGTTGAGACCAAGTTGGTCTTGAACTAGTTGCGAATTATAAAAGTGTAATATTATTAAGTATAATAAATAATAAATTTAATAAATAAACCCTAATATATTCGATTGGCAAATGAATCAAATAAAATTTGAATAACATTCGAATTAAAGTTGGTGACACAATGTCGCCATTTGCATCGTCGTCGATGAGAAAACGACTAATTCGATGGTTTTTCAGTGGTGAATCAAGTCAAACACTGAGGCTTTTTTGGAATTGATTTAACCCGCGAATGCCGGATTATTTTTTCTGGACAACTGAAACCGATGTTCGTTTCGGTTTCGTACCCAGTCTATAAGTTTTTGTTGTTGTATTGCTGTGGTTATAGCCCTATTTATATCGCAGCCAGTTTTCAGTCTTCTTCAACTGCAGCTGTTTGCACCACACGGTGAATTAGTGCGGAAATTATTTGATTATTTTTTTTTTTCCTTTTTTTTCGTACGCTGATTGAAAATTCAAATTAAATATGCATGTGCCTATAGCATGTGTGTGTGTATACACACACACACACACAAGCGTCAAAGGCTATAGTCAAGTGGTCCCCGCTATAGGATACCCGTTACTTACATCAATATAAATAAATAAAATCTGATGGCATACTTTTGGGCACCTACTTTGCTTAAAAACTTATATTAGCCATTACCACCTTTTTTTTTGTCCAATCTTGTTGCGATTTAGTAAGATGATAGCTTATAATAGTAGAAACGAAATACAGTCGATTTACCCTAACTCGAATCACCATTATCCAAAGAAAAAGTTCGACTTAGGGAGACTTCGAGCTCAGGAATTATTTTTTTAAAGTCTTTTAACAGAAACTACAATTTCATTCTTTCATAAATACATTTCCAATTGTAAACTTTTCTCGTTTTTTCAACGAAAACAGATTTCAGTTTTTTCAAGAACTTCGTTCGTCTTTCCTGAAGCTAATTCATCCGCCTATGTAATTGTTGATGCAATATCCTACCATATTGCATCACCATATGTTAATGTATTACATATTAAAATGAGCCGGTAACAGAAGTATATAGCAGAAACGAAAAAAAATTCAAACATTATTGGGGATTTTTCCGAAAAATTCGACTTACAAAAGTACGGGCCAATATTTTTGTTCGAGTTACGGAGAAATTCGACATATGGAAGTTCGAGTTACGAAAGCAGAATTGTATGAAATTTGCTCAGTAAACGCTTTTGCCACTCGATTTTGTTCGAGTTAGGAAAGTAAGAGTTAGGGAAGTTCGAGTAAGGAAAGTTCGACTGTATCTTAAAGATGCACGGAAGGACAGACGGACGTGGCTATTCCGACTAGTCAATTGATAATGATCAAGAATATATACGAATATATATTTGAAGTGTCGGAGATGCTTCCTTCTCCCTGTTAAATACATCGCAACGAATAAAATATACCCTTTTATTTATTTTTTAAGTAACGGGTATACAAACGGCAGACTCTGGGTTATAAATTTACTCTATTTTTTATATTTTTATTTTTTGTGTTTTTTTTTTGTCTATTTTCTTTTATATATTTTTTGAGGCAATGGCAAATCCAATTTGCTGCCATCTCGCAATGCAGCTGCACCGCCGCCTTATCAACCACCCAACCACCCACCACCACTCTGCCAGCTGCTTTCTCTCTCTCTCCTCTGTCTCGTTCCCTCTCACTCTGGGTTGCATCAATCTCAAGCCCAAAAAAACCCAATCAGAATCGCATTCCCAATCCAAATGCAAATTGGCCGCAGGCATTCAACCAAACATGCCTCTCTCTGTGTGTGTGTGTGTGTGTGTGTGTGTGTGTGTGTGTGTGTGTGACACACATGTATGTACATGCATCTAGAATTGATTAAACAAATATTTGCCATTGAGCCAGAGGCCAAAATGTATCTGAGTTGTTGTTGTTGCTTTTTTTGATTCTTTTCCTTTTTGGCTGTTGTTGTTGTTGTTGTTGGACAAATGCTTGCAATTACCGTAATGCCCGCGGCCTTGAAAGTGGGCGTAACAGTGTGTCAAAAAATGGGTGGTAAGGAGTGATGGGGGGGGGATATTATTGTTGGTCTCTGCAGCAGCGAACACGAAACACGAAGTGTTTAAAACTGCTCCTTCTTTTCGCCTACATAGAATAATAAGTTGGGAATTTTTAAATCTGATTTTCAAATAAGTTTTTTTTTTAATGTTTTAACTATTTTTACAAAAGTATATGAAAGACATAAGAGATTTTTTTGAAGATACAGTCCAAATTTTTGGAATTTAGAAAATACAAAACAGTCTTAATGCTTTGAAATTATTATTATTTGAATGTAAGACCAGTGTAAATAAGAAAGTTCATCTCTAAAATGTACAAAGTGAGAGAGAGAGAGAGAGAGAGAGAGATGTAGATAGATAAATACTGGTTGTAGTTGCAGTTGCGACATGTGTTGTAGTTGTTGCAATTGCATTTCAATTGTTGCTGGTTGCTGTTGCCGCTGTCAAGATGAATTGCAACTGTCAGCAACAGCAACAGCTGCCGTTGAGAGTGAAAGGGATTAATGGGTTAACAACAATAACAACAACAACAATAGCAACGACAACAAACATCAGAAGACAGAAAGAGACAGAAAGAAGAATATAATGAAGGAAAGAAACCGCAGGAGCAATCAGCATGTTGAGGCAAAGAAGAAAAATGAAAAAGATATAAGGCCTACAATGAATATGAATTGCAGCAACAGCAAATGGCATAAGAAAGCAGTAGAGGGGAGAAGGCAAGAGGAAGGGAAACTGTAAGGAGTCCCCAGTAGAGACCCAGCAGGAATTGCAGACCGCTGGACAGAAAATTTCAGGTTTAAGCAATTAGAATCGATCGCCTCGAGGCGTGAATTGCCTGCAGCCAAGTCATCAGCGAACTCAGCTAAGAAATTTTACGGTTGCTAAATTCACTAAATTCACTAGTGGGCTGTAACTGAAACAAAGTCCATATTCCCCTTTTCTGCACTGAGAAAAATATAAATATTTTGTATATATACATTCCTGATACTAAGTATGCTAATATTTGAACTTAAGCCGTTTAGAATTCCCAACTGATTCTGGCCGCCAAAACACATGACATGAAGTGTTTTGTGTTTTATTGTGTGTAACCAACGAAAAACACTTTTGTTAAATAGTATTTAATCTAGTTATTCGTCTCCATTTTTAGGTAACTAAACGAGTATATTTCAAGATTGAAACGAGCCTAAATATGAGAATGTTTTGTACTAGAAACAAGGCTCGATCTTTTACAGACTTGATTGAAAACCAAGACGAACTTCAAGCATCCCCGGAATAAAACTTGATATAAGATTTTTGCTCTCAGCTATGGAAATTCCGAAAGTTTTTTGAGTGTATTTTCCATATTCTAGCAACTGTTCAATTTCTGCACTCTGTTTTTTTTTACAACTACTCTTTTAGTTTTTTCGGTCCTTCTATTCTCGTTTTTGGCGGCCTTTTGCGCCCTTTGTTGTCGCCCAAATTATGATGAATGGCAGTGGCCAAAATGCTTCGTTGTGGCAACTGCAACTGGAGCTGGAGCTGGAGCTGGAATTGGAATTGAAGTAGAATCTGGAGTTAAAGCTGAAACTGGCAACGTTGCCACACTGCGAAACTGTTGCAACTTGCTTCAGATTCAACCACAACAACAACAACAGGCAGCACTTGACTTGCTGTTGCCCTTTAACTATTCTCCAACTTTTTAAAGGGCCAACATGACGTCGGACTGATATGATTAGACCTACAGTTTAAGAGCTGTTAGTTCGTTGTTGTTTCTCATTCGATTACTCAACCTTCTGAAACAGCTAAAAACTGCTAAATCGGTCAAGTTTTGACAAAGTTCTGACAGTTTTAAGTTTTTGAAAATGTACGTTTATATTTTCAGTTGAACAAAATTGTAATTTCCAATCAAATAAGCCATAAAAATTGTATTTTTTGAAGTGCATACAATTTTGATGCCGAATTCAATTAGAAGCAAATAAGAAGTGAAATTGACATTCCGAAGGGAAAACGTAAAGATAGAGAGATAGAGAGAGAGAGAGACAGAGAGAGAGAGAGAGAGAGAGAGAGGGAATACATGGGTTCTATAAATAGCACACTCGGTGGCTTGTGCTCTCACCACGCGTGAGTTCGGCTTTTTATTCTCTCACGAAGCATCTGATAAGAAAGTACTCTTAAACCATAATGTAGTTTTCCATTTGAGAAATAATTTTAATATGTTACTATCATTTTATTTATTTTACAAGTTTTATTAGGAATTTGTAACGCGACATAGCGAACGTGACGAGATTTCCACCTAGTTTGCTCCAAGAATTTGTTCATCAAATTTTATTCGATATATCGAAAACTTGTTTTAAATAAGACATTCAATATATTTATATGCATTAAAATGGTTCATGTTACAATCTTACTATCTCACTAAGTGTAATCGATAATCGAATACAAATGGTCCAATTTTGAATAAAATTTTTAAGAAAATCGGCAAAAATAAAAAAAAGTGAATTTATTTCAATATAGAATCTATATGCTCATCCGATTGAATTTCTTCTAGCGATTATTCCTTGAATAAATAACTTGAATACATTTTTGGAAGGAAATTTCACAAGATGTAAGTTTTTAATCAAATTTACGTTTTTCGTCGTGGTGGACCTTTTTCTGGAAATGCCCATATGCATTCATTTCATTTTTCAGTGTAAAGCAGTTAAATGCACACAAGCGCAATGTGTTACAAACGCAATCACGAACTCATACAACTCTTCCTTTTGAGTAAGGGCATCTAAATGCCAAAATGGCAGCTTCGAAATATTTGGTGCTGTGTCGAAGCAACGCTACATTTTGGCAATTGTAGACAGTGCAGGCAGGCAACGCACACTCACACACTCACACACACACTCTCACACACTCTCACACACTCTCACACACTCTCACACACTTATATATATGTATGTACAGTGGCAGGATATAAAATGTGGGAGCCCCTTTGGCACCTGCAACACAACGAACCCAAAATAAAAGATGCTGTTGCTGCCGCCAAATTGGAAAATATGTCAGTGCTTCAATTTGGCGTGTTTGTGTTTTTCTATTTTCTATTTTCCCCCGCATAGTTCGCAGAGTGTCGTTGTTGTCGTTGTTGTTGTCGTTGATGTTGTTGTTTTTGTTACACAGAAAAAAAATCATACGAAAATTCAAGTTGAAAATTGTTGATTTTAGCATCAATGATGAAAACAAAGATTGAATCTCGATCGATCTCTGATAAATGAAATGTATGCAGTCTGAGGCAATAGTCGAGTTGTCCCGACTAAAGAATACCCATTACTTATTTGAATAAATACAAAATATTTCTTTTTGCATACTTTTAGGCACTCACATTACTTGAAGACTTTAATCAGCCATTACAACCGTTCTGTTTGACCTTTATTTGTCAGATCAAGAATATATATACTATATATACTGTTACATGTTACATACATTTCAACGAATTTAAGTAACGAGTCTAAAAATACATAATAAATGAAAAGTATAATATAGTAAAAGATATATAAAACAAGCGGATCAGTCGAGTGCACTCGACAGTAATATACCCTGGGCCCAGTCCCCGGCACGCCGCAGATGTGATGCCCATGCAATTCTCATACTTATCCTTAAATATCGACCTAAGATAAATGATTTAAACCAATTTTAAGAATAAAAATAAAAAACAAAAATAATAAAAAATAATAAAAATAGTTAAAATTCATTTACATCGACAGAACCGAGATTCGAACCTCGATTCCCGTTTCGCTTGCCGATCACTTATCACTTCCACCACGCCGCAACTTGGATGACAAAAGAAGATGACAAATTCGATAAAAATTCTGGCAGAGGAAATGTAAATTGAATAAATTGACCATTAATTCTATTCTATTTATAGAATTGCCATTAAAATACCTTGGACAAAATGGTTAATATCTTCATTATTTATGACCTAATCGTGATGATGATAGTTGGTAATTAGCTTCTGGGCATGATTCCACACTCGTTGATATAAAAAAAATTCGAAATTTAACTCAAAACCCTAAGTTAAAGGTGATGTCAGTTTTTGATGAATTACGCCCGCACAGTGGGCGTGGCACAATTTTAGCAAAAGCTTGTCCTGCCTGACATAATAGGGAGTCTTCATTCCAAATTTGGTGTTCCTAGCTCTTACCATCTCTGAGATCCTTTCGCTTACACGGACCGACAGACAGATGGACATGGCTACATATATCGACTCAACTGTTGATGCTGATCAAGAATATATATACTTTATGGGGTCGGAGATGCTTCCTTCTGCCAGTTACATACTTTGAACGAACTTAATATACCCCCAGGGTATAAAAATATACACATATTGTCAAAATGATTTTTCAAATTTGACATCGTTGTTATTTTGAGTGTACGATTGTCCTTGTTGATGTTGTTGTCGTTGTTGCTGTTGTTGTTGTTGCTGTTGTTGTTGAGGTGCAATTTTGTTGCCATATTTCTCGCTGCTGCTGCGCTCGATCAGAAAGTGCTCGTTATATGCCTGCGCTTTGCCTTTTAAGGTTAACTAGAAATTGGAAAATTGCACTCAGCCAGCAGCAGCAACAATAACGAGAGCCGCAACAACAGCAACAACAACACTAACAGCAACAACAACAACAAAAACAACCAGGAAGTGACAAGTTGAAGAGGCAAACGTGCCAAAGATGCGAAAACTGCAAAAACTGCAGGCGGCATCTTTCAATGACAATTCACACACAGCGATGACAACAACAACGACAACAACAACAGTTGTTGACAATTGATAACGAATGTCCGAAATGGCCAGTGACAGTTTTTACTAACAACAACAACAACAACAACAACAACATTGCGACTGCAATTGCAACTGAAACTGTGTTTGGCAACATTTTCAGCATTCGCCGTGCAACTGACGTCCATTTGGATTAGATGCGTTTTTTAAAATAACGACACACAGACAGACAGACACACACACAGACAGACAGACAGACACACACACAGACAGACAGACAGACACACACACACAGACAGACAGACAGACGGGCAGGTTGAACTTAAGATAAATATAATTTACGAGTCTGCCATTGAATTTATTGTAAAATTTGCTATCTGCAAAAACTCGAAGATTTTGGCAACAAAATCGATATGGGCATATCCACAGAAATGTCAACCGAGGCCAAAAACGTAAAATGTATTAAAAACCCACAACTTGTAAAATGTTCTTCCAAAAATGTGTTAAAGCTATTTATTTAAGCAATATACGTTAGAAGAAATTCAATAGGATGAACATATAGATTCTACATTGGAATAAATTACTTTTTCTATATTTTTGGCCATTTTCATAAGAATTGACTTCCAAATTGGACCATTTGTATTCTATCGATTACACTTAGTAAGATAGTAAGAGTGTAACATGAACCATTTTAATTCATAGTAATCTATTGAAAGTTAAATTTAAAACAAGTTTTGCAAGCTGTTTTCGATATATCAGGGATGCCACAGAAATCACTTTCGCTTGAATTTCACCTCAATTTCATTTCGCTGTGCTATGGAACCACTTCTGTTATTTTTAAATTAAGCATTCAAAAAATAGCTCTTTTTAGGTAAATCAAGATTTACCGAAAAAAACCTTTAACTTATTGTGCAATTTGTGAAAACATTTATCGCAAAGAGTTACCAGACTAATGGCAGACAATTGCTAGAGTTGTCGAGTAATTTTTATTTTCTCGCGCCAATTGCTTTTAAATTTTTTCAGCTAAAGAAAATCAATTATTATATAAATAAATTAAATAAGAAAAAATTAAAAACTTATGGTTCTGCAATGATAAACTTAAGAAAATTGCTAAGCAAACCCTTGGGTAATTTAATCTGAGAAGGTGTCAACCCAGAAGCCTAGTTCGAAAAGGTTGGTAAAAATGCTAAAAAATATAAAATCATTCAAAGTTCTGTGTCACCTCGGAAATTTCCGTGCGGAAATGCTTTCTGCGGAATTCTATTTCTATTGTTTGGCATAAGATTTATTTCACTTTCAATGTCGCATTCGACATGGGAGAATTACCCATATGTTGTTGTTCACTACTCGAATCTTTTGTTTTTTCTCAAATTTTTTCAGACTTGGTGAAATTAAAACAACAAAATAAATTGTAAACTCCACTTCAGCCTAATTAGCAAACGTGCAAAGTTTAAAGTATCTTGCTTTATATTGAAGTTTAAAAATAAAAACAAGCTTATAAGCTCAGCTTTCAGCTTTCAGTCGCCAGTGTGCGCTCGGCTTAATAGCGATGATGTATCTCATCAGCTGCATGTATCCAGCAGATACACATGCATACATACATATGTAGGTAGCAGCAACTTAACTTGATGTTGAGAGAGACAAATGTATCTATTAGACGAAGGCCAAGAGCCTTGACGATGGGAGCAGGCAAAACACACACTTTAAGATATATTTATGTTTATGTTTTCAAATAAACAACAGACATTCTAAGAGAGAAGATATGTATCTTGATGTACTCGTATGTCTGCATATGAAATGAGTAAATGATTCGATAAGCATAATTATGCGTGTTGACATGTTCATTTAAGGTTTGACATTCTGAAAATACATCAAATATGTTTCTGTTCATCATAAGGATTCAAAATGTGCTTCTTATCGTTTCTCTGCAGTACAAAATGGTCTAATAAATTGTTTACATTGGTCAGATTGATGAGTTATAAAGCTAAAAATTCAAAAACATTTATGAATTAGTCCCTTAAGTTTGGCAGATACATGCATTTTTTACTTATAAGAACATCTTTCAATAGTATCTTTGGGTTACAAAAGCAAATATGAGATTATAAATAATCTGTGAGATACAAAATAGACTTTTTGATAATAATATGTTTTTTTAAATATATCTTTGAGATAAAAAAGTATTTTGGATACCCAATATTGTCTCTTTTATACAAAAGTCGCCTTCAGATACTTTGAGTTATCAGATATGAGTAAATATTTCCAAACAACCTTGAGATGCAAAAATATCTTCATTTTATGTATGTAAGTGATTTGGAAATTAATACAATTAATGAATGCACAAAAGTATCTGAAAAGCATTAACGTTTTGATGTTTTAAAAATGTATCTTTGATATGCAAATGAATTTTCTGGATCTGAATAAATAAAATTGACACAAAGCATTGATGTTGTACAGTATCTTGAATAATTATAATCAAGTGTATCTTCAAAAAATAGAATTACAAAATCGATTCGATATTTGAGATACAAACAATATCAGTGCTATAATTCAAATTCAAATTTATTCGAGCTGTTTTTAAGCTTGCAAATAATATTGGACAGCTGAGCTGACAAATTTAAAGATTTCACACTTGAATTGATTTGCGGTGCGACTAACTAAAGAGAAAGGTGAAAATAGAGAGTTGTTTGTTTTTTAAGCCAGATTCAATCTGGATGGCAATTGAAGTGCGAGTTATTATGGAGGCGGATGGCGATGGCTATGGCGATGGCGATGCTGATGTTGCAGCTCATTCCCACATAGTTATTGGTAGCAGCAAGTGGAGGTGGAGGTGGAGTGAATGCGAGTGCGAATGCTTAAAGCGAGTTGGCAGCACCGTTCAAAGTCGTTGTCGTAAGCCAAATCGATGAAGTCCTTTTGGCTCCATTTTGTCTCTAATTTGGCAGCCATCGACGTGCTGAGCAGTGAAAATATGCAGCAGCCAGGATTAGGAATGACTTGACTTTACTTTACTTTACTGCACCGCCAACAGCAGACGGACTGAAACAGCGACAAAGTGTGAGAGAGAGAGAGAGTACACAATGGGAAAAATAGCGATGTTTTATCATAAAGACTAGATTGTAATGCAGAATTTTGATATCTTGTTTTTATTACTTAAAATATACCTTCACACTAGATTGACAAAAAAATAAAGAGTTAGAAAAGATATCTAAAGTTTTCCAGGTAAGAAAATAAAAAATTATGAGCAAATAAAATAAATACAACAGATAATTGACAAATAAAATTTAAAATCGTTCGTCACAAAATTTAATAATGTAAATTTTCAGGCATTGAAATATTTTCGTCAAGTCTTCCAGTTAAGAAAATAAAAAATATATACAAAAATAATTTGCAAATAAAATTTAATATCGTTCGTCACAAAATTTTAAAACAGAATTTTTCAGGCATTGAAATATTTTCGTCACTAGATTTTCACCTCGTATCGATACTTCTTCAATTTGTTAAGAATAATTTAAAAAAAGGAATTTAATATCGTTCGTCACATAAGTGAATATGGGACATTTTGTGGCATAGAAATAGATTGAAACCTCGAACAGTATTGGGCTTTTATCCATAGTGGCGGGTAGAAGGGCAAATGGAGAAGCTCGAGCTGTGCCGAGTGCCATTGAGAAGTTTCAAGCGACGGCGACGACGACGACGAAGTCGACGGCAAAAGTTGGCTGAGAGAGTTGCACTTGGGCCAAGTGGCGGGCGCGCCTATAAAACAAACAACGTGGCACACACACACACACACACACACACACACAGATACACACACACACACACACAGGCAGATACAGCCAAAGATACCTGGGTAGTAGACAGCGTCATTGTCGTTAGCAAATATATGGCCAAAGAGGATCAAAGAGCGTGCACAAAATAATTGCTGTCTGCGGGACTTTTGCCTTGGCCAAAAGAACGCATAATTTCTACCCCTCTTCCTCCCTCTCTCCCTCACTCTCTTCCCCCTCTCCCTTACACTCTCCCCTCCCTCCCATTCAGAGATGCCAAATTTTTTTCTCGGCTAACAGAATTTTTCAAAGCTTTAAAGCAATCGTACTTTTAAAAAAAGCCAGAACTAGCTATAAAATAGCCAAAATGGCATCAATGCTTCCTCTCTACTTTATCTCTCCCCCTTCCTCTTCTTTTAGCAATTTTGGTATTTCTTTAACAATCGAACTTTAAAATAAAGCCAGAACTAGCCATAAAATAGACAAAATGATATCAGTGCTCTCTCTCTCTACTCTCTCTCTCTCTCTCTGTTCTTTTCTTTTTTAAGCAATTTTGGAATCAAACTTAAAAAAAGGTAAATACTAGCTGGAAATAGCCAAAATCTCATCAGTCTCTCCCGCTCTCTCATCAGTCGCTCTCTCTCTCTCATCAGTCGCTCTCTCTCTCTCTCTCTCCTTCACTGTCTCTCTTCTCTTCTTTTTACTATACATAGCTAAATATATAATTTAAGTTTTGAAAACGGGTCAGATCTAGCTATAAAATAGCCAAAATGGCATCAGTGCTCTCTCTCTACTCTCTCTCTCTCTCTCTCTCTCTCTCTCTCGCATTCTCTCTCTTTCAGTCTCTGTCTGTTTTCACCATGCTCAGTCGGTCGGCATCTGAAAGTCAAATGCCAATGCGGCGTGCTGATAGCTGAGCCTCCTTAATGTCATTTGTCATCTTTGGGCCCGCAGTCTGCTCACTTCCTTCCGGCCAAGTTTCAACTGCAGTTTGTCTATTTTGCCATTATGCAAATATTATTTTGTGCCAACACAATATGAAAAAAGGGCAAACAAGCCAACTGAGAAGGAGAAAGCAGCAGATGAAGATAAAGAGAGCAGCAAAACTTATCGAAGAAGACGCAGCTGAAATCAACTTGAACTTTTATCGGCTGACAAAGCAGCGGGCAATTGCCAATAGGACTCAAGGGGGGAGAGAGAAGTGAGGAGAGGGGAGTGGGAAGAGAGGAGAGGGGAGAAAGTATAAAGCATATTTGTGGCAGGTCAAAGCCTGTCAAAGGCATTGCCCAGAGTTTTGTACACTCTCTCAACGCTTCTCGGCCCAAATACGAGACTCAAATCCGTTGAGTGCTTTGTCTGTTTGAGTTGCAGGCAACGTCAGCCCCAGCTGCCAGAGTTGCCACAGCTGCCAGAGTTGCCACAGCTGCAACTCCGCTCTAATGGCAAGTAAGACAACCTTTAAAATTACAGTCCAACTTCCCTAACTCGAATCAGCATTATCCAAAGAAAAGGTTCGATTTATGGAGATATTCGAGCTATAGAGCTCTTTTTTTTTTAAGCTCGAGTTAGAGAGAAATTCGAGTTAAGGGAGTGCAACTGTAGTCACATTTCTCAAAACAGTATTTTACCAAACAATAGATACACACTTCAAAATGTGTCTTTGAAATTCTTTCAAATGAAAAACAAATGCTGTAGTTTCTTAAAAAAGGCGACTACACAGAAAAAAAGCCATTATAAAATCAAGCCTAAAATACTTAATTTAAGCCTGCATGTTTTAAGTATGTTTCCAGGATTAAGCTGAAAAATCAAGTCTACATCGGGATTATAATGGATAAAAAAAACATTTAAAAAAAAAAATATATATAAAAAAAAATGTTGAAAAAAAAAATTTTAAAATAAAAAAAAAAATTGCATTAAAAAAAAAAATTTGAAAAAAGTTTAAAAATTTAAAAAAAAAATTATGTGTTTTATTTTAATTATTAAATTATAATTAATAAATAAATTAAAATGGGAAAATACACATTTTCTGAGCGTGAGAGGAAAATTCTCTCTCGGCCTCTCTCATTTCAACCGGTCCGGTAGCTCAACGGTTAGAGTCGCCGACTCCAGTTTGAAAAAAATCTGGGTTCGATTCCCCACGTCAATAACAAAAGGTCAAAATTTCGGATTGAATTCGGGCTAAATATCCCGGATTTTTTTTTCTGTGCAGAAGACCCCCTTAAGTAGTGTGTGCTGATAAAACTTAAAATTGTTAGATGCCACATTTTTTGCTCAGTGTATGGTTTTATAGAGTGTAGAAATGACTTGAGCTGGAGCTGTGTGTGTGTGTGTTTGTGTGTCTCGGTGTGTGTGTGTGTGTGTCTGGGTGTGTGCGTGTGTGTGTGTGTGTGTGTGTGTGTGGCAGCCACTGTTTTGCAGACAATTAGTTTCGTAAGCAGTTTCCTATTCTTTTGAAGTTTTCGTTTTGTCAGCTGCGTTTTCATTTTTGTTTTCCCATTGTTTGCAGTCGCTCTCTCTCTCCCTCGCTCTCTCTCCCTCTATCTCCCTCTCTCTGTCTTGGTTGTTGAGCACTGACTTATTGCACAATTGACTGACTGACTGACTGACTGACTCTGAATGACACACACTCTTATGTATGTCCGACAGCTGTGCAGAAGTTTTGTGAAACAATAAAAGGAAATTGATTCGCTTTCCAACTGCTTTTCAGGCTTTTCACCAATGTCCAAATGAATCGAATCGTTGCGAAATGAAACGTGACCGAATTTGGCCACATGTCAATATGCTAATGATGATGGTGTCGGAATGTCCCCCTCCCTTTCCTCTTTCCCCTTTCCTCACCTCTTTCTGTGGTCCCTTCTTCGCTTTTGACTTTGAATTGGAATTGGAATTGGGATTGGGGGCCAAACGGGGACTGACGGGTGTTTTGCTGATTGTTTTTCCGATTTGGACTAGACCATATCGTGTTAAAGGCTTTTGAACAACACCAGCGAATTGGGGCAAGCCATTAACATTAGGGTAACTCCCGCTTTTATTTTCTTGCTCCTTGTTCAATTTTAAAACTGTTTATAAGATTGGAACTCAGTTTTGTTTATAATTGTAAACTTGCTTACAATACTTTAAGGCATATCTGTTATATTTCGATTAGAATTACTAATCAATTAGATTATTTTTGGAAATAATCGTAGTGACCATATAATAATATATTATATATACTAATATGTATAGACTATTATATATATTCAGTGTTGCAAAATTTGTGACCATATAATGATAACAATTACAAAAAATCAGAAATAATCCAAAATTATTACAATTATTCAAAAATAATCAGAAAAAATCAAAAATAATTTCAAAAAATCTTTCTGATTATTTCGAATTATTGGCGATTTTTTCTGATTATTTTGGCTACTTTGATTGTGAAAATTTAAAATTATGTGATTTTTACTAAATAGTCATAAATAGTCGGTAATAATCAAATATAATCAGAAATAATCAGAAAAAATTTAAAATAACCCGAATACTCAAAAAGATTATTTTTATTATCTTTGATTTTTTTTTTGACTATTTTTGAAAAATTGTAATAATTCTAGATTATTTTTGAGCCCAATTTTCTTACGAAAAAATAAATCGAGCGACTTCTCATCCTAAATAATTCTAAAACTTTACACAGGATCGTCTAAGAATATGATCCCTAAAATTCAAATTCCAATTCTACTTTTGAAATGCGAAACAAAAAAAGAAAACGAGACACCCTACTGAAAAAAAACCGTGTAATTGGCGGCCGAAACTAAACGAGACGAATCGAATTGAAACAGGAAATGGCAAGTAAATTGAATGAAACGTGCCGCAGCGTTGCCAGATCGCATTGCACTATGGGGCAGCTGACCACTTTTTGTGGTATTTATTTATTTCTTACTCGTTTAGAAATACATCAAAATGTTGTGTTACAGAAGAGAAAAATGTAACATAGCAGTGCAGTGTTAAGTTAACAGCTGTTAAAGTTCTGGTAACATTTCACTTTTGTGCTTTTCGAGTTATTAATTCATGCCGAATTAATAACTCGAATTCCCCATTCTGCGTTGGTCACTCATCTAAATGTTCACTTGTGTGTGTGTGTGTGTGAGTGTGTAGGTGTGTGTGCTTAGCTGGTATGTGTGTGCGTGTGGTTAAAACGTTGCTGCTGCAGACCGCAAAGTGACGTTTCCGTTTCCGTATCCGTAACACATGTGCGCCTGCATCTACATACATATATCTCTCCACTCTCCCTCTCTCTCCCTCTCTCTCTCACTCGCCCTCCATCTCCTTCTCCATCACTCTCTGTCCCTGTCTGCCCCTTTCGTATGCAGAGTGTGTCGCATTGGCGTTAAATATTTGTCCTGTCAAATGTGACATTCAGCCCCGAAAATGGCGGCTGGCGTGCTTTAAAATCAACTCTACAAAGTTTGGACCATAACCAACGACAGCAGCAGCAGCAACAGCAACTGTTAACCTGGTCAAGAATTTATGCCGCCGTCTCATCGAATATTTCATTATGTACACTACTGGCCAAAAAAATAAGTAAACTCTGTTTTTTTACTATAACAGCTATTGCAAGTCAAGTCTTCATATTTATAAAATCAATTTGGAAAAGTCGCTTAAGTCCCGTTTGAATGGTGCCAAACTTTCCTTAACCCATTAAGTACCAATTGAGTTTCGATTTTATGTACATAAATGTCTACTTTCGAAACTCTTGTCCGCGATTTTTTAAGAAAAAATGTTTTGATGCAGAACAAGTTTTCAAACAACTCTAAGAGTGACTGCTTCAAAAATTTTCAAAAATCTCTTCGCTTGTATTTTTTTTTATAATTTTTTTAAAATTCCTTATAAGGTACTTATTGTATAAAAATAAATGCTCCTCCTGTTACAGATAACAAATAATAATAAAATATCCACACACTTAAAATAATCAAGTTCACGGACAAAATCAAGTTCATGGATATTGCCAAGTGAGTCTCATGTCTTAATTTATGTTTCAATACTCACTTCATCATCTACAAAAACGTTTCTTTGTCCAAGTTTCAGTTTGAGTTGAAGTTAAATTCGTGTACTTAATAAAATATGCAGTTTAGAATTCCCTTTGCGCTTGTTATAGCGAGGCTGCACTGTAATCTGCTTTGCATTTAATTTTGTACGTTGAATTAATGAAAAATTGAAAATCGTTGAGGTCTCTCTTCAGTCTCTCTCTCTTTCTTTCCCTCTCTCCACCTCTCTGTCTCTGTCTGGACACTCAAAGACTTGAGAGCGACTTTCTACTTTATATTTACAATGAATGCTTTTGGCTTTGTGATGTCTTAACTGCATTTTACCAACCCAGCTGCTTCTTCTGCCTCTTATTCTTAACTCGTTTTTTATCTCAGGAACTGTAATTCCATTGAATCCTCGAGAAATTGAGAGAGTTTCTCTTCTTTCTTTCGTTCTGTCTTTCTTTCTTTCTGGACTTTAACTGCTTTCCAAGTGCAAGTTGCTTTTTCTATCCCTTCCCTTTCCTTCCTTCTTCCTCCTGTCCGCGCCTCAAACTACAAACAAAGTGCAGTGTCCGGCACACACACACACACACCCACACACACCAACACACACACGCATATGCCGCACAATGTTTTTTAAATGATTCTCAACGTTCTTTTTGTTTTCTTCGCTTTTTTGTATTTATTGTTTTCGATGAATGAACAGCAGCTGCTGCTGACAAAGAAAGAGGCGCATGAGGGCGTGGCATGTGGCATGTGGCAAGCACAATGCACTATGGGTAATTTCACGAGTTTGTGAGGCCAAAACCCATTTTCTGAAAGTCGCCAATTTGAAATATTTTTGGGTGCAACTCATTAACAATAGATGGTTCTTCAATGTTGCATACCAGAAATCTCAATAGATGGCGCCACTTCGAAGAAATCAGCTGTTAGACACAGGGTTGCATTTGCAAAGCACGCGCTATAAAAATTGCAACGTTTTGTTTGCGATTTAAATGTGTCAATAAGTAAACAATAAGGCAACATTATTAAAATATTTAAAATGAATTCGAATCAGTGTGGCTTGTACCATGTGTTTGTGAGTGTCAAATGTAGAATGAATTTGATCGTGGTGTCCCCATATAAATGTTAAAATGTAAGTAGTCTAGCAAACGAAAATTTTTCATTAAGTCTTATTTTTAAAAAGGTATTAAAAGCGAGTCCAACCTAGTCCAACCTTGAAACATATTGTGTGTTGTAGAGTATTTAATTCTTGTTCAAATGATAGTAGTTAGATAACCCACTTTTACCCTCTTTTGGTGAAATTTAATTTTTTAGCAACTAACCTCACAATTTCGAATGCCAATTTGTTCGCATGCCATATGGGGAATTTCAACTGTTTTAGATGGCATTATATAATAACTCGTAAACTACTTAAGATATTTTGATGCGGTTTTTTTTATAGTGTTATACATACTGCTAGAAGTATATTGAAAAAGTGGGCGTGTCAGAACCCCCTCCCACAATTTTTTTTTTTTAATTTTATGCTCACAGCCATCTAAGAGGGCTTACAACTTTCTATATCTAACAAGTAAGGTTTCTTTTCATTTTTAATAATATATAAGGTTAAAACTTATTATTTGCAATAGAAATCTTAAGCTTAATTGCTACCGATAAAAATAAAAAAAATAAAAAAAATTATGGAGCGGGGGTGGTGACACCACACGCCCACTTTTCCAGAATACTTCTAAGAGAATACATAGCACTAGAAAAAAAGCCGCATCAAAATATCTTGAGTAGTTTACTAGATATTAATTGTGGCCTCACAAACTCGTAAAATTACCCATAGTGCAATGCAAAAGAATTAATTCTTACAAACGCGTTTAAAATTGCGTAATAGTTGAAAGCTGAGTTGGAAATGAAGTTGGAGTTGAAGTTGAAGTTGGACTCGATTTCTGTAGGGTAAAAAAGGGGAAACGGGGAAAAGGTTTGTGTGTGTGTGTGTGTGTGGCTTGCATTAAGCCATAAGCTGCTACAAATGACGCTTTTAAAAGTGTCTCACACACACAGTCCGCAATTGAAAGCTGCCCAAAAAAGTATGCTACGATTTTGACAAAATTTCTTTTTGCTCCGATTTATGTGTGTGCAGGTGTAGGTGTGTGTGTGTGTTGGTGTGAGTGTGGGTGTGGGTGTGTCTCTGATGTACGATAATGCCCAGACGTATAATTCACATTGTTTTGCTCTCCCGTTTCCTCTCCGCCCTCTGTTCCTCGGCTTCCCCTTTGCGGTTAACCTAATTTGCTTTAATTAACATGTTGCATATTTATTTAATTAAACAAACATTGTGACTCACACACTCACACACACACACGCACACACACGCGACTGTTGAGTTCGTTTTTCAATTAGGCTGCGCATATTTTGCTTTCCTTTATTTTGCCCACTCCCTTTTCCACCCTCATTCGCTTTCGCTGCGTTTACTTAGTTTCTCTTTCTGTTGCTGTTTCTGTTGCTGTTTCTGCTCATCGCTTGTCAAATGCTTTCTAATTACGCACCACATATGCCACGCCCACACGCCCACTTGGCGCTCCCTCTCTCTCTCTCTCTCTCTCTCTCTCTCTCTCTCTCTCTCTCTGGCTGACTGACTTAATTACAAATTGCATTATTTATCGTGCAACAAAGTTCGTCAAACTGTAAACAGAGGGACAAGAACAAGCAAAAGAAGCAGACGCGAAGGGAGAGAGAGAGAAAGATAAAGAGAAAAAGAGAGAGCGAAGAAGAGAAAGAGCAGGATAATCATCATTTCGAATGTGTTAATGCAATTTGTGCATGCTTACACATGTGTGTGTGTGTGTGTGTGTTAATGGCTCCTTGGGAAAAGAGAGAGAGAGAGGGAGAGAGAGGAAGCGCGGGTAAAGCGACTTCGTCTGTGGGTCGCATCATCAAATATTCTTTAATATTGTGTGAAGAACGATAAGCAGCGAATGAGAGAGAGAGAGAGAGAGAGAGAGAGAGAGAGAGAGACATAGAGAAAGAGATGGCACGCAAAGTTGCAAATGTGCAGTACAGTGAAGCCTGCCAAGATGTCCAACGAATAACTTGTCATGTTAATAAAAATAAACAGTTGAACTTCCATAACTCGAACTTCTGTAGCTCGAATTTCTCTCTAACTCGAGCTAAATTAGTGGCAGTAAAATTTTTAAACTTACGAAAAAGAACTCTAAAAGTCGAATATCTCCATAACTCGAACCATTTCTTTGGTTAATGGTAATTCGAGTTAGGGAAGTTCGACTGTATAATACGTATATTAAGTAAACGCAGCTTTGACTCGCGACATTTGGAGAGATTAAGACTAAGCCCTTAGACTAGAAGTACTCACTAAAGGCAGCTCAAAAGATTAATAAGAGCATTTACACCATATTCAACAAATAATTGTAAACGATTGTATGTTTTATACTTGTTTAAATGAGGAGTTTTGTTCTTATACTCGGTTTTTTCACTGCTTTAATTGCAAGCGCTTCAATTATACGCTTATAAATTAGATCATTGATTCCTGTGCTGTTCACACTCACACAATCAAACATACATCGCAGCGAGACACGAAGTGAACGAAACATTTTACTGCTTTACACTGGAAAAATGAAATTAATGCATATTCGAACTGTCGCATCGTTGCAGCTGGCGACGCAAAGTGAGCAAAGCATCAGTTACAGTGCATGATAAAAGTCTAGCGCTCTCTCACTGAACGCAGCGCAGCGACTGAGAGCAGAGAGCATCAGCCGATCAGATGCTTCGTGAGAGCACAAGAAACCGAAGGGGCGCATCATAAGAGAGCAAGCCGTCAAATGTGCTATTTATAGAACACCAGCGTCTCTCTCACTCTCTTTCTCTCTGCCAGCACTGGTCAAGTCACAGGCACAAGCAACATTGGATAAATAAGTACATATATTTCTTATATTTTGCCAAGGAAAAGAAGCATTTGTACTATTATTATTAAATTTCTTATTAATTAAGACTTTTTCTCTGAATTCCAAAAATGCATCTCTCTATTTATTCTATCCGCGTATTGCGTAAACTGAAACTGAAACTGCTGCTGGCTTATGGTTGCTGGTTGCATATGGCGAGTGCTCACTGTGCCTGCAATAAATATTTGCACAGATTTACTGAAAAGGGTTGAAAGGTTGATGTCAAAGGGAGCAACTTTTGGGGACAGCCGCAAAGCGTCAAAGGTACACGGAAACACAGTTGCAAACACACACACACACACGCACACACAGAAAAATATGCAGTTATGTGTCTGAGTGTGTGTGTGTGTGCGTGTGCGAAGTGGCCCAAAGGCGTCTTCAAATCAAAATGAAAGGCCCAAAAATTACTGGGCAAGGACATAATATGAAATCAATGGAACAGCTGCTTCTCTTTCCACTTTTTCTTCTTCTTGCACTTCTTCATCTTCTACTTCATCTTCATCTTCTCCTTCTTATTCCCCTTCTACTTTCTTTTCTACTATTGCTCTGCTAAGATTTTCTGATTGTCAATTGTAGTGAAACAGAGAAAGAGCCTCATTCGAAGTGATTCATAGTGATTCATAGTGATTCAAAGTGATTCGAAGTGATTCGAAGTGATTCAAAGTGATTCAAATACAATATTAACCATTGCTCTGTATTAACTAATTTGTTTTATAATTTTTAATTATAATTAACCAATACTTTTCGATGTAATTGCGCTTTTCAAAAGTGTTTCAGTAAATTTTTAATTCTCTATGAAGTAAAGCTAGAAAGTGAAAAATTATATGAATAAATAAATAATTATATAAATGAATAGTTATAAAAAGAAAATAAATTAAAAATTAATAAAATATATTAATAATTAATGAAATAAATAAGTAGAAAATAAATAAGTAAAGAAAAGTAAAAAAGTTAATAAATAAATAAATAATTATATAAATTTATAAATAAAAAATGGAATAATAAATTATTAAATAATGAAATAATTGAATAAATAAATAAATAAATGAAAAATATAATAAATTAATAATTAAATAATTAAATAAATTGATAAGTAAATAAATAAATAAGTAAATAAATATTAGGTGCGCAACTAAGTTCTCGCTGTTTTTTTGATGAAAATACAACTTTATTCTGAAAAAATGGTTACATTTGAATCATTGAATGTATTGCCCATCGCTGGCTACTACTTTTGCCCATCTTTCTGGCAGATCTCGTATACCGTCGCGGTAAAACTGTCCATCCTTTGAGGCTATCCACGAATCAAGCCATTTTTGGATGTCTTCATATGTATGGAACTGCTGGTTAGCTAGTCCATGTACCATCGATCGGAACAGGTGATAATCGGACGGCGCAATATCTGGAGAATATGGCGGGTGGGTTAAGATTTCCCATTTCAGCGTTTCAAGGTAGGTTTTAACGGATTTGGCAACGTGAGGCCAAATCAGAATCACTTTTTCATACCTCTCCGCGTATTGCGCCGCTTCTCGCGCAGTGCTCGGCTCAATCGCATCAATTGAAGTCGATACCGATCCCCAATGATGGTTTCGCTTGGTTTTAGCAGTTCATAACAAAAATTTTTTTTCGAATGAAAGAGGAAAATTGACACTTCCCGCAAATGACGATTATTCGGCACAAAATCAGACATTTTCACAAAACGAAAAGTATATGATACAAAAACAAAATCACTAATGTGTCGAAGCAGTTTGTTTACCATATGTCTAAGCTTGGTTAATAACGTTTACGTTATGTTAGAATCGACTAGCACACACTGCTGGCAGTGTCTATTGACAAACAGCGGGAACTTAGTTGCGCACCTAATAATTAAATAAATTTATAAATAAAAAATAAATAAATAAATGAAAAGTAAATTAATATATAATTGAATAAATAAAAAATAAATAAATAAATAAATAAACAAAAAAATTATTGAATAAATAAATAAATAATTAAATAAATTAACAATTAAACAAATAAATAAATTTATGAATAGATAAAATACTAAGCTGATTTCATAGAAATTCGCAACCAGTTTAAGTGTCAGTGAACAAAGTCAAAATCCGGAACACGTCTCATTTTCCTTTTGTTTCCTCTTTCCACTTTCCTTTCTCCTTCCTCCTCTTTCCTCTTCCCACTTTCCTTTCACCTCCTTCCTCTTCCCACTTTCCTTTCTCCACTTTCCACTTTGGTGCTCGGTGCTTTCTCTTTGGCCGTGCTCTCGTCGCATGTTAAACAAATGAGCTTGTCACACACGTTGAGCGCCTGTTGGAGGTCACCTTAATTATGGTCACCTTAATTATGGTCACAATTAACAGTTTGATATTCGCTGGCGCTGTCGCTGTCGCTGTCGGATGCTGCATTTGGCACACTTGTGAACATGCAGCTGCCTTTCTCTCTTCCCTTCTTCCTTCTATTTTTGCTTCCCTTCTTTGCATTTCCCCTGGCTAAATACACACACACACACACATACAGAGAGAGAGCGACACATTTCATTTCATTTGGCATGACCAGATGTGTGGCATGTGTGTGGTGTGTGTGTGTGTGTGTGTGTGTGTGTGTGTGTGTGTGTGTGTGTGTGTGTGTGTGTGTGTGTGTGTGTGTGTGTGTGTGTGTGTGTGTGTGTGTGTGAGTATGTAGGTGTGTGTAATCTCATTACAAATTCAAATGCGGCTGAGCCCTCTCAAACCCTTCTCTCTCCCCTTCTCCTCTCTCTCTCTCTCTCTGTTGGCCTGTCCCTCTGTCCCTGTGTCCCCTGTCCCCTGTCGGCCTGGTCTTGCCACTTTTGGCCTGGCCTGGTCCGCTTTTTGGCGTGCAAACGTGGCTCTAACCGCGTTGTCACTCAATTATGTGCCATGTGCGATTGCGATGCGATGCAACGTTGCGTCCTTCATCATTTTCAGCTGCTGATACTGATACTGTACAAAAGACGCCGATAGAACATGAATCTGTCAACAGACAGAGACAGACAGCGAGAGAGAGAGAGAGAGAGAGAGTGGAACAGTCGTTTGACCAGTTCAATGCATTTGCACACAAAGTTCATAGTTCATACTTACAACACTCAACACTCAGTAAAGTTATCAGACTTATCAGATACTTTCACATCAGATTTCCCACAAAACTGACTCACAAATTTCGTATTTTATTTGAGCAATGACCAAATCATAGCAAAGACTTGCTTCGTTTCTTCAAAAATCCATAATCCAATCCACACTGAACTGAACTTGGCTTAAAATTGTCATCTACACATAAATTATAAATTTGTTTATTTTACCAATTATTATTAGTTATCATCAGACTAAATCGCAACAAGATCGGACAAATAGGTAGATGCTAATGGTTTTTTTAAGTTTTCAAGCAATGTCAGTGCCTAAAAGTATGCAATACAAAATATTTCATGTACATTTACATAAGTAACGGGTATGCTATAGACAGGACTACTCGATTTATGAATACACACAATTTACTCAAACTGAATTCAGTGTCCCATTCATTCCATTGTCATTCCGTGAATATCGTTGAGCATCTGTCGCATTTCATTCTCTGTTTTTTTCCGTCCGAGTCTCTGTTAAGTATTTGTTTTCATTTGTCAGGGATAAGTATAAGGATGTGGATAAATTGATGCACTGCGACATTCAAACATTCAGTCAGACATTCAAACATTCAGTCAGACATTCAAACATTCAAATTCATGCCACTTGGCAGCTTTATGTCATTGCTGGTTAAGTGATGCGTCTAATTTGCAGCTGTTGCCGCTGCTCAAGTTGCAAGCTGCGAAAAGTAATGCGAAAGCAGCAGCAAGAAAAGCAAGCTGCGAATTTGCATTTTTGCCTGCCTGCCTGCCGCACAGTGAGCCACGTAAGTAATGGCATCCCAAAGAGAAGCGACTGTTACCTCTGTCTCAGTCTCAGTCTCCTTCTCCTTCTCCACCTCCTTGCCCCTTTCCGTCTCCTTCTTCGTCTCTGGCTGCGTTGCATGCTCGTTAATTTTTCAGCATTTCCGCTAGCAATTTGGTGGCAGTTTCTTCGTCGTCGTCGTCGTCGTCGTTGTCTAGTGGAAATATTACGTATACGCGGTGCAAAAAGCGCCAACCGGAAATGCAGGAAGCGGATATTACACGCTCCAGAAAGCACACAGCACACAGCACGGAATAATATGCACAGAGATATGACTTCTGATGACAAGCTGCGTGGGCGAGCATAGAAACAGAGGGAGACAGAGACAGAGAGAGACAGAGACAGAGAGAGAGAGAGAGAGAGAGAGAGAGACAGAGCGAGATGATAAGACGACGAGACGACAAGAAATGGCGACATTTTTCCATATTGCTTGTGTTAAATTGTTCGTGTTGTTGTTGTTTTCACTGTTGTTGTTGCTGTTGTTGTTGCTGTTGTTGTTGCTGTTGTTGTTGTGTTGCTGTTGCTGTTGTTGCTGCTACAGCTGCGTTTTATGCATTTTTCGTGTTTAGACAGCTGGTCGTCAGTGTTGGCTTTCGCTAAAGTCACTTACTTTTTACTTTGTACCCTGCAAATATATGTAAATGCTCACTAGGCGTATACACAATCATATCAAGCATACCTGTTAAATTTCTATTAAAATTACTAATCAATAAGATTATTTGTTGAAAAGCTTGTGATTATTTAAAGATTACGATTACAAAAAATCAGAAATAATCTAAAATTATTACCACTATTCAAGAATAATCAGAAAATGAAAAATAGTCAAAAACAATCAGAAAGATTATTTTTGATCTTTCTGATTATTTTGGCTACTTTGATTGTAAAAATTTGATTTTTACTTAATAGTCATAAATAATCAGAAATAATAAAACATAATCATAAATAATCAGAAAAAATCAAAAATAATCCGAATACTCAAAAAGATAATTGTTGGTTATTTTGGATTTTTTCTGACTATTTTTGAATAATTGTAATAGTTGTATATCATTTTTTCATTTTTTGTAATCGTAATCATTAAATAATTGGCCAAAATCGAAAATAGTCGTAATTTAATCATTAGTTCGACTTTTAAACAAAAATAATCTAATTACTAATGATTATGATAACTAATCAATATTTAGTCATATCAAGCATACGACAAGTTGACTGAAAATAGGCGAATATTTCTTTTCATTTTGTTTGATTTGCGTTCTTGTTTTTGTACTGTCATAAGATTGTTAGTTTTTATGAAATAATTGTATCAAATATACATAATTATTATGTAATTAAAATAATACCAAATAAAATGAAAGCTAGCAAATTATTTGTTTAATAAGCATTAATATTAATATTTTCATAAAAATATGTTTATCTTTTATTCAGCATATAAATATTAAAAGAAATAATTATATCAAGTATACGACAAGTGGACTTAAAGCAAGCCATTAATTTTTATTGTGTCAAACTACATTTTAATACTGACACAAATTTTTATTTTGTGATTCGGTATATAAATAAAAAAAAAACGATTATATCAAGCATACGACAAGTAGACTGAGAGCAAGCAAATTATTTGTTTGATAGCCATTAATATTTGTAATATCATAAAAGTATTTTAAATTTTTAAATTTTTTATTCTTTTTTATAAATAATAAAACAAATAACAAAAATGCACATCAAGTATACGACGAGTTGACTGAAATCAAGCAAATTATTGAGTACCGCTTCTGATTTCGATCTCAAAGGGATCAGCTAATAAAGCTGCCTCTACAGGGCATCTACTCGTCGACTACTCGCGTTTTCTTTGGCACTTTTATTGCCCAGTCATCTTGGAATTGGAGCGCACACAACCAGAGCAGGAACAAATACAGTTGCAGATACAGATTCAGAAAGAGAAACAGAAACAGGAAAAGGACAAGGAAGAGGAACAAGAAGAGAAGGAGGAGGAAGATGTGAGTGTCGTGGACACTTTAATTGCTTGGCCCATTGAATTTCCGTTGCGCCTTCGACGTTCTGTGCAATTGTTGGTAGCATTCAATTATTTCACGTCAACAGATCAAGGACAGATCATTAGCCGGGATAAGAATACAGGTTCAGATACAGATACAGATACAGATACAGATACAGATACAGGAAATAGCCGTGTCCTGTAAAACGAAACGAAAGAGGCAGCAACATAAAAAGATACAAAACAAAGGCCAAATAACTTGAATTAATGGGTGGGAGGGAAATCAAAGCAAAACAAGGACAATTCTGGTCAACAAGGACATCAGCATCTTGAGCCCTTCAAATGACAAACTTACAGTAATTTTTATTTGCAAAAGTAGATCCAGGCATATCCTTGCAGAATGCAGAATGGCATTGAGTGATATCAAAGAGTGATCCTGGAAGTCCTTGAACCTTTTAAGGTTGTCACATTTCAATTTAAAAAACACTTCATTATGACTAGTTTTGAACTTTGGTACCCGATAACTCTCTTGTCCAGAACTGTCCCGCAGCACACTAACTTCAAAACGCTTCAGTATTCACTTCTCTAAAAAAAATTATATGGTTTTGTACCCACCTGTATCCAACTTCTTACGTAAAATTAAAAAAACTAAAAACTAAAAAAACTGGTTGAAATCGGACAACTATATCATATAGATGCCAGAGGAATTAGGTCGAAATATGCAATTCTTATAATTCACACTGAAAAATAAAAAATAATTTTTTCAAAGAATATATTTTTTTTTAACTTTTTGAAAATAATTTTAAAATATAAAAACCTTAAAAATTAAACAAACATTGTAAAAAATGTTTTTTTTAGGTGCCAGAAAATTTATTTTTTTCACAAATTTCAACTTTGATAGCCCATAAGTTAGCATCTAGTAGGCGTGGCACTTTTCTTGAACAATTGCTTCATAGGTTGAAGAGTTGTCTATCATATGCCATTTGAATTTTTGGAATATCTTCATTGATTCAAAAGTTGCGATTTTTGCAATGCAAAATGAGCAATGGCCCCACTGTGCCGCTGAATGTGCTATTTATAGAACACACGCATTCTCTCTCTCTCTCTCTCTCTGTACGTTTGTCGGCTGCGACGCCGGCAGAGTGATGAGTTCATTTCCTTTCCCATCCTTAAAGCAATCGGCTTCTCTCTGCAATCAATTCTCAAACAAATAAAAACTCACATTGTTGTTGTTTTTTTTCTTTTCGTGTAAGATTTCTTTGTTTTTGTTTTCTTTATTGAACATAATAATTTGTTGTTGTTGTTGTTGGTTTTTAATGCTTGCTCACTTGCTTGTTAAATTGTTGTTGATTTCGGTTTTAGCTTAATTCATAGTTAATTTATTTAAATTTAAATTTAATCTTTTCTTTTTCTTTGCATATTCAATCATTGCATTTACTCATGTTGAAATCTTTTAGTTTAATTATTATTATTTAATTATTTATTTTGTTGTTAGTTTAGACTCATAGCGTATATCAATATGCATAAATTGTTTAAGGTTTTGTAAAAAAAACATTGTTAGCCATAATAATGAACCATGTTTTGCAGCTGTAAATTTGTATATATATATAGTTTATATATATATATATATTTATATATTCACTGCTACTCGCTTTGAAATCTTTTGGCTGTGTTGTTGTTTTTGTTAGTTGCTAATTAACATTATTGACAAAATATATGTTCAAGTACAATATTTATCATTTTTATGATTTGTTTATTTACCTTTTTTATGTTCTTAATTTTTGTTGTTGATTTTCTATGCAGTAAAAAGCGCCAAGATTTTTGTTTTGTTTAAATTTAAGTCAAGGTGTGTGTGTGTGTGTGTGTATTTTGTTACATAAATATTATAATTTAATTTTTAATTTTAATTTATTTTAAAATGTGTTTGTGTGTGTGTGTGTTTATGTTGTTTTTAAATAATTTATATTAAATAATTTGCACGTGCATGAATAAATTCTTAATTATTTTTTGTTTTTGTTTTTGTTTTCTTTGATTTTCTTTTTTCTATGCATTTTTATTTGTATTTGTATAAATTTAAAATTGTCAGCCATTTGTTGTTGTTGTTGTTGTTTAATAAAAACATTATGCAAGTTATTTTATATTTTATTATTATTTGCTACAATTATTTGCTGTTGTTGTCTTTGTTGTATTTGCTTTGTTTATTTCTATAAAAACTGCATATATTTAAAATTGTTATTTATTGATTTGCCTTTTGTTGTTTTTGTGCTGCTTTCATAGCTTAACATTATAATATTACAAAAAAAAATATTTATTTATATATATTCATATAGTGGCTGCATCTGCATATTCATATTCATAATATAATTATTATTATTATTTTTTTTTATTAATTCTTCAATTCTTGTAAATTCTGCTTTGCTTTAATCGTAAATATTTAATTTTTATTCAATTTTTCAATTTTTAATTTTTATTTTGTTATTTGTTTGCTCTTCGCGTATTTTGGCTGCTTAGTTACTTTGTTTAGGCTTCTTGTGTAATCAACATAATTTCATTAAAATTAAGTACATATTTTAAGCTAGCTCTTGATTTATGTACAACATTTAAGTTACTAATAGTATTTATTTATGTATTTTGGTTATTTTTTCAACTTGCCCAAACATTTAAACTCAATTATTTTATATTGTATGTATACATTAATTATTATTAATTGCATTTGTATTAATTGTAATTAATTTACTACGCTTTCAAAATATTTACATTAATTTGTTACTCCAATTTTGAAACAAGAACAAGAAAAACAAAGAGAACAACTAACTAAATTAAATTATGTACGACAAATCGGAAATCATAAAATTGTGTGACTTTATTTTTTTGCATTTTTTGTTATTAATTATAAAATATTCATATAAATTTTGCCCAGGGCCGACAACAAAATAACATAAGCTACACACACACACACACACACACTCACACACACTCACACACACACACACACTCACACACACACACACACAAACATAGACACACACACATATGTATATATAATAAGGTAATCAAAACAAAGTATTAATTGCAGCATAAATATTTAAGTTTCATTTTCAGCCGCAATTCAATTTCAACTTTAAGTACATAAATTTTGGATGGATGCCATTAGTCGGTTGATAAGTTTCAACAACTTAAGTCAAATGTAAAATCTAAAAAAAAAAATAGAACAAAAAGAATACTAGTTGAACAAGATGAAGACTAAACAGCTAATTAATCTCGGCATGCCGATGTTTTGATACCCTTACAGTTTGAGCAGCTCGATCTCCTGATTTCATTACATTTAATTCAATTGTGTCCAAACTCACACAACCAAACATACATACATAGCAGCGAGACACGAAGTCAACGAAACGTTTTACTGCTTTACACTGAAAAAATGAAATGAGAGCATGTTCGAACTGTCGCATCGTTGCAGTTGGCGACGTAGAGAGAGCAAAGCATCAGTTGCAGTGCATGATAAAAGTCTAGCGCTCTCTCATTTTGGACAGCACTGCTGTCAATTGAAATGTTTATACCCGCTGTAAGGATATTTTGTTGTTGTTTTTTTTTCTTGCTACACAACTTAAGAAAACATTGCGAATTTCGTAGGTTTTTGTTAATTTGTTTAGCTTTTTGGTTAGATTTTGTAATGTTCAGCTAAGATACATAACATATGTATATGTATATTATTTTAAGTTTTGTTTTTGCTTTGGGCTTACTTTGATTGTGGCCTTCAGAATGGGGGGCCAATATTACAACCGAATGTTCATGTTCTACTTGAAGTACTTTGCTTTGTTTGTTTGTGTATTTTTTAAGGGTGTTTAAGGATTGTTTTAAGGGTAGCGTGTATCAATATATGTAAGTACTTATGTATGTCCTAGTTGTATGTACAAAACTAAGCAGTAAGTGCAAATGGCGACTTGGATGGATTTGGGGGAATTAGTTAATATGTATATTTGTAAGTCTATCGATATATGTATATCGATCGAAATCAATAATAATTATAATGTCAACAAGAATCAACTGATGATATGAGAGGGAAGATTAACTTAATTGCCTTTTATCAATTGTATCTTTTGACTTTCTCTCATTTATCAATTCTCTTTGTTTGTTTGTTTGTCTTTGTGTCTTACAGACAACAGATAAGCATTCGATCGCAAACATATGCATCGATTAATAAGCTTAATCGATTAATAATCTAAATTGATGTTTTGGACGTACATGTTCAAGGTTTCAAGGAAGGTTTTTTATGTTTAAGGTAAATTTTTGAAGCGAACGAATCGAACTTAAAGCTAAAAACAACTCGTTGCCTTCGTTTTCCTTTGGACGCAATTGAAAAAGTGTTGCAAAACGAACAAAAACGTAGTGTTTCATCGGGGAGGAATTGAAATTGCAGTGCTGTGCAATGCGGCGTATGCGTGTTATTTGCTAACCATTCGCCATTCTCATTTTAGCCACATTCATAACTATTCATATTCATATATTATATTATATGTAATTATTTGCATATTTTTGTATTTATATTATAGCTTTTAGCAGTGTTGGTAAATTAGTTGTATTTAGCTTGAGTTAGTTGCATTTTTTAAGTAGTTTCTTTATCGTTATCTGTAATTTTATGTATTTTTGTATATTAAAATATCGCGTATTCTGCGCTAATCGCTAACCTTTCACCTCAATTCAATTCAGAGTCAATTCTGCTCTTCTCTCTCTCTGCTTTTCATCGCTGTTTTTCTATCTCTATCTTTCTTCTCATTCTATAGATTTAGCATTTATTGCCTTGGCATTGTCTTAATTATTCGGTATTTCTTTTTATTGTTTTTCTTTCTATCTTTCTTTCTTTTTGTATCTATCCGTTCATGTATGTATTTATATATATTTGATTACCGTCTTTATTTTGTGATCTGTTTTCGAGCTATCGATAGTTCAATTTTGGCTTATCCCTCATTTCCATTTCCATTTCCATTTTAGTTTTCATTTCATTCTCATCTTGTCTTTCATTTCATTCGTTTTATTTTTGTTGTCTTTCATTTGGCCGCTTAGTTTCATTTTGTTTCATTTTCATTTTCATTCTCGTTTTCGTTCCATTTCAAGCGTTTCTATATTTGTGAGAACTTTTGCTACATAAATTTGCTTTATTATTATTATTAATTATTATTATTTATTATCTTTGAAGATTTTTTAAACTGTTTATTGCGTTTTATAAACACTAACGTCCTCGTTTCCCATTTCTCATACTATATTTTTATTTATTTAAAAACTACTCAACTTAAGCCGGGGAATTGCTTGTGTCTCTCCAAGTGTTTCATTTCCATCTATTTCATCAGTATTTTGTGTTCTGTTTTCACATCGTTTCGTCCGCATCTTAATACATATACTACACGCCGTATAACTAGTAAAAAAAATGTTGTTTTTCCTTCTTCTTTCTTCTTTTTGTTTATGTTTTTTTTTTTATGTTTGTTTTTGTTTTTGTTGACTGGCGCACACCAAAAATACGAGTACTAATTAATTTGTTATTATCATAAGTAATGCTAGACAAAAAAAATTATATATTATATATTAGATGTTTGTTTTTTGTTGTTTCTTATTAGCCTAGTGTTTGTAAATGTCTAAGAAAAAGGATGAAAAAAAACATGCAAATAAAAAGCAAACAAACTTTGAACAAAGAACTTTCTCTAGTTTTCGTTCTCGTTTTCGTTCCGTTCTCGTTCCTTTCAGCTTTGTGGATATTTCACTGTCGCTTTGTCGTTCAGTACAGTTGAGTACAGTTTTGCCGCTCTCTCTCTCGCTCGTTTACTTGCCTGCTAGCGAACGCACTTGCGCTCTCTCGCTCTCGCTTTGTTTGGCTGTGGAACGTGGAGTGTGGAATGTGGAACGTGGTTGGTGGAGCGAGTGACGAGTCGTCGTTTAGTAGCGCTGTTGATACTCGTGATGCCAGCGATTGAAGTCGATGTGGAACACAATTATCGAACCGGTCGACAAACCAGCCAGCAAATATCTGCGAGAAAAGCAAGGGGATGTGCAAAATGCAAGATTAAAGTTCAGTTTATTTCACTTCAGTTTTAGATTTAGCAATCACTAAGAGTTTTCAGCATTTCATATTGAAACGGAAACGGGTACGGTTTCGGCTTAATTCGCAATTGGGTTATACATTATAGTAGAGTGGGTCAATTTGTATGGACTACAAAAAATGCACCAAGCGGTTGTCAAATCTACGACGAATTCTCAGAAGGTTTGGCAAAGAAACCATGGGTCTAAAATCAAATTCTATCTTCCGATTTTTAATGACGCTTTTTGTCATTTAAACACGCAAGGATACCTAAGCGAGTGCAACAAAAATATTTTGTTTCACTTAAAATTTTTCCAAGAAATTTAAAAATGTTTAAAAATGTAAAAATAAAATAAAAAATATAAATTGTATTTTTAAAATATTTTTTTTAATTAAAATAAATGTTTAAAATATAAAAATACAAAATTTGGCATTAATTTGCGTTTTAATTAATTTACACCCTTTTCCTTTTTCCAAAAATGCTTTGATGTATTGAGAATATATAGTTCAAGTTTCAACCCAATATCTAATCTAGTTCAAAAGTTACAGATTTTTGCCACCAACATCGGCGAAACGGACCGCGCCATGGTACAAAATACAAATAAAATGGTACACAATTTGTATGTTATTTGTACCTATTTTTTTTACCTCGAATTTGATTTTAGACCCATGGATTCTTGGGCAAAGCTTCTTAGAATTCGTCAAAGACTACGATATTGACAACCGCTTGGTAGTGAACAAAATTGACCCACTCTATTATACATATTTTCAACATATTTTATTTTCAAAAATAAATAATTTAATTTAAAAAAATTAAGATCCCTTTAATGAAGTCAAAATTTAAATTAGTTTGAAAGACGATCAATAAATATAATGCTTCAGATTCAATTTCGGTTACCAATATTAATCGGTTCTCACTCTACTGAAAGTTTCGAAAACTAACATTATAGTGAGCTCGTTACTCGGTATTGGTTACTTGTTACTGGTTACTCGTTACTTACTTCTGATCGTGTGTGAGCGAGAGGGAGCGAATGCCCGCATTGCAGGCGGGGAAGGCGTAGAGCGGGGCCAGGTTGAAGGTGCGCCACACCTCGACAATGCCGCGATCGCCCGCTGTCATCAAGTACTCGCCATCTCGCGAGAGCAGCATGCACTACAAACAGAGACAGAGAGAGAGGGAGAGAAAAAGAGAGAAATAAATGTAGCGAGTGTACGTTTTAATTAACTCGCCAGTAACGACAAGTATTTAAAGTACGAATGAGTTTCTTTTCTTTATTATTAAATATAATTTTCATTTTTAAAACTCTTTGTATAAATATTCAAACCTACAATTTAAACAAAACCACAGCTACTACAAGGAAAGTTTCGCATCATTCATTCATTTATTTTTTTTAATATGAACTTGACTTACAATAGCTTTAAATAAAGTGAAGCTATCTATTTTCTGGTGGATAGTTGCGGATTCAGATAAGTTACCTGCAGATTGTCGTTGTGCGTTTCGTGGCGCAGCTTTTTGCCATTCACCGTGTACGCGGCCACGTTGCCCTTGTCGTAGTTGATGACGATGAAGCCCTCGCGCGACATCGTGATCAACTCGGGCGAGTGGAAATCAACGGGCGGATCCAGCGAGCGCAGCAAGTCGCCAAATGTGGTGTGAATCAGAACGGGACCATCTGAAATGAGAGAGAGAGAGCAGATAGAAGAAAGAGCGAGAGAGGGAGAGAGGAAGAGAGAGAAAATACATTGTAAGAGCTGTCAGTTAGACAATTGTCAGTTGTCACTTACTCGTCGAACCGGACACCACGAGTCCCAGCTCGGCACTGATCACCACCGAGGTGACGGCCTGCTCGTGGCCCGTTAGCGTGGCCCGCGGCGTCGGCACGTCCCCCTCGCCGACGATGCTCTGGGTGCGGGCGTTCCAGTGCCACAGCAGCACGGTGCAGTCCGCCGAGCCGGAGGCGATGTAGCAGTCCGAGGTGATGTTGCACTCGGACCGCGCCATGCAGGTGACGACGCCAAAGTGACCGAACACGATTTGCACGATTTTCGCTAGAGGAACGAGTAAGAAAGTGAAACGGAACGAAATGAAATGAAACGCAAAAAATATGGCATTGATTAAAAATCGATTGGATAGTGAAATAATCAAAGTTATGTTTGTTTAAGCTCGAGTTCAGCAAGTTTTTTTAATTTTTATTTTTAATTTTTTTTTAAATTTTTTTTTTTTTAATTTGTTTAGAGAGTTTGTTTTAGAGAATTTTCCTCTCGCGCTCAGCAAGTTTGTATTTTTCCATTTTAACCCGATACAGGCTTGATTATTCAGCTTAATCCTGAATACATACATAAAAGTATTTTATACTTGATTTTAGAATGACATTTTTTTTCTGTGTAGTTTAAAGTGGTTTCTTTTCGATTTTGATCTGAAATTCGTTCGGATTTCTGACAGCAAACAATTTTCTTAAATTCTTAAATCAAGACTTTTTTTAAGTACAATTTGAAGTGAATTAAAGGTTTGCAGAAACAATTAACAAATATTTTATTTTTCTTATTATATTTTAAGTAAGATTAAAACTTTAGTAATTTCGAGTTTTAGTGAGAAATCAATGTACACGAGTACAACAATTTGAAATGAGAGCAAAACTTGCTAACTTACCCGTTTCGGTGGCAAACACGCGAAAACTGTTGTCCCAGAAACCGCAGGCGATCAAAAAGCGACTATCGACGGTGGTCACAAAGCAATTGGATCGAATCTTCAGCATTTGGCTAAAGTTATCGCCCAGATGGCGACGACTGACGGCATTGCTGCTGTTGTTGGTTCCATGCACAGCTGAAGAAATGACAAATGGAAATTGAAATGAAAATGTGTGTGAAAATGTGATTAAAGCAGTGGTGGGCACGCAGTGGCTCCGGGAGCAGCGACTGCTCAAAAGAGGCAACTCACCCAGAACTGGATCGATTGTCAGGGGTTGATTGGAGCCCGGGCCGGTTTGCGGCGATTCCGCGTAGCTGGGACTCTGGACGGACGCGGTGTAGTTGCAGTTCCATCGGTTGACGGCGAACTGGTGGCCCGCGGTGACGGTGACCACCGAGGGCAGCGACAGCTGCGGATACGTGTTGGCCGAGATGTGGATGACGGGCGAGTTCTGGTAGAACTTGAGCATCTGGCACAGGTCCTCGGGCATGGCGCTGAACATCATGGGCGACAGATGCATCGCGGAGCTGCGCGGCGGATGCGGCTCCATCAGCAGCTGGCTGGGCGTCTGGCCGAAGTTGCGGATCTGATTCTCGACCGCCTCGCGCATCACGGGATCGAGCACGCCATCGAGATCGCAGCTGCCCTCGTAGGTGAGATAGTAGAACACGTTGGTGGCCCGGATGGCCTCGGGTCCGCGCTGCTTGTAGCCGAATATCAGATCGATCCACTGGTGCAGCTGGCAGGACACGAACTCCGACTCGAGCGCCATGCGATTGATGCGCACGAACTCCTCGGGGCTCTTGGCCCACGGCGGCAGCTCGATGTCGTCGACGAGGGCGCCGTCCTCGCGGTGGCCCAGCCGATAGCCGGACGCGTTGTAGAACATCTCGGGCAGGAAGTACCACTCGGGTATCAGCTCCTTCACATCGGACGTGTCCCGCTGGCAGTTCTTCCAGCTGAGCGAGACCGAGGAGAACAGCCGGTCCGGGTAGTCGAACTTGCCGCCCTGCAGGGCCAGGAACATGGTCGTGAAGGGCTCGACGCGCACCAGCCAGTTGAGCGTGAAGGCGGCCGTCGAGTAGTGCGTGCCGTAGTGGAAGGGCGGAATCTGGTCGCTCTCCCAGCTCTCGTAGCGCTCCTCGAAGTAGGCGCGCCGCGACGGATTCAGCGCGCCAATGGGCTTCGAGAGGTCGCGGTAGTTGGAGGGCAGACTGAGGTCCAGGTCCTTGGAGTCGTAGTTGGTGAGCACCCAGGGGAAGATCGGGTACTGGTTGAGGTCGTTGTAGGTGCGGCCCGCGATCGTGTTGAGGAACATCAAGTACTCGAAGTTGCTGATCTCGCGCCGCTGCCACTTCTGCGTCATGTTCGAGTTGCGCATCAGCTGGCGCGGCGACATCATCGAGGCGCGCCGCGTCTGCGGAATGCCGTACTTGATGCCGACGCCGACGCGCGGCAGCGCCTTGATCACCTTCTTCACCGTGTGCTGGTCGGGGAAGGCGAACAGGATCGAGGTGCGGCTGGCCAGGAAGATCTCGAGCGCCACGTTCTGCAGCAGATAGCGGCGCGAGAAGATCGCGCGCACCTCGGAGAAGTACCACTTGCCGTGCAGGTGGTCGCAGTACTTCAGCACCTCCGCGTCGATCTTGTGGAACTCCGGGTGCTCCTCGTCCACCTCGAAGAACATCTCGGTGCTCGTGATGGACACGGTGCCGGGCGCCACCAGGCCGGGCGCGATCAGGCGCGCCTTGGTCGAGATGTTCACGGGCCCCGTCAGGTCGAGGTCCAGTTCGCGGTCCTCGATCAGCAGCTCCGCGTCGTCGAGCAGCTCGCTGTTGTGCTGCGCGGACGGATGCGCGCGCGAGACGGCGATCTGCGTGTGGAACTCGTCGCGCGTCTGCAGAATCGCGTCCTCCGGCGCGCCGTTCTCCAGCGCCGCCTTCAGCGTGGCCTGCGGATGCGAGGAGCCGCGCGGATTCTGTACCATGCGCTTGCGCCGGCGCGCGTCGTCCTCCCACGCGTCCAGCTTCCAGTACGGGCTCTTCTGCAGCGCCGTCAGCTGCGCGCCCGCGCCCAAAGTCACGCCCATCATGCCGTTGGCCTCGCCCCAGGCGCCATGGCGATTGCACATGATGTTGCGCACCTTCTCCAGCAGCCGGCTGGCGATGACGTTGTCGCGCCGGCGCGCCGCGGTGATCAGGTGGTCGCACATGCGCTCCTCCTCGCGCCGCTCGAGCAGCGTCTGCGCGCACTGCGACTCAAAGTCTGCGTGCTTCAGCACGTCGTCCGCGCGCATCCGATTTAAAATGAACTCGGCCTCGTTGGCCACGCGCACGATGTGGTCCTTCATCGCGTGCGAGAGCAGGCGGCCCTCGTTGATCAGCTCGATGAAGGCGAGGCCCGCGTGCTTCTGCAGGCTGTTCTGCCACTCCTGCGAGCAGAGCAGCATCACCAGCTCCACCACGGAGTGCGAGTTCTTGAACGTCGTTAAACCCTTGCCCTCCATCAGCAGCTCCTGGCCGTGCGAGCCGACCAGCGTCTTCGACAGGAACGGCGCGAAGTCGACCATGATCTCGCGCAGCAGCGGACAGACGGGGCCCAGCGCGATCTCCAGCTTCTGGGTGAGGCTCGCCTCCCGCGAGGGCGTGGTCAGCGGCAGCTGGGCGACCAGCGCGGGCGGCTTCATGGGCAGCTCCTCGGGACGTGATCGTTGCTGCTGCTGCTGCTGCTGTTGTGCGGCAGCGGCGGCAGCAGTTGCTGTTGCCGTCGAGTTGCCTCCGACTCCGACTCCGTAATTATCCGGCACACGCACCACGGATATTTCCGAGTCCGGTTTATCGCCACGCTCCTGGCCAGCAACCTGTTGCTGCTGTTGCTGCTGCTGCTGTGCATGTTGCTGCTGTGCTGCCTCCTGGCTGGAGGCATCTCCTGCACCTGCACCTGCACCCAGACCCACAACGAGTCCGGCACTCGCCGCTGCCTGAACAACGGCCGCGTCCTCGTTCAAATTGACATCCGTCCAGCTCTCGTCATTCGAGTTGCTCGGCTGCTTCGAGTTCGAGTTCGAATTCGAGTTCGAGTTGTGCTCGTCCACCAGAATATCGCTGGACGACTCCACCTCGTGCACCTCGTTCTCCGTCGAGTTCATGTTCAGGCTGCCCACGTCCGAATCAACGCTCTGAATACGCGACAAGCGCACAATAAAAAATAAACATCACTAACTTTGAAAAATACTGTATGTACGAGTAGTAAGTATACGAAAATAACGTGGAAAACATGGGGATAACTTTGACACGCCTGAAATTGGAGATACCCTTGCAGATCGCCGTTTTCGATTGAGGACTGATTATGCCTATGACATCTTCAGATCAGCGGTGGGCACGCAGTTGCTCCGGGAGCAGCGACTGCTCCCAACTTAATATAGGAGTTATTGTAAAACTGTCCGATTGGTTTTCACTTTCTGCATGATGTTTTAAGAGTGATTTTCCTTAACCTGCTCTAATATCATTTTGGGACAATTCTATACAGGTTTGCTACGTAAATCACAAGTGAAAGCGAATTCAGAGAAAAGCAATTCCGCTCGAAAAATTCCACAGTCCCACAGAATTTCGAGAGAATTAAGTTTTTTAGCAACCCAACCCTTCTCATATAAAATTTTCCAAGAGTTTGTTTAGCAACTTTTTTAAGTTTATCATTGGAGAATAATAGGTTTTTATTTATATCTTTTTTAATTGCTACAATTTAATTCATTTAAATAATCATTGATTTATTATAGCTTAAAAAAATTTAAAAGCTATTGGCGCGACAAACAATAAAAGTTACTCGACAACTCTGAATTCTTAAATTCGGAAATTATTTTTAAGGCAATGAAATTGACGTGAAATTCACGTGAAAGAGATTTCTGTGGCATACCTGATAAAAAGTGAAAACCAGAACAGATCTCAAACAAACTGATTCGAATATTTAGCACTCTTAATAAATTGTCTTAATATTTTATTATTTTTTTTGGAACTTGCGTATTTTAAACCTTTTTTTAAGGGCTTAAAATTTAAATTAAAATTTGATTGCTGTCTCTTGGCAATTTTTAAAAACATTATAGATCCATTTTTTCCTTTTTTATGAATATATTAATTTTAAGATATTATTGAACTATTAAATTCGGACAACATTTTGGAGTTCGATATTGCGTTCATATGTTAGAGATACAATCTGCAAGGGTATTCAGGTGTCGGTTAGCCAACATTTTATTCACGTTTCATTGTATATTTGTTGGCTTTTTTTTTTGGCTTTCTTTTCGGTGAGCTTTTATAGTGCGTTTTATGTACGGACATCAAGTGGTGCGGTGGTGCGGAGTGGTGCGAGGGGGTGACAGGGGGAGAAGCTGTGTGTGCGTGTGTGTGTGCGTGTGTGCGTGTGTGTGTGCGTGTGCTATCTATATGTGTATTTGACGTATCATTTTCGCATTAATTATGCGCTTGAAACAATAAATCAAAATTTTGTCCCTTGTCTCGGTGTGAGTGTGTGTGTGTGTGTGTGTGTCAACGCCACGCACAAAATGTTATCTTCAGATCTGTGCATATATACATACATAAACCTATCTACATATACATATATATCTCTCTCTCTCTCTCAGCCTTCTTCATCAGCTCCATCTAATTTGCATAAAAGGCAGACAACTTTCAATGCCCAAAACAAGAGAGAGATTGATATAGAGAGGGGAGAGAGATAGAGATAGAGAAAAAGAGAGAGAGAGAGAGAAGGAGGAGAGAGAGAGCTGGCAACATTGTGTGGCATGACAAATTTTGTTAAGCGTTTGACAAATGTCAACTGTCAAAAACAACAAAATGTCAACTCTGTGTAGGTGTCAACACACAGCGTGTGTGTGTGTGTGTGTGTATGTGTGTGTTAGTGTGTGTGAGTGTGAGTGTGACAGCTGTTGCGCCTATTCAGATGCGGCATAAACTGAAATCAATTATCAAAATGCGCGCGACAAACACAAAATTCGAAGCTCACATTTCACTTGAAGCACACACATTAAGCACACACACACACACACTCCCACACACACTCCCACACACACTCCCACACACACTCCTACACACACTGACAGTCATAGGTCAGCTTAATTATAGTGAACTGCTCTCCAGTTTAGTACCCACAGTATCCAAGCGATAGAAGCTTCAGATATGTTCTATATGTCGTTGGAAAGATATTTTTAAGAACTCTTACACTGAAAAAGAAGACAACTTTCTAAAATCAAGAACATTCATCTTAAATATTTTGTTCTTGAAATAAGAATATTTTAAGACCAAATTACTAAAACTAAGAATATTAGGCTAAAAAATCGTAAGTTCTTAATATAAGAATAAAAATCTTAGATCTGAGATCTTTTTCCCTTAAAATAAGAGCAAAAATCTTTAAGTTTTTTCACTTTTTGAGACTTGTAATTCACAACTGGTTCTGGTGTTTCAAAGATGACATTAGGAATTAAGGCACATAACTTTTTGCCATCGGGTTTGGAAGATATTACCTATTAACTGAATATATCCTTTGCACTGCTTGCTTACTGCTTGCAGCGTCTTGCGTAAGCATTCTGCTTGTAAATTGCCCACACTACAGTCAAGCCTCCCTTTAACGAACTTCTTAGAGTGCTGACTTTATCCAAAACTAAACTAAGCTTTTGTTAAAATTATTTTCATGAATAATTCTTTAAGTAGTTGCAATTTTTGTCCTAAGTGAAGCTTCACTGTACAGTAATTTGACTGTAAAAACTGCGCTTAATGCAATTTTAATTGCAGCTAATTTGAGGCATATGCAAATACATATGTCGCAATTGATTCGAATCAATTAATCACTGAATTTGCATTGATTGCATTAATGCAACTGACAAATGGACTAAATGGCAAAATGACACGAATTTCACTTCAAATCGAATGAAATGCAAAAATCAACTGACATATTGTGAATGTCAAAAGCATTCACAATGGACAATGGACAATGGACAGCACGGACACAGAGACAGAGACAGACAGACATTTAACTAAGTTGTCATGTGATTATCGATGTCATTATAGCCTTGATGTCTTCAATTATGTTTAATATATGCGGGCATTTCCCTGAATAATTATTATTATTATTATTATTAATTAGCATCAAAACTATTGATTTATTCTCTGTACAATTATTCAAATTTTTAATGCTAGAAAAAAAGTCATTAATAATTTTAGGTTTTTCTGAACATTCAATTGCTTCTTAAATTAGGTCTATTGCTTCTCGAGGTCTGATTAATCAGTTTTGCAGCTATTGTGTCACTTTTGCGACTTAGAATTCTCAACTGGTTCTAGTGTCTCAAAGGTGACATTAGGCTGGTCACCTACTGGACCTACAAATTGAATTTTCCTATTTAGACTTTGAAAAAATTATGAACTCAATGCTTCTTCCAAAGATTCTTTTTAGGCTGACTTTTTTCTAGTTTGCATTCCATTTCATTTCATTTTCTCTTTAATGACTTTCTAAATATTTTTCTCAAAATATTCAGTTCTCTCTCTCTCTCTCGTCACCTCGTTTTTGTCTTTTTTTTTATCATAAATTATGATGCAATGAAAGTATTGTAAATATGAAAGGGTATGTTTAAGTTTAGCAATTTGAAGTGTATAATTAATGTGCAAATTTAATGTGCTCTCTAATTTTAATAACGAATACTGAGTGGGTGAAACGGTTAAATAATTAAGGCGCTGTGTTGTGGTGTTTGCTGTGGTTGTTGTGGTTGTTGTGATTGGTAGCGGTACAAAAAGTTGTTGTGATTGTTGTTGTTGTTGTTGCTGTTGGTTGTTGTTCAAATTACAAGTACGTAATGTAAACACAGTGATGGCAAAAGTAATCGAAAGTTGCTTTGAAAATTTCATATACATTTTAATTTCGTAATTTGAATGTTTCAAAACTAAAAATAAACAACTGTCTTCTATATTAAAGCGCTGAATTTTTATCATTATTATTGGATAATTGTTTAATATGGGTTAATCCAGCGTTGCGAACGTTACATTTAGTATTTCCATGGTAAAATTGATACAGCTCGCGTTCAGTTCGGTAAATTTAAACGAAATTTTCTGAAAAATGCAGTTCACTCAGAGTAATTTCAAACCTAGTTATTCTAAGATGACAGCCTTACTATTTCTGAAAATAAGCTAAGCTTGTTGAAATTTTCGTCGCGAACGTTACAAATAAATGGAAATTGATTTGAGATTCATGCGAACTCTCCCATTTTAAGCGAATTTTGCATAATTAACAAAAAATAACCAAATGCAAAAAAGTAAGTGCAGTATATGACCATAAAAACCCAACTTAAAAAATAATGATAAGTAGTCTCGTTTTATAACAAATCCTAATTTTTGTCTGTTGTGAACGTTACAATTTTTTAAACACAATTATACTTTTAATTATAAAAATGTACTATACTATATGTCAATATGACTTTTATCTTAAATGAAAGAAAATTAAACAAAGTCTAAGATTTGATGGAAAATTTCCTTTGTATTTTTTTACCAAAAATAAAACTCAAAATGACTCCCATCTCTATTAGTTTTGCCAACACTGTAGATGTGTTTGTGAGAATGTGTGTGTGTGTGTGTTTAAGGTGAATTGACTGCCAAAAATGTTGCAAATTATTTGCAGTTGTTGTTGTTGTTGTGGTTGTTGTTGTTGTTGTTGATTTTCTTTTACCTTTGGCAACTTTTGTGGTAGCATTGGCTTTGGTGGTGACAATGGTTGTTGTTGAATTTTGATTGTTGTTGTTGTTGTTGTTGTTGATTTAACAGTTGTTGCAGTAGCAGTTGTTGTTGTTACAGTTGTTGGTACTGTTGTTGTTGTTGTTACTGTTGTTGTCTTTGTGTTGTTGTTGTTGTTGTTATTGTTGTTGTTGTTGCTATGAGCCTGGTGACATTTTTGGTATTTTTTGATTGATTTACATAGATTTTAGTGTTTGATTCGCAACATGCATTTGTATAACATATTTCTCTTTCACACACACACACACACACATGCAGTCTCGCTCTTTCATACCGTTTCATTATTAAAGACATACCTGTTAAATTTCGATTGGAATTACTAATCAATTAGATTATTATTGGAAATAATCGTAGTGACTATATAATTCACTGTTGAAAAACTTGTGATTATTCAAAGATAACGATTACAAAAAATCAGAAATACATAATCTAAAATTATTACCACTATTCAAAAATAATCAGAAAAAATCAAAAAAATTCTTTCTGATAATTTCAAATTATTTTAGATTTTTTCTTATTATTCTGGCTTCTTTGATTGTGAAAATTTAAAATAAGTTGATTATCATTAAATAGTCATAAATAATCAGAAATAATCAGAAAAAAATCAAAAATAATCCGAAAACTCAAAAAGAGTATTTTTGATTTTTTTCCGATTATTTTTTTATAAATGTACTAATTTTAGATTATTTTTGATTTTTGGTATTCGTTATCAATAAATAATTGGCCAAAACCGAAAATAATCGTAATTTAATCATTAGTTCGACTTAAAAAAAAAACTAATCTAATTACTAATGATTATGATTACTAATCATTATTTAACAGGCATGATTAAACATAATTACTAATAGTTTGGTTATTTAATTTAAGATAGTCTCTGCTAAAGTGACAAACTGTAAGCTGCCATGCAAAAAGTGCTCAACAAACTAAACTGAACTCAACTCAAATCAAGTTGTGCTCGAAACTCAATCGACAAATTGAGTCCACAAGTATTTTCGGGTGTTTTCCCTTGTCCGTTTTCCCAGTTTTATTTCCATTTGCATTTGCACCCAGCACCACTTTGCACACTCGATAAACCAAACTAAAAGTTCTCTTTCGCACACACATACACGCTTCTTAAATTATTTACACCCTTCTGCTTGTGACTTTCGCACATAATCAGTTAATCAGCTAATCAGCTAATCATTTAATCAGTTAATCAGTTCAAACATAATCACAGTACTCACCTTAATAGAGGGTGGTCCACTCGAGTGCGAATCGTTGTCCGCCAACACGGACGGATTGTTCTCATCGACCACAATGATCTCATAATCGGAGTCCTGAATCTGACCTCGGCCTCCTGCACGAAAATTACAAAAAATCACGAAATCAATACAAATACACAACAATTTATGCTCAACAATTAATAAACGATTCAAATTCGCATCTGTTTGAGACACAAATTGTACAGAACAATTAAGATTAAGTATATATATATATCTGCTGAATAAGTTGAAGTATAAATAAATGTGTATTATACGTATATATTTAGTTATTATAATTTAATAAATACTCCTTGATTAATGCTAAACAGTGCAACATAAAATTCAGAAATTGAGAAAAAAACAACTCGACTTGAACTTAGAATAGAATCAATCACACAATTACACAGATACAGATACAGACACAAACACATAGTTTATAGATACATTTTCAGATCAATTTTAAGCACTCTGAAACCTATTCCTCAGTCATTATAAACTTTAATTTTTATACCCAGAACGTTTTTATTTTGTAATTATTGTTAGCTACTATTATTAGCTGTCACCCTACTAAATCGCATCAAGATCGGACAAACATAAAGCTGGTTATTTTAAGTTTCAAGCAATGTTAGTGGCTAAAAGTATGCAATAAAATATATTTTATATCAATTTAAACTTGACTTTGGCCGTTTCGCTTAATTTGCAACGATTTGAAGTACATATTGTTATACATTTCCCTATGTATTCCAATATATAGTCCAATCTTAAGGCTTTAACAGCAAAACATGCTTTAAATGTTAAACAATTTGTTCAGCTTGTAATTAGAGCTATCTAAAGAATCAAATTCCAGTTTATTCACTGGCCAAATGTAATTTCAACTTCGATTCGATTGCATGGCAAACATAGGAATATTTTATATGCACATATTTAAAGTAAGCTCATTGAAATGTTATTTATTCTTTGAATAAACTATGTAAATTTGATGTAAATCAATTGTGAAATGAAACTTTGGTTTGTGTGTGTGTGTGTGTGTGGAATTATTTTGACCACACAAAAAATGTTGTTGTTGAAACTTGTCGTGGAAGGTGTGAAGAAAATTGTTGCTTGACTTTTGCATTAATTAGTCAAATGGCTTTGACTGCGTGTAGACATGACGAGGGCTCAAGAGTTGAAATTTGCATATAAAGTATAATACAACTAGACACACACACATAGAAAGAAGAATACAAAAACGTTGCTGCCCATTGAACAGGAATGTGGCAAGAAAGAGACAACGAGCAAGAGCAACAACTAAAGAGAGAGAGAGAGAGAAAGTGAGCTTCATACAATTTGCAACTACATTTGCTTTGCTTTCTACATTTAATTTGCTTTTCTTTTGTTTTTTTTGGTATGTAAAATGTTAAATCTAATCTGCCACAATCCCTTCCTCTTCTCCCCTCTCTCTCTCTCTCTCTCTGTCTGTCTCTTTGTCTCTTCCTACTATAGTCTATCTGTAATCTGTTTCTTTCACACACAGAAAGCATGTGAGAATATGAATAACCTGAATTCTCTTGTTGAAGTTCCGCCCCCAACTGGTTTTTGGTAATTTTGTAATTTGCACAGCTTTGCGGCTTGACCTCCCCCCTCCCTCCCTCCCTCCCTCCCTCCCTCCCTCCCTCCCTCCCTCCCTCCCTCCCTCCCTCCCTCCCTCCCTTTCACAGACACACAGAGAAAAAACTGAACTCAAATTTGGCGAAACTTAAAATCTGCCTCATATGAAATTGTTGCATAAATATTCCATAAAACATCTTCTAATCGCAATCTTAAAGCTAGCAAGATAAATCTCAAATCAAGTAAAATCTCAAAAGTAAAATCTAATAAAATTTTAAGCTTAATCAAAAGTATATTACATTTAAAATAAATTATTAGTAATTACCATCTTAGTAATAAATGTAAGCTAAAAATAAAAATAAAGTTGTTGGCACGAAATACTTGAGTTTTTCGCTCAGTGCACACACATTAATATGCTTAATATGCTCTCACATTATTCAAGTTACAAGAGATACAAGATACAAAAGTATCTCATGCTGTAATTCGCATTGTATCTCATTTATAATGATTCTCAGCTGCTTCATTAGCCAATTGCAACATTCTCGTCTCTCTCTTTCTGCTCTCTGCTCTCCCTCTCTCTCTCTCTGTCTCTCATTTAATGATTTTCTTTTTTATACATACCATTCGTTTTGGTTTTTTGGTATTTTTTTTTAAGGCTATTAAGCTTGTTTTACAGTTGATTATCGTTTTAATTGATATTTATGGCTTTTACTCGTATGAATTTCTCCCTATTTGCCACTGCCCCGTTAAGTATGCTACGCTTTTTTGCTCTTTTACATTCCTCTTTGTGTGTGTTTTTATATCCGCTACTCAAAACATAAGTGATGGGGTATATGGTATTCGTTGCAATGTATGTAACAGGGAGAAGAAAGCATCTCCGACTCTATAAGGTATATATTATATATTCTTGATCAGCAACAACAGGCAAGTCAAAATAGCCTTTAAGATATTGCACTTCCACTATTATTATCTACTATCCTACTATCTACTAACAGAACGATGGTAGTGACTGTTTTAAGTTTTTAAACCAGCGGTGGGCACGCAGTGGCTCCGGGAGCAGCGGCTGCTCCCAACTTAGGTAGACTCTAATAGGGTTGTTGTTGTAGTGCTCCCGAATTCAGATTTCGTGCCCACCGCTGTTTTAAGCAATGCAAGTGCCTAAGAGTATGCAGTACAAAATATTTTATGTTTATTTAAGTAAGCAACGGGCATCGTATAGTCGGGACTACTCGACTATAGCCTTTGTCGCTTGGTTTTTGTTTTGTTTTTAATTTGTAATAATTTCGCAGTGTGGCCGTTTTTCATGCGCAGTCACGCCTGCGACAAAGCGAGAGGGAGTGCGAGAGAGGGAGAGAGAGAGAGAGAGGTAAGCGGTCACAAATTACTTTTTGCACTCGTAGAACATCGAAAGCGTGTTATCGGCTTTTACTGTTTTACTCCCTTCCCCTTCCCCACCCTTCGGCCTTCTCTCTTTCACTTGCTTGCTCCCTCTCTCTCTCTCTCTTTTTTTCTTTAGCTCTGTCTCATTTGCTGTTGCTGTTGCAAATAAATTATATCAGATTGTTTCGGCTGCTTCATTTTCTTCTTCGCCTGCGACTAATTAACATTTTTGTCGCTGCCATTAATTTTTTAATGTGTGTGTGTGTGTGACTTTATTCATGAGTGTCCGTGTGTTAGTGTGTGTGAGTGACCAGACATCAGTTTTCCAATTTCACAACAAACTTTATAGTGCAAAAATTGTAAAATTTTTGAATTTTCATATTATGCAATTTCGCTCTTATGTAGAATATGAAAATTAACGAATTAGATTCAGGTAAAGTTGCTGAAGGGCATTTCTGTGCAGTGTATTTGTGTGTGTGTGTGTGTGTGTGTGTTTGTGTGTGTTTGAGCAAATGAAGATAAATGAAATCAAATTTATGCTGACAACACATGAAAATGAAAATGAAAATGACATGAGTGAAAGCCTTTCTTTCATTCAATCTATTTTCCACCCTCAAACTCTTTGTACTATAATAGAGCTATTTTCCATCCCTCTTCCTCTTTCTACCCCCCTCCACACTGGGCTGTCAAAAATATGACTGTCATTGTGTCTGTGTGTGTGTGTGTGTGTAGTTATAAAGATAGATTGCAGTTTTTAAAAGCATAAATGGATAACAATTTCCCATATGACCTCTCACAAAATATACAAACATACTAAACTGTTAGCTTTGCTTACACACACACACACACACACACATACACACTATTCTAGTTACATCTATTATTTTGTTTGCTGTCAGTTGCAAATTAACAAACGTCGCTCTTCAAATCAAATCAATTCAAATCGAAATCAAATCAATTCATAATTTTTTTCTGTTTTTTTTTCCAAATATTACAAAAAATATTTGCACAACAAAAAAATTGACAACAAATGATGCCGCTCATAGAATATTTAATACTGTTACCAATAAGATTGATAGTAGACATAAAAATTTATATATTTTTCTTTTTACACTCTATGAAATCAAATCTCTTAAAACCAAAAGATTGTTGCAATTATTTAAAATTTATTTTGCATTTTTATCGAATCTTTTTAAAAATATTTTGTAATATTTAACGTTTTATTTGTTTGAATTGTTTTGAGCAGCTAATTGAGATAGAAATTCTTTTGATTTCACACAACTTTAAAAAATTCGCTTTAAATTAATCATTGATCCAATTGAATTGACAAAAAACTGTGGTAATATCTCCATAATAAAAACCAACTTCTCCGCAAGAGTATCAAAATGCATCGAGAGGGCCAATAAAACGCAATATTGTGTAACATGTTGATAAAAAATGGCTGAATGCGAATAACTGTTGATTGGCTTTTTAGGGGGCATCTCAATTGCGTAACGAGCGCAACCAAAATGCATCAAATCAAATGCGAATGCAAAACAAACAGGCGGAAAAGGCTGTAGTCGAGTAGTCCCGACTACAGGATACCCCTTACTTATTTAAATATGCACAAAATACTTTTTATTGCATACTTTTAGGCACGTGCATTGCTTGAAAGCTTAAATCAGCCATTAACATCTTTCTATTTGTCCGATCTTGTTGAGAGTTAGTAGGATGATAATTTATATTACGTTTCAACGAATACAATATGCCCTTTTAGCCAGTTCTTAGGTAACGGGTATATTAGAGCAGAAAAATAGAAAATAAGAGAGACAAAATAGCCAACACAATTTTAAGCAAATAAATCAATGGTGCTGTGTGCTACAAAATGTTTCACAAATCATACAAAAAATCATTTTTATTTGCGGCTCTATGTTCACATATGTACATACACTACTGGCCAAAATAATAAGTACACTCTTTTTTTTACTGTAACAGCTATTATAAGCCAAGTCTTCATATTTAAAAAATCAATTTAGAAAGGACGTTTAAATTCCGTTTGAATGATTCAAAACTTTCCTTAACCCCTCGATTTAAAAAAAAATATTTTAAGAGTGACTGCTGATAAAAACTTAAAAAATCTTTTCGCTAATATTTTTTATATTTTTTTGAAATTGCTTAAAAGGCCTTTATTGTATTATTATGACGAATAAGCAATTTTAAGCAATTTTCAAAAAGTTATTATTTTGGCCAGTAGTGTATGTATGTATGTATATGTACATGTACATTTGTATATTCTCCAAAGCGAGTCAGTTTAATGCAATGCTGATTCAATGGCCCAAAGCAGCTGAATACACTGTTCAGCAAAATGCAAGTGCAAATACATATTTTCACTTTATTTTGCTGGGTTTCTGTTAACGAAATATGACAGCAACAATTAAACAAACTAGTACTACAGCAATTTATAATTGTTTACTCCGCCCTAAAAAAATAACTTCAATAGGTTGATTTTGTGTTTACGAGTATTGTATAAATTTGAAGTGGTTTCTATTTTGGCATCTCCGAATGATTTCCAAATGTTGTGAAAAAATAGAAGTAGAAGCTAACTAAGTTTGTTCCCAACAAGAGAATATTAAAGTGTGTACAAATGAAAGATTTCGCACAATTATAGTTCACTCTTATGTCGAACAAAAATTAAAAAAAAAACATGAGCTCATTCCGATTTGAATATAAATGCCATTAAGAGCATTAGATAAATACCTTAAATTATAAACTGAAAATTATAATAATGTCAAACATGTTTAGAATCGTTTAACAAAATTACTTCAAGTCTAAACAGTTGGAGTATTCTTTGAACAAATTTTTTTAAAAGCATTAATAAAATCTATATATATAAAACTCTTTGTCCTGACTGACTGACTGAGAATCAAAGTGTAGGCCAAACGGCTAAGCGTAGAATAATTAAATTTGCACACAACATAGATGCGATAATTTCATCGTGCAATAAGACGGCGTTTTGCGAAATTCGACCTCTAAGTGGATCCAATCGGGGTCAAAGGTCACGGAATTGCTTAGTATTAAAAACTTTTTTGTTTCTTAAGATATCTCAATCAAACTCACAGATTATATGTTTGGGAGTGCCTCTAACATTCTGACCAAATTTGGTTGAGATCGGATTAATATGTCATATATGTAGCTGCCATAGGAACAATCCGATGCAAAATAACCTTAAGTATGAAAAACTGTTGTTGTTGTATGAGTTATCCTAACAAAACTCACTTATTAACTCTTCGTGCTAAATTTTGACTTTTTCCTCAAATTTAGCTTTTTCATTCAAAATTTAGCTTTTTTCCCGCCAAATCTGGATTTTTCCTGCCAAATTACAAAATCTGAATTTAACCAAAGTATATTCAACCTGAAATGCCTAAAATTAATTTTCGAAACGTTTTCGAAACCGAGCTCAAAAGTAAAAGCTCATTTTGATCGGAATTGGGAGCAGCAAATAGTAAAAAGTGCGTTTTCGTTTCGTTTTCGAGAGAGAGAAAGAGTGAGTATAAATAGGATTCCAATCCGATAATATTAAAATGATAGTTTTGAATGGTTTTTATCAACGCGTCGCTTCATTTGCCTCATTTTGCAGAATTTATTAATATATTTTTCATACATTTCAGTTTTCTTTTTTTTATGTTTTTTTTTTTAGCTGATTATATGCAGATTTTGTGCGACCGATTGCATCGCATTGATTTACAATTGCATTTTGGAATCATTAAATAACAATTACACTGAACAGAAAAATGTTGAAAAATAGCAATTTAAATTTATTTGTATTTTATTTGATTTTATGCATCAATAATTAAAAACGCATTAAAAATGATACAAAGGAAAAATCAGATGGATACAAAAAAAAAAAACAAACAAAAAAAAACGAATTTAAAAAATGCTTGACAAGTGCGCGTAATAATGTCAATTTACACTGGGAGCCAGCAGCTGTCGGCCGGCAAATGCAATTGTTTAAAAAATATAGTAAAAATATATACAATACATGTGCAGGATAATCATCAGACACTCACACACAGACACACACACACACACATACTTATATACACACCTATACACACACACACGCTCACACACACCCACACAAACAGTCACACTGAAAAGTATCGCAGCAAATATGCAAATTGTACATAAAATCAATAGTTGCAAGTTTAGTAAGAGATGGGAAAATGGCAACACAGCAAGAGAGACAGACAGAGAGAGATAGAGAGAGAGTGAGAGAGAGAGTGAGAGAGAGAGAGTGAGAGAGAAGCTAAGGCTTGTAAGCTAAACATTGATATATACAGCTAGTCAAGTAATTGTTGTGACAAGCAAAAAAAAAAATTTTATTTTATTTTTTTTTTTTTATATTTTATTTATTGATAATTGTGAATAGTGGTCAGATGTCAAAACAATTACTTGAGCAACTGTTGAGGTCAGCATAGGAATTAGCTACAGCTAAAGCTAGACAATAACTAGATTTTGATATTTGATATTTTTGAAATGAAATGAGCAATAAAATAAGCGAAACGCAATGGAAACGAAACGAAATTGAAATATGAAATGCAACGCAACGAAACGGAAATGAAATTGAAAAAGGTGAGAGCTACTTGAGTTAGATAGATAGAGAGAGAGAGAGACAGTTAAATAGATGGATAAATAGATAAATACATAAACATTTCTATATGTACATACATATATATTGATAAAGAGAAATGATAGATAGTTGGTAAGGTAGAAATATATAGATAGATAGAGAGAGCACGTGAGCTAAACTACACTACACAACACTACACTAGATTACACTATACTCAGTGAGAGTACGAGCGATACCTGTTCCAGTGCCAGCAGCAGCATTGCGTCCGTTGTAGCGATAATTGTTGTTGTTGCTGTTGTTGCTGTTGTTGTTAGTGATAACATTCGATTTATTATTGTAATTGGCGCCATCGTTCAGTGCCACGCCCATGCCCATGCCCATGGGCACGCCCACATTCATGCCGACCACATTCATGCCCATATTCATATTCATGCCCATATTCATGTTCATACTCATATTCATATTCATATTCATGTTGATGCAACCGCCTCCAGCTCCACCAGCAGCAACAGTTGCTGTTGTCGCGTGACCATTTCTCAGGTTGCGCATGTTGTTGCTGGCAATGTTGTTGTTGTTGTTGCTGCTGCTGTTGTTGCTGCCATTGTTGCTGACACTATTGCCATTGCTGCTGGCATGTCCATTGAGCAATCCGCCCACAGCAGCAGCAGCGACATGATGATGTTGCTCCTGTGCCAGGCCATTCAATTGCTGCTGTTGCTGCTGCTGCTGTTGTTCTCCATTAATTGCCACACTACGCATATAGGCAGCATGTGGATGCGTGTGATGATAGCCGCCAGTGTTGCCACCGTTCTCCAACTGTTGTCCATAGTGATTGTGCTTGCCGTTGAGCAACTGTTGCTGCTGCTGCTGATGTCCATTGATCAGAGCATAATGTGGCTGATGTGCATGATAATGTTGCTGCTGTTGCTGTTGATGTTTGTGCAGCTGCTGCTGACGCTGCGGCAACTGTTGCTGCTGACTCTGTGAGGCCAGCGACGACAGCGACGAACTCGATGCTGGCTGCGATGTTGCTGTCGAGCTGGCCGACGAGCTGCTCGAATGTTGCCCAAGTGGCGGCGGTGGTGAAATGTTGCCCAGTTGTTGCTGCTGTTGCTGTTGTTGCTGGTGTTGCTGGGATGCGACATGTTGCTGCTGCTGTTGCTGCTGCTGATGTTGATAATATGCAGCAGCCATATGATGGTGACTGTGATTATGTTGCTGATGTTGCTGCTGCTGTTGATAGTAATGTTGTTGCTGCTGCTGTTGCTGCTGCTGTTGCACAGAGGCGGCGGCAACATGATTCTGATGCGACTCGGGCAAAAATTGTGGATAGACGTGATGTGACCATTGTGGGAATAAGGGACGTGCGCTGGCGGCTTCTATTATTATTATTGTAATTATTATTATTATTTGAATTATTTTTATTGATATTAAATATTATTATTATTTGTATTTTATTTTTATTAATTATTATAATTATTTATATTATTATTATTGAGATTAAATATTATTATTATTTTTATTTTATTTTTATTAATTATTATAATTATTTTATTTGTATATTATTTTTTAATAAGATTATTTTTTTTAATTATTTTTAATTTTATTATTATTATGTTATTATATTTTTATATAATTTTTATTTTTATTATGAATATAATAATATGATTATTTTTTTTTTAGTTATTTATTAAATTGATTATTATTATGTTATTATATTTTTACATAATTTTTATTTTTATTATTATTATTAACATTATTTTATTAATATTATTATTTTTATTTTATTTTTTGTAAATTGTATTGTTATTATTTTTATTATTATTATATTTATTATTTATATTGATATTGATAATTGTTGTTGTACATTTTAATATTTACATATTTCATATAAATATATATATATATATAGGGAGGTTTTGAGAGATTGTTGATGTGGGAACGTGGTTAGGTTTTTTTTGGTGACGTGACGAGCATTTTTTTTTTGTTTGTTTGGTATTTTAATTTTTATTTTTTTTAGTAGTTTTGTTCATTTTTAATTTGTTTGTTGGTTTAAATTGTTTGGTGTTTTTTTTTTTTTTTTGTATTTGTACAATAAATCCAAAAAAGCAGCGTGAAAATGAAATCAATTAGAAAACGGAACGAAGAAAAGAAACACGAAAAACTGAATAGTATCTGAATCTTCAACAAGATGATGCACAAGATGATCAGAGTGTTCTTAAATGCTAATGATTTAGTTTTGTAAATTGTAAATTGTATTTTTAATTTTTGTTAGTCGTAAAAGGGTTGAAGGGTGACAAAGGGCGCAAATTCACGAGGGGGGAGTGACGGACAGGGTTGGGCGGATTATAAGATTGTAACTTTTAGTGCCTTTTTAATTTTAATTTTATAATTGTTTTTGAGAGTTGCATACACAACGCACACAACACACACACACACACACGCACACACACACTAGCGGAGTGTTGGCGGTGGTGTTGTGGCTGTTGTTGTTGTTGTTGGTGCTCGCTTCTAGTGGGTCGACTACCAATAACAAATTATAGTATGTATGTCAAAGAAACTCGTTGAGCAGCTGTTCAAACACAAACGGAATGCAAAAGCAAAGCGAACGGAACAAAACGGAATTGAAACAAAAAACTTACACAAAATTTATAACAAAGAGTAGTCAATTTTTTTAACAGATATTTTGAGAGAGAGCGAGAAAGTTAGAGAGAGAGAAAGAGAGGCAGAGAGAACCAATGAACGATTGTGTAGTTTTTGGTGCAGCAAACGAAACGAAACGAAACGAAATGAAACGAGAAACCAAACGGACTGAAACGAAACGAAACGAGAAACGAGACAGAGACAAGCGAGAGACGCGATTGAGCAATGCAAATGGAACGCATGAGAAATGCGAATCGATAAATCCAAAGCAAAACTAAATAACAAAAACGATAAAGATAACGATAACAATAACGATAGCTGAAATAAGAACCCATCCGAGCAATAATCGAAAATCAGAAACATACGCATGGCATTGCCAAATGCCATTTTTAGGGCACGAGTTATCGAGTTATCGTAACCGTTTTGATAAACTCTTTCGACAGTTAATCGATACCAATCGATAATAAGTAGAACTTACCGTTTCCGGAGCTGCGCTGCAGCACTGGCGATTGGCGTTGGATCTGCGGCTCGGCGGGCGGTTCCAGAATGTCCCGATATTTCGATACCATCAGCACCGATATGAAGTAGACGATGGCCAGCGATAGGAACTGCGCCTGTTTCGTTTCCTCCTGTGTCAGCAATGGAAACGGAATGGCAAATGGGAAGTCGAATGAGTGGCAAGAAACGTGGCAAGAGCAAAATAAAAATCGAAATAGCTATCGATAATATTTATATCGTTTAGGGGAACTTTATCGATACCGACAGTTACTTGACCATCGACATTTACTAACTGAAATAATATACACGGTACTTCATACGAATTCCAAAACTTTTTTAAGGAATTTTAAAAAGAAGAATATAAACCAAGAATAAAAGTTTAGGAATCCAAAATTGGAAAAAAAAATTAGGAATCATATATAAGGGATTTTAACTAAGAAAATTCAAGCAATCATCCAGTAATATTAACATTTTTAAAATTCCTAATGAAATGGAAAGATGAACATGACTATTTCATTAAAAATCTAGACGAAATCAAAAATATTTTATTAAAAATCGCGCGATTTTTCGGCGCTTTCCTAATTTTTGATTTCCTAATTTTTTTACCCCCAAATTTTGTCTTTCCAATTTTGGCTTTCTTAATTTTTGTCTTCCCAATTTTGGATATTAGGAATCCAAAAATGAAGAAAGCCAAAATTGGAAAGACAAAAAAACTGTATTCTAGTTTCGGATTCGTAATATTGGATTCCCAATTTTTCGATTCCCAATTTTGGATTCCTAGTTTTCGTATTCTGAGTAAAACTTTTCGACATTCGTATGTAGAATCAGAATTGATATGCACTCAAAAATGTTCAATTTAAATCTTGCCAGTTCGATAACATCAGCGTTTGGATACTTACCACATCGCGATAGATGACGGCGCGCAATCGGTTGACGTCCATGTCCTGGAGCAGCTTCTCAGGATCCTTGACGGGCGATAATTGACCGGTGATTGATTCGACGATGTTCTAAAAACACGACAGAGATGAAAGAGTCGAATTGAATTTAATTGAATTGAATTGTAAGAAATAGTGTTTTGGAAATGGGGCAGTACCTTTGGCGATGCCTGGGCGCCACGGATGAGGGCCTGCAGATGCGCCGCGCCGGGCACATCTCTGGCCAGGGCGCCGACATTGTAGCGGGATCGCTCCTTGCACTCGAGACAGTTGCGCACGGCGCAGGTGCACACGAGTCGGAGGCACTGGCGCAGAATGCCGCCGCTGGACATGTTCTTCTCGGCCTCCAGCTCGCCAAAGTTCAGCGAGGTGGCGAAGATGAGCACGTCGGCCATGTTGACGAGGCGCTGCAGGAACGAGACGGCCACCTCGAGGGGCATGCCCTGCGTCGGCTCCAGCACGTCCAGCTCGGACTGCATCAAATCAAATCAAATCAAATGGTTAGTAAGGTATAATCAGAAAAATTTGATTGATTATCAGAAAAAAATCTAAAATAATCCGAATTAATAAAAAATATTTTTTTTTAATTTTTCAGATTATTTTTGAATAGTTGTAATAATTTTAGATTACTTTGATTTTTTGTAATCGTTATCATTAAAAAAATGGGAAAAACCGAAAATAATCGTAATTTAATTATTAGTTCGACTTTTAAACAATAATAAACTAATTGCTAATGATTATGATTGCTTATCATTACTTAATTTATTTTTAATCAATTTCTTAATTTTTTTTTTTTTTATACAGTATTTCATTTTGTTTGCTCTCGACAGTTTCATAATGCTTCCACCACTCAAGATGTTATTTTTAATAAATTTAAATTTTTTTTTTTTTTTTTTTCTAACAGCTTTTGATTTTGTTCTCAGTGTTCTGTTGGACTTACGTTGGGGGATGTGGCGCTGGCCAGGAGCGGCAGGAGTCCGCCACAGGCGATGATCAGATTGTCGGCCAGCTGGGATATCAGATGCACCGTGTTGACCACGAAGATGGCGTTCTCGCTCGAGTTGACAAAGTCGAGGACACTTTTGGTGGAGTGGCTGCGCCACACCTGAATGTCCGTCTCCAGGGAGAAGAGCACGTCGCTCAGCAGTCGCTGATGGATGTACGACCACTTGAATTCCGGTATGCGGAACGGCGGACGCGTCGGGCCCGGACTGAACATGGGACGCGTTCCCGTTCCCGCTCCCGCTCCCGCTGCCGATCCCGACTTGGAGCGATTTGGCTGCTGCTGCTGCTGTTTGCCAATGGTTGCCTCATTGCCAGCCGCGGCTGTGCCACCTGTAGCCGCTGTAGGAGCAGGCACCGTAATCATTTTCAAAATTTAAATTATTAAATATAAAATATTTGTTGATGTCTATCAAAAAAATTAAATCAAAAATTATTTTTCGATCTAAATAAAAAAATTATAAAAAAATTATTAAATTTCAATTTTGAATTAAAAATCATAATTTAACTCTTGTTTTAAATTTTTATTTAAGCAATCGAAAATCAAAGTTATTTTTCAATTTTGATTATAAAAGTTGAAAATAAATATTACTTTTCATTTTTTATTATAAAAGTGGAAAAAAATATAAATTTACTGTAAATGTTTTTTGAATTGGAAGGCGTTTTTTCAACAGTGACATGTATATGTATATGTATACAAAGTTATAGCCAAGGAGAGTCGGAGCGACGTTATAATAAAAATTGAAAAATAGCTGTTATTCTATAATTTTTAAATAAAAATTGAAAATATGAGTTTATCCAGTTTCTCATAACTCTTATTTGTGGTCCCTGTGTCGGAGTTGTGTCCATTAATCTAAAAACCATCCCATCCCATCCCAAAAAAACCATCCCAAAAAACCATCCCAAACTTACCGTAGTGATTGCGTTCCAGTTGGGCGCCAGCTTCGTTGGACGTCGTCGGCTGTTGGGCGCCATAATCGTCGTCATCTGTGGCCTGAACATCCTCGATGTCCTCGACATCTTGCAGCTCCTCGAGCACTTTATGTGCGTCCGCCTCGTTCTTTGGTGTCGTCTGCGTGGTGGAATCCACTTCGGTGGGCTTGACGCGCACAACAGCAGCTGGAGTTGGAGCTGCAGTTGGAGTTGGAGCAGGAGTCGTAATTGGAATTGAAATTGGTACTGCAACTGGTTCAGTTTGATCCTCTGGTGCTGCAGGAGTTTCATTCTCGACCGCCTTGACGGTCTCCTCGACCAGCGTATCGAGCACTTCGCTCACAATCTCCGACACCTGATCCTTGCTCTCTTCCGCTTCCGCTTCTGTCGGTAGCGATTGGACGCGAAGTGGACTCGCAGCTGGCGTTGGAGTGGAGGACTGAGCTTGAGCGAAGTCTAGAGCCGCTTCAACAACCTCTTGAACAATTTCCTTGGCTGCAGCGGCAACACCTTGCTGCTCCTGTTCCTTCTCCTTCTCCTGCTCCTGTTCCTTCTCCTTCTCCTTTTTCTGCTCTTGATCTTTCTCAGTCTCAGCTTCCTCTTGCGGCAGCTCGTTGTTGTTGGTTTCAGTTGCAGTTGCTGATTCCGATTCCGATTCCGTTTTCTTTGCCGTTTCCGTTTCTGTTTCTGTCTCCGCTTCCTTTTCGGCCGCATCGATCACCTTGTCGATCAGCTGCTCGACAATATCTCGCACGGCGTTGGCAACCTGCGCCACATCCTCGGACTGTACTTCCAGCTCTGCTTTGGCCACTTCCTGGACTGGACTGGGGGCCCTGGGGGACGCTGCGTGCTCCTCCAGCTCAGCGACAGCTGAAATCCTTGGCTCTGTCTCTGTCGCCACCTCTGTCTCTACCTCTGTCTCCACCTCTGTCTCTGGGCTGATCTTCTCGAGCTTCTCGTTGTTGTTCAGCTTGTTGGCCGCGGCATCTTCAGTCTGTCGATTGCTCGCTGCTGTTGCCTCCTTCTCCTGCCTTTCCTGCTCGTCCGTTGCTGTCTTTGCTGTCTCCGTTGTTATTGATTCCTTGGCGGATTCATTGGCATTCATTTCCTTGATTTCGCTCGTTTTCTCGCTCTCTGTCTCGCTGGGATTGTTGTTGTTATTGTTGTTGCTGTTGAGCAAGTTCTTGCTGTTGAGCAGACTCACATTATCCTGCGCCGCCGTCTTCTTCTCGCTCTTGAGCACCACACCCTGGACCACCTCATTGACGGCCAGCTCGATCTCCTCGTCCTTTAGAACACACGACGACGACGCATCCTGCAGCGCCTCGTCCACGGCCATTTTGCAGTCATTCAAGGCCGCCTCGGACGCCTTCAAGACACTCGCCACATGCTCCTCCACGTCGAGTGCATCCTTGGCTGTCGCCAGTTCCAGCTCCTCCAATTTATCCTCGCCAATTTGCAAGGTCTCCTTAAGCGCCGCCTGACCGCCGCCTCCAACTGATTCTGGACTGACACTGACACTGACACCTTGGGTGTGACTGGGACTCAGGCTGCCATTGCACTGGGATTGGGATTGGGCTGCCGCTTCGTCCGTTTTGATTTGCTCGTTGTACACGTCGGAGATGTTGGCAATCATCGATTTGTTGACTGGCTCCGTTTCGGTTTCCGTCTCCGTTTCCGTCTGTGTTTCCATCTCCATCTCCGTCTCCATCTCGGGCTTCGTCTCGTTGCAGGCGCAGGACTCGTTGCTGGTAGTGTTCACCACATGTTCATCCACTTCGACATCCACTTCGATGCTCTCCAACTCCAACTCGCCTTCGACTTCCTCGGCCTCCTCCTCGACGGGCGGCACATCCTCGAGCGAGGCGATGGACACGGCACCCTTGATGGCCGGCACCGACTGCTGTACCGCCTGCGGACCGTTCTGTACCTGCTGCTGCAGCTCCTCGCGCTCCCAGCCGCTGATCGTGCTGATCGGACGGGCCTGACGCAGAGCGGGGTCGGTGATGTTGTCGGTGCGCTGGCGCTCGTAGTGCTCGTACATCTGGGCGAACTGCAGCTTGAACTCCTCGTAGGAGACCTTCGAATGGACGATGGCCAGGGTGTCGACCCAGACCCGCCAGCCGCCGTACTCGTGCTTGATCGCGTGGTGCAGCAGCATGCGGAACAGCGAGTAGACCATGTCGCTGATCTTTTGCTCCTCCGTGCTCTTCGGGTGGATGTAGGCCATGGCGATGAGCCACTCCTGCCACACGGACATCTGGAGGACGGTGCGACGGTTCTCGCGGTTGCTGTTGCACAGCAGTGTCATGTCCTGCAGGAACAGCTTCTTCACCTCGATCAGCGACTCCGTCTGCTTCGACTGTCGGATCAGCGTGGCAACCACCTTCAGTATCACTGCGTGGAGGGAGGGTTGATTTCAAGAAGGGTCTCTTTTAATACTCGATAGACAGATGGACAGATGGAAAGGAAGGCAGAAACAACAAAGTTAGTCGAGTGCCCGACTATACGATACCAGTTACTTTTGAAAATATACTTAAAGTATTTGTCATTGCATACTTTGGTGCACTTGCTTTAAGACAGCGCACTATGGGTAATTTCACGAGTTTGTGAGGCCAAAACCCATTTTCTGAAAGTCGCCAATTTGAAATACTTTCGAGTGCAACTCATTAACAATATATGGTTCTTCAATGTTGCATACCAGAAAAAGCAATAGATGGCGCCACTTCGAAGAAATCAGCTGTTAAACACAGGGTTGCATTTGCAAAGCACGCGTTTTGAAAATTGCAACATTTTGTTTGCGATTTGAATGTGCAAATAAGTAAACAATAAGGCAACATTATTAAAATATTTGAAATGAATTCGAATCAGTGTGGTTTGTATCATGTGTTTCTGAGTGTCAAATGTAGAATTTGATCGAGGTGTCCCCATATTAATGTTAAAATATAAGTAGTATAGCAAACGAAAATTTTTCATTAAGTCTAATTTTTAAAAAGGTATTTAAAGCGAGTCCAGCGGAGTCCATCCTTGAAACATATTGTGTGTTGTAGAGTATTTAATTCTTGTTCAAATGATTGTAGTTAGAAAACCCACATTTGCCCGGGATCGGTGATATTTATGCATGCCGTATGGGGAATTTCACCTATTTTAGATGGCATTAAATATAACTCGTAAACTACTCAAGATATTTTGATGCGGTTTTTTTTATAGTGTTATTCATACTACTAGAAGTATATTGGAAAAGTGGGCGTGTCACAACCCCCGCCCCCAATTTTTTTTTTTAATTTTATGCTCACAGCCATCTAAGAGGGCTTACAACTTTCTATATCTAACAAGTAAGGTTTCTTTTCATTTCTAACAATATATAAGGTCAAAACTTATTATTTGCAATAGAAATCTTAAGATTAATTGTTACCGATAAAAATATAAAAAATAAAAAAAATACGGAGTGGGGGTGGTGACACGCCCACTTTTCCAGAATACTTCTAAGAGAATACATAGCACTAGAAAAAAGCCGCATCAAAATATATTGAGTGGTTTACTAGATATTAATTATGGCCTCACAAACTCGTGAAATTACCCATAGTGCAGCGGTGAGCACGATATCTGAATTCGGGAGCACAACAATAACAACTACAACATCCAAGTGCAACTTCACAGCGCCGAAAATGCAGAAAAATAGTTCGAAGCAGTCGTTGCTCCCGGAGCCATTGCGTGCCCACCACTGCTGTAAGACTTCAATCAGCCATTACTACCGTTCTGCTTGACCGTACTCGTTGCGATTTAGTTTGATTTTAGCTTATGATAGTGGAAACGGACGGTACCTCATACGAATTCCGAAACTTTTTTAAGGAATTTTAAATAAGAATAAAAAAAAAGGCAAGAACAAAATTTTAGAAATCCAAAATTGTAAAGAAAAAATTAGGAATCATAAATTAGAAATTTTAGCTAAGAAAAATATTCAGAGTACAAAAATTGGAAAAAAGAAAAAAAATTAAAAAAAAAAATTTGAAAAAATAAGAAAAAAAATTTGAAAAAGTCTCTTCGGTTTTCCTATCGCGCGATTTTTAATAAAATATTTTTTTCGGCTTTTTCTTGTTTTTGCTTTCCCAATTTTTGCTTTCCCAATTTTTGTCTTCCTAATTTTGGATTCCTAATATTAGATTCCTAAAAGCTGTACTCCTAATTTTGGATTCCAAATTTTATTTTCCGAATTTTCGTATTTTGAGTAATATTTTTCGACATTCGTATATAGAATCGAAACGGACAGACGAACGGACTTTGATCAAGAACATACTATATGCACTCTATAGGGTTGGAGATGCTTTCTTCTTGATATACCCTTCACTTATTTGTAAAGTAACGGGTATTAAATGGCGAGGGCAGGAGTAAAGATTAAGCGTTTACTTACTTGGATTCTCGAGACGATAATGACTCTCTGGCTCCGGATGACGTGTGTACAGTATCTGCTGTGATATGTGCTCCGTCATTATCTCGTAGAGCACGTTGTATGTGGGCAGGGACAGGGACTCCTCGTACAGCAGCAATCGTTCCGCCAGCAGTGTGTACAAATTGTGCGGCGACATGACATCGTACTTACGCCTAACGATAGACAGCGACAGAGAGAGTGAGAGGGAGAGAGAGGCCAAAACTTATGAGTGCTTGTTTGCATTACGCGGCAGCTGGTCACAAATGAGACTGAGACTGAGACTGAGACTCGAACCCCCTCGAAAGGCCTAGAAACTGATTGTGAAACCCCATTAACCGCCCATTACTTCCCATTGCTCGCCCATTTCTTTTAAGTTGGGAGGGCTTGGTTGTTGTGAAGGATGCAAGGGTAGAAGGGTGGAAAGGTAGCTCTACACAGAGAGAAAGCCTAAGTATGGGGACATTTCCAGATAAAGGTCCATCTCGCCCAAAAACCGAAAATTTATCAAATACTCACATCTTGTGACATTTTCTTCCAAAAATGTATTTAAGTTATTTATCTAAGCAATATACGCTAGAAGAAATTTAATAGGACGAACATATAAATTCTATTTTTATTCATTTTCTTGTTTTCTATAAATAATTCGAGAACGACAAGTCTTCAAAGCTTGTCTTTTGTAATAAAAACAGTGTTGATAAAATGCATTAAGCCAGTGAGAAAACAGTTTTGAAAATGTCACATTAAGCCCTTTTTTTCATTTAAATACGTTTAAGTGTCGCGTTCTCGATCCTGGAAATACCCATATAAAATATGGATGCCAACCTAATTTGAGTACGTCTCTTTTCTCGCTCTGTGTAAAGGGTGGTACGGTGTTGGGTGGAACGGTTGTAGGGTGGAACAGGGTGGGGCAGAGCGGATGGTAGCTCTACTTACTTGTGAGTGCTCCGCGAGAGGAAAAAGCCGAGCAGCTTGAGCGCCTGGAGGCGAATCAATTGAGACTCGGCCGCCAGGAGCTTGAAGATGCTGCGCACGCCGTGCTTCACATCGAATGCAGGTACCATTGAGCTCGGGTGCTCCGACATTAATGAGATGAGCATTTGCAGCACATCGTGCAGGTTTTCGTCCTACAATGAAAATCAATTGCAAGCCAAAATCAAAAATTAGTAAATATTATAAGCTGTAAATTTATTTAGATATACTAGTTATTACTTAAATATCGACAGGTTATCGATATCATCATATTTTCGAGTATGGCATCTGGAACTTACCTCGTGCATGGTCGTCAGATAGTTGAGTATGCTTTGCAATTCATCCTCCTTAACGCCATTGCCGATCATGATCAGTTGCTTGAGGAAAAGCAGAATATAGGCGCGTATGGCTAAAATATCCTTTTGAGCCGGTCGCGGACCGTCTGCGCAATGAAATGAAGAGAACAGAATAAGATCGTAAAAATTAGAAGAATTAACAAGCGGGAAAGGTTATATGAAGTAATGTAATCATCATCATTAGTAATTAAATTAATTTTGTTTAATGTCGAACTTATGATTAAACTACGATTATTTTCGGTTTTGCCCAATTATTTAATGTTTACGATTACAAGAAAACAACAATAATCTAAAAAATTACAACTTTTCAAAAATAATCAGAAAAAACAGAAAAAAATCTTTTTCAGTATTTTGACTATTTTTGATTTTTTTCGGATTATTTTTGATTATTTCTGATCATTTATGACTATTTAGTAAAAATCAAATTATTTTAAATTTTCACAATCAAAGTGGCCAAAATAATCAGAAAAAAAAAAATCAAAAATAATCCGAATACTCAATAAGATTATTTATGATTTTTTCTGATTTTTTTCTGATTATATCTGTTTATTTTTGATTATTTCTGATAATTTATGACTATTAAGTAAAAATCAAATTACTTTTTATTTTCGCAATCAAAGAAGCCAAAATAATCAGAAAAAATCAAAAATAATCCGAAATAATCAGAACGATTATTTTTGATTTTTTCTGATTATTTTTGAATATTTGTAATAATTTAATTCCAAAAATAATCTAATTGATTAGTAATTCTAATCGAAATTAAGCAGGTATGGTTAAAGTCGTGTTATATGAAACCCATACACCCATTTCCTAGATTTTTAAGTAGCGGGCGTGTTGGATTAATCCAGTGTACATTAGACTTACCCAAGCCCTTGGGAATTATGCCGCTCTTGGCGCGCGGATTGACGACCCAGTAGTAATATTTGAGAGTGTGCACCGTTTGGAGAACGGTGCTGACACGTCGCACATTGCTGTAGATCTGTGTGTCGCTGAGAAACTCGGTGGCCAGGTAGGAGTAGAGGCGGGCCTGGACATTGGCTGGCGTGTAGATCCACAGGGCGGGATTGAAGAGCACGTGATCGAGCAGCTGCCACGTGAGAAATGAGAAACAGAACAACTGCAACGAATTAGTCAAGTAACTTATGCTGTCCTCAAATAACTCGAATAATTGACAGATAACAGATGTGTGTGTGTGTGTATGAAAGAGTATCGAAAAGATGCAGTTAATTAGGAGAGAGAGAGTTCAAACATAGATAGATAGATAGATAGAAATTAAGATTTGATTATTTGTATACATACGTTTACATGAGTTTGAGTTTCATGTTGATTGTTGTTGATCGTTTTGATTTGGATAGGTTGTTAGGTTGATATCATATATATATATGCATATATTTTTGGATGGGGGTTTTAACGGGTTAACACATGCAGCATACAGCAAACAGCAATCGATTTGTCATCGATTTATTATTGTCAACAAAACATAAAACGAGAAAGTCAACGAAACAAAGTAATCAAATTTTTCAATTGGCATTCACTAAAATAAACGTTTACTAAGTATAGAAAGTCTAAGCTAAGCTTAATTAATTACGCTATAAATTAAAATAATTCGATTACTATATATATGTATTTTTGTCTATATCACATATAAGTATGTTTAAGCTTATTACTAAATATTCAGATTTAAGGCGTATATATTGTAAGTATATTTATAAATATAATCAGATGATGAAAATTTATGATTATTGATTAATTATTTATACGAGAGAGTCAAGTTGATTTTAGCAGCAACAAATGTTCGGCAACTGCTCAGATCAGGGAAAACACAAAGCAAACCTTTAATATTTATTATTTTAATGATAAATAAGCTAAAGTCGACGGAAAGCTTAGTCAAAAAGCAGAGTTCCAGAAATGAGTCGAGTTAAAGACACAGGACAATCCATTAAATTAAAAAATAAAAGAAATAAATAAATAAAAAATAAAATTTAAATTAAAAGTATATGAAATATCTGAATCTGAATAAGACCACGGGATAGGAAAAATCATTTGATAGCCTACTATACAGAGTCCGTCTTAAAGTAAACAGAAGTCTTTCAATAGGGACACTTCTAGTGGCGAATGGTCTGTACTTCTGCTCAAAATTTCGTGACATTTGCTTCACTGAAATATCTCAAGTTCTAATGAACCGATTTACTTCAAATCTGGAGAGGATGTTCTTTATACATCTCTTCATCGCATGAACCTTGCCCAAAACTATAACTTCTCATTTAGTATTTTTAAAAAATTTGTATGCCTTATCCAAGGTTCATACGATAGCGGCATCTATAGTAATTAAGAATCCGTCCGTTTTTTATGTCTCAAATCATCAGGAGGGCTGGAATCATGCACGCCAGGATACCCTCTTTTTTTTGACCCTCCACTTTGACTGCTCATAACTTTGTCAATTTATTTTGTTTATTAATTATTTTTTTTTATGTAATAAGAAAAAATTAATAAACAAATGATAAAAAAATGGATTGTAAAAATATTTTTGGTTTCCTTTGTACAGCTTTTCAAAAACCTGGCGAAATGCATGCCCCTGCACTGTACACTAGAATACCCCCTTCAGTTGCGAGAGGTGAGGATTGGGTTGCTCTCGCTTTTATCATGCTTGAGGGTTTTGTTCGCCCAACACATACGTTACGACTTACGGAACAGCCTTGAAAACAAGTTGGAAGCAGCCGCTGCTCCCGGAGCCCACCGCTGTTTTAAAGCACTGCCGTTTCCCATATTCACCTGATCTAGCTCCATGCGACTTTAATCTGTGTGGAAAACTTGATTTGCCAATGAAAGGCTTTCGTTATGATGACGTTCCGGCCAACCAACATTCTCAGAGCCATGCTTAAAATATTCAGAAATCAAATGCTGCCACTGCAGACAGAAAGTTGGCGAGTTTGACTGTCATTCATTTTTTGATTTCATTAAAATTGTACGCGTAATCATTAAAACTGAATTTAATTTAATTTAATTTGCATGGAAATCCATATCACTTTGTTCGGCTATTTTTATTTGTTGTTGTATTTTTTTGACCAAATTCCCCTTGAATATTTTGGCGAATGTTTTATTGTTGAATTGTCAAAAGGAATATATGCGAAATATGTTTACACATGGCTCGGCTTATGACGGTGGAGCCGCCACTCGATAGAGGATAAAGTTTTTGGCGTCCTGCTTTTTTTGTTGCTGGTCCCGTTGTCGATGCCCGCAGCGAGCATAACAATGCCACAGCATTTGGGGTTTGGGACTGGGACTCGGACTGGGACACGGACTGGGACTGCCAGCCAGCCAGAAGTTTCCCAATTAAAAATTGTGCACGAGCGAAAAATAATAAGGGGACCAAGGCAACGGGTTACAGCAACAGCAACAACAACAACACCTTTGGCAATGGAATCCCGTACACGAAACAAAGTCATGGCAGAGTCACAATTTGAATCAGAATCAAAGTCGAAAAAAAAGAATGTTTTGGGTTAAAAGTTTAGTTCGCATGGAAATTTATTCATTTGTTGCAAATGTGAGTGTCAAACTAGAGTTGCTCAAAACAAGAGTTACACTCTCCCAAAAAAGAAAGCAAGAAAAATAAATGGAAAAGTCAACTTGGAATTAAAACAAATCAAACAGAATTCGAAACCGATTTAAAGCGAATTAAAGTGCTGCTAATTTAATGACGATGATGATAATCGCACCTGTAAAATAATAATGAGCAGTCATAATCATAAGTAGTTTGATTATTTTTGTTTATAAGTCGAACTAAGGATAAAATTATGATTATTTTCGATTTAGCCCAGTTATTTAATGATTACGATTACAAAAAATCAAAAATAATCTAAAATTATTACAATTTTTCACAAATAATCAGAAAAAATAAAAAATAATCAAAAATAATCTTTCTGGTTATTTCGAATTTTTCTGACAATTTTTGATTATTTCTGACTATTTTTGATTATTTCTGATTATTCTATTTAGTAAAAATCAAATTATTTCAAATTTTCACAATCAAAGTAGCCAAAGTAATCAGAAAAAATTTGAAATAATCCGAAATAATAGTTATTTCTAATTATATTTGAATAATTGTAATAATTTGAGATTATTTCTGATTTTTGTAATCGTAATCATTAAGCAATTACAACTTTTTCACTACGATTATTTTCAAAAATAATCGAATCGATTAGTAATTCTAATCGAAATTTAACAGGTATGATGATAATTTACATGACATGAATGATGATGCAACGAATATTACAAGATCAATCGATGATGGATCCTAGAATTTACAACTCTAATTAGGCTGAAACTGAAACTGAGTCGAGACTCTGCAAAGAGAGAACTACTAAGTATTTCAGGCAATACTCACTAAAATGTGTCTGTTTTGAGACTAACAACAAGTATCGAGTATATACATATATTACAATGATGATGGAACGATGGCAATGAAACAGCGAATGAGGCAACTGTACAAGTTAAAGTGGTACAAAGACACATATAAGATACATTTATTTAGAAACGGAACGGAACGAAACGGAATGCAACGGAACGTTCATTAAGAGAGTACAGTACAAGTATAGTTATAGTTATACAATTGTTTGGTAGAGAAATTGAGTAGAGAATTGAGCTTCACCTGGTAGAACTGTTGTAGAATTTGTAATTTTTATAGTTTAGTTGTTTGTTTGTTTTTTTTGTGTGTGTCGATTGTTTGATTGAAAAAGCGTTTTGAAAATGAAATTATTTGGAATTGATAGGCATCGATAATCGATAAGTGTGGAAAAGCATTAAAGTAATATGAAGCATAATTGAAAGAGAAAATCAAGAGAAAATATGTCAGAATGTGTGTAGCGAGTGGGAAGTGAGCGAACATATAAAAGTGGGAGAAACAGAGAGAGAGAAAGAAAGAGAGAGAGGAGAGTGAGAGTGAGAGAGCAGAAAAAGTAGAAGAAAGTAGAATTTCAGTTTAGTTTCATGTACATTGATATATAAAAATATATATATTTATTTTGTATTGTATATATATTTCAAAAGCACGTTCATTATTAAATTATAGTTTTCATTTCTATTTTTTTTTTTAGCTCTATGATTTTGGTGGATTTGGCTAGATAAAGAAATATTTGAATTTCGATTAATCTTGACATGGTTAACATAAAAAAGCAAAGCGATTTCTATATTTTGCTTGCTTTAATTTTAATTTTCAGTGCACAGCATCATGTCAAACAAAATAAGGGAACGAAACCAGACATAACAAATATTTGGTTGGCCAATTAAAGCTGAAAGCATTTGGGACAAACAGTGCCACACAGCAAGCATGCAACAGGAAAAGCAACAGCAAAAACCAAAAACCAAAGAAAACACATACATTTTTTGGCTTAAAACTCTCTATGAAAAATAAGCTAGAAATGTTAGTTGCAAGGAAACAACAAAAGCATAATCTGCTAAAACCAGTTGAGAATTCTAAGACGCAGAAGTGACAAAATAGCTGAAAAGCTGACCAGCCTTTTGAACTAACATAATATGTGGAAAATTTCATTTTCTTGTATATTTTAAAGTAAGAATTGAATGTAGATAGTGTACTTTTAATGAGGGAATACCAGAAACTGGAAAGAAAACTTGCCAAGTCCTTTAAAATGTGAGCTCTATGTTCAGTGGCAACTTTGAAATCATACTTATATAGCTCTGTTCACGTCTTTGTGTTAATAAATAAGTGGTTGATTTTGATTTTGAGATAAGCTGAATAAAATTGATAATTAAATATTAGCAATGCCTTCGATGACAGAAATCTGCCGTTTAAAATAAGCTGTCGAAGCTAAGATATCCATTAAAATACTTCAAATGTATCACAGCTCACGCTATTGACAAAATCAACATTAAATTTCTGATTTTTGCTTCTTTCATTTAAGAGAGAGTTCATTTATTTGTCAGATTTAAGCAAACAATAAATAACAAAGATAAACAAAGATTATAGCTGTGTGTATATATACAGAAGTAAGTGTTTAAGGTTTGAATATAGCATAGTATCTGGGATAAAAGTGAACAGATTGCAGTGTGTGTAATAAAGAGAGAATTACGATTTTAATGCTCTCGAGAAGTGCAAGAACAAGAAACGGGAAACGAGAAGCGTGTTTAATAATAATAAAAAAGAACAAAATATATGGAGTATAAAGTGTATCAAAAATATAGTGTGTTTACTTTTTTGAAAGGATTACGCAGGCCCGTGTTCAACTGTGCGTCATCATATCATATCGTATCGTATCAAATCAGCGGGAACATCACAAAAAACACACACAGCAAAAAAACAGAGTGAGAGGCGGTGAGAAGGAACAAGAACAAGAACAGCGAGAACACACACAAATAAATACAGTAAAAACACAGTGCGAATGACGAAAGAGACAGATATAGAGAAAGAAAGAGAGAAAGAGAGATATTTATTTATATAGGTAAATAGTGATACAGAGAGACAGAGAGAGAGGGCAAGATAGATAGGTAGAGCAGGTAAGAGTCTTCATTTTCTTTTTTTCTTTTTTTCCTGTTGCATATCATTTGAAAATTGTTTGTCGAGGTGTTAAAACATGCCACGGAAAATGGTGGAAAGTGGCGGAAAACGTGTCGGGCAACGTGTGTTTTTCCGACACGGGCGCGTGGGGATGCAAAAAGTTTTTAAAACAAGTTGAAGCGACCATCCACAACGCCTTCTTTTTTGTCACGCCCACAATGTAAACAGGACGTTTATGGGAATAAATTGGTAGAAATTTAAATATTTGCATATAAGGATTAGACAATAATGGACTGAGACTGAGACTGATGAACCGAACGAACTGATAAAAAAACACAAAAATAAAATCAAAATATTCGATAAAGTGGAAAATATTATACGGCGAGGCATTGTCGGCATGCAATCGATGGCAATCGACGAGAGCTTAGATCATAAACTTAAACAGGTACAGACATAGAATTAATCGATAAGCATACATACATACATAGAGAAAGAATAGTTAATCATATCAAATACATAATAGATAGATAGTTTGGTAGACATATGTACATGGAGCATACATATGTACATACACAATTTAAGCATGCTTGCCCTTCGCATGCTATTCGATTAATCGTTCAAAATGATCTATCGATGCTCCAATTGAGACAGTTTCAGTTTATCGATACACATATTTCTTATCATTCATTCACTTTTGATCTGTCATGTTTTTATGGCTTAATCACTAACATAGAGCGACAGTTTAATGACTAGTTATCGAGCATCGATACGTTATCGATCCGTCGATTGAGATTGAGATTTGGGCCTTCTTTCTGGCCACTTACCTGCTTCAGCAGCAAATCACTGTTGGCCGACAGGCATGTGACCAGATATTTGGTCAGATTGAGAAACGATCCGAGCACCTCCAGGGTCAGATGCTCGCGTGACGAACGCTGCAGCATGAACGATATCACCAGAAATCCGCGATTCTGTATCATATGCTGTTGCACCGTCTGCGAGGTTTCCACCAACTCACAGATGAATCCCAACAGCTTTGAGCTGTAATTGCAACAACAACATTCACCACAATTGAGAGGCAACTCGTTCGATATATGTACATATATATTTATCGATTTCTGATTTCTGACTTACCATAGCGTTGGATCTCGCTTGATATCGCTAATGCCCTCGTGGGCCATGTCCAGCTGCGAGAAGAGTGGGAACAGCACCTGAATGCCGCCAATCGAGTTGAGTGTGCAGTGTATCGAGTGCGTGACGACGGCCTTGACGTCCTGTAAATAGTACACAGACAAATCGATATTAAATATTTGCCCATATTTATCGATAACACTATCTGCATTTTATCATCATCTACTGAGCTACACTATATCAATTCGTATGACAACTCGCAAAGTTGATCTGTGACAAAATATATCGATAGCATTGACTGCAACATATCGATTAGTATCGATGCATACTCAAAGCACCTAAATCATTCACAAAACTGAAAAACTTAAAAAAAAAACAAAAAACCTAAGTATTCTTAACCAAACTTTGGTCCTGTTAAACAAATCGATACTATATTTATCGATATTTATCGGTAACACCATTTGCATTTTATCATCATCTATCGTGATCAATTTGAATGACAATTCGCAAAATTGCTCTGTGTAAAATAAATCGATAACATTGAATGAAACATACCGATAAGTATCGATTCATACTCAAAGCATTTAAGCCATTTCATGTAGAACTTTAAAAAAGAGTGTACCCAAATTTTGATTTTCTTTGTTTTATGCACAAAATAACCATCGATAATTATCGAGTTGCCTAATTGTTCAGTTCAAGTGAAACATGAAAATGGTTTATTTGATTAGTTAGTTCTCTTTTAAGTTATTGATGCTTTAAAATGTTAAAATAGAGTCACGCTTAGCAATCGATCAGTTTAATTTTTCTATCGATAAATTTAAATAAACTTGAGCCTTTGATGTCTAACGTATGTGCAACTGTAAATTCTTTTGGCTGGCATTTTTGTTCACAGCAAAACATGAACTAAAACTATCTACATATATTTTTAGTGCATGAAAGCAAATAAATGTAGTCGAGTATGATTATCGCTTATCGATTTGTGTAAACGAAAACCGAAATTGAAACTGGCCTTGCCACACATTTACTTATCACGTGCTATTTATCAATTTCCATTTGACTAAATGTCTATCAACATTTGATAACATTTTTGTGCGCTGAGCTTCTCTCAATATTTATCGATTAAATTGCGTATTTTTTTGCTTTCTCTCATGTCCTTCTTCTTATTGCTTCTTATCGCATGCAACGCTGTGTCGCGTTGTCGGTCATTTTGTTGTCGCTGTTGCTCTTTATGATTTGTGTTGTTTGTACAAGAAATTACTACAAAATTTATTGAATAATTTTGTTGGTAGACTTGGTGCTCAGCCCAGTGGAACTGGTGTACGAGTATTTCTGCTATCCGTGATAAGCAAGGCATGAGGGAATTAGGGAATGGGGGAATGGGGCATGCCACATGCCACATGCCACATGGACCACACCAAAGATTGTGCCTAATAAGAAATGCCAAAGCATGCGCTTGAGTCGTAAAATTCTGCCTCAAATTTATGTTCCACTCTGTGTCTATGTGTGTGAGTGTGTGTGTGTGTGTGTGTATGTATGTGTGTGTGTATGTGTGTGTGTGTGTGTGCTGTGTTCCTTTGGACTGAGTCTGTGACGGCTGTGAGACTATGCAAGGTCCTAAACTTGCTGCGAAATGAACTCAACTCAACTCAACTAAGCTGAACTCAACTAGCAAAAGCTACACTGCTCAACAAAAAATATGTCCCTAACGAGTTTATTACCATAAAATACAAATATTCGCCATATTTTTGGTATAAATTTGTTTTAAAATTGATGTAATTATAAAAATAAAATATAAAAATCCTAGGCTACAAAACCGCTTCTGAAACGAGCCTTACAAAACCGGTTCGGGCTTGGATTTGGATCAAATTGAATCTGAATATGAACCGAAATTTTGTTTAAAAAGTAACCGAACCTGAATAGAGCTATTTTCTAGCAAGAGCTACACTGTTCAACAAGAAAATTAATCTAATTATAAAAATAAAATATAAAAAACCTAGGTTACAAAGCCGCTTCTGAAACAAGCCTTACAAAAACGGTTCGAGTTTGGCTTTCAATCAACATGAATCTGAATATGAACCGAAATTTTGTTTTTAAACGAACCGAACCTGAATCGATAAAAAGTTGAATTGAAGAGAAAAAATAAACACAAATTAATTGCTTTCGTTTTTACTTAACTTCAAAAAATAAAATTTAATTTAAATTTAACTGATTTCAAACATCAAAAAAAAAAAATTAGTAAATCAATAATTTATGCTACTTATTTTGAATTTTATTTGAATTAATCTAAAGGAACAGAAAAAGGCAAAATAATTATTATTATTATCTGTACTGAATTGAACCAAAATCTTAGGTTCAAGCGGTATATAAACCGGATCACGAACCGAACCCAAATCTAATCTATTTGAAAGGTGTTGATAATTTGCAGCCTTGCTTAAAACATAATATTGCTAATTTAAGAAACCTTTCTCTGGTATACAGGTGAAATAAAGAGAGAGAGACAGAGAGAGAGAGAGGAGGGTAAAGTAAAGTATTTGGCTCTGTGCCATCTCTGGCGAGGGGTGTTTCATTAGTTGACTTACCTGCAGCATCAGCGCGTGCGGCGTGTGCACAAAATATGAAACGTTTCCTTTGGGGGAAGACTGCAAACACAGTTGACCATCGGTTGCCACTGGATTGTACATGAACACAATGGCATTCGATAGTTTGCCATCATACAGCACCTGTATTATAAAACACAGAGAGAGAGAGAGAGAGAGAGAAGAGTATGAGTTTCAGGATTTCAACAAGTCATCTCGCGTATTGAAGTTTTCGCTCTTCTGAAACGGAATCGGAATCAGAATCGGAATTGCCAGCGATTAGTTTCCGGTCATGTTTACAATATTCTTGTGTTTTTTTACAGCATTTCTTGTTGTTGTTTTTTGCTTTAAGCTGAGCACATAAAACACGCACATTTATATATATATTTTTTATACCTTATAGCTATAAATCTTATAGTTCTTTACATAAGCTTCATTTTCATTTTATGTACAGCACACGAAATACAATTGACACAAACACACACACAAAAACATGTTATGTTTTTTATATATACACACACACAGCTTGTTGTTGTAATTAGCTGTTGTTCTAATTAGCTGTTGTTGTTGTTGTTCTTACACATTTTCACATTTGTTTTGCTTTTGCTTTTCGGGTGCATTTTTGTAGCTGGCGGCCGTCATATGAGGCGTATGCGCAATATTCTTACAGCTGTGTGTTTCAACATTTAAATGTGTATGTGTGTTAGTGCGTGTGTGTGTGTGTGTGTGTGTGTGTGTGTGTGTGTGTGTGTGTGTGTGTGTGTGTGTGTGTGTGTGTGTGTGTGTGTGTGTGTGTGTATGTTTTGGTCGCTGGCTGCATAATTTGCTGCTAAAAATACTTCTTTGCGTTATTTAACAGAGGGAGAGAAAAAAAAAACACTGAAAAATGAGATATAAAAACTAATAAACAAAAATAAAATTAAAACAAAAAAAACCAACAAAATAACTAGAAATAACTAGAAAATAGAGTAGAATTTATAAATACAATTTTAAATTTCAACTTCAGCATTTATTTACTTTAAAGAGCTTTTCAAAAACGTTGATAAGCTGATTAATTTAATGTAAACTGTTAGTTAAGCAGCTTAACATTAACATTAACATTAACAGCTGTTGGCTGCATTTAAACAGCTTAGAGGATTTAATTGTGCAGTTCATGTGAATTTTGTGGGAAAGTGAACGCAAAAAAAAGCTTATGCTTTTATTTTTAATTTATTTAAACTTAAAATAAATCAAATTAAATAATTTCTTTATTCCCAGTTGCCAGTTTTATAGTGCGAAATTAAGAAAAATATTTCATGTATATATTGGTGTAGAATGCTATTAAATTTAAGTGCCTTTATTTCCAGTTGTCAGAAATTAAAAATAAAAGTTAAAGTTTAAATTTTTCTAAAAATTTAAATATAAACCACACACCATTAAGGATTATTTCAAAAAGACGTAAAGTTTTTTTTGATTTGTTACTTGTTTAAATTGTGAAACGTAGTTTGAAGTGAATGCATAAACATACAGTGAGTGCAGCTGAAATGCACCCAGTTATGCTGCCATTTTGGTGAAAGGCTTTCTTTTTGTAATATCTTGACCCATTTTCGAGGATTTCAAATGATGGCAAGCTGACATGAAATAACTTTCAAAACTAATGCACTTTGTGCTGGACACGCACACACACACACACACACACACACACACACACATGTGTGTCACATGCAATAATACATAATAAAAATAATAGTTATAACAAGCGAAACAATCGAGTGCACTCGATCGTAATATACCCTGGGCCTAAGCGAGTTTTCCTTAATTATCTACCAATCGATTATGATATAAATGAGTGATTTGTTAATTTGCACAATATCATTGAATTTGAAACATTTAATAAAAGTCAAAATAATTAAATAAACGAAAAGAATTGGTTGACCCAAACCAGGAATCGAACCCACGACCCCACGCACACGAGAGCGCATCTCTAGCATTAGACTAACGCACTGATTCATCTGACGCTGGCAAATGCGGTATACAAACATTCAGGCAGACAATGCAAATAAACTAAAAATATTAAATAATTAAAGAAGTTCTTCATCGACCGACTGGGGATTCGAAATCGGATCTCCTGTTTCGTTCACCGAGCAGCTATCACTTCCACCACTCCGCCACTTGGGCGAATGCTGGCAAACTCTATAGACATGTATCTTATCGATGTACATGTAAAATTAAACAATTGACGATTAGTTCTATTTCCATGCTGCAAACACAAATTAACAATATCTGCACTATTTATGGCCGTTGATACTTTATGGGCTACATACTTTTAACAAACTTGATATACCCACACAGGGTATCAAATAATAACAACATCTGAACTGAACTGAACTCAGTTTTCAAATGGAAACCTGGCATAGAAAATGTGCTGCTGAGAAACATGCTCCCGTTTTTCGCTTTTCCGCTTGCCCCTTTTTTTTAATATAAATGGTAGTATATGGAGCACGCAGCATAGATTCTTAACAATCGTAGCTGTACACGGTTTTAAATGGCGGTAAACGGGGGTGGGGGGTGTTGGTGGTATATGGTATAATAATAATAAAGAACCAGAACAAGAACAAGAACAAGATGCGAGTTCTACATTCGCATTGCCTTTTGTCTGAGTTCCAGGTGCGCTGCAAAGTATGCAACATTTATTTCTATGCCTCACTCTGCACACAGCATTATTGCTGCTGCTGTTGTTGTTGATGTTGTTGTTGCCATCAACTCCAACACCTTAAGAACCTACGCCCGCCCCCCAACAGTTCCACTTACCACCCCCCTTCAACCCCTAAATAATAATAATAATAATCCCCTCCCCTATGAGAAATGGCGCACTTAAAGTCGTCGCGACGTTGAAGCTCTTTAAAATGCTACACAAACATTACAAACATTTGCATAATTACAAGAGCTTCTGTGGGAAGGGGGCAGGCTTAAGGGTGCGCCAGGGGGTGGGGCTGGAATTGGAGTAGGGGGGAGCCTGTTGAAAATTCAATAGAGCAGCGAAAGCTGCGCTTCAATGAATGGGAACATTTTGATTGGCTTTGAAGTTTCGTTTTTGGCTAAGCAAGTGGGCAAGAAGGGGAGGAGAGGGTGTGGCTTAGGGGAGGGACAGAGACAGAGGCAGAGACAGAGAGAGAGGGACGGGGGGTGAGGAATTGTTATTCAAAACGTTTCGATGCCATTTGATTCGATTTGATTCGATTTGATGCGATTGGTTTGCGGATTTGGCCGCTGGCGACGTAGCCAACTTTTTAATTGGTGCCACGCCCTCCCATTGAAAGGGGGCGTAATGGGGCAACAGGTGGGCGGTGGGTGGTGGTTGGTGGGTGGTAATTCTATGGTGTGTGGTTTTCAGCTGCTAGTTTTGTGGTTGAATAACAAAGTTGCACAACTTTCTGCACAGCGAAACTACAAAACTGGCAAAGTACGAGAAAAACGAGAAATTTCCATAAACTAATTGAAAACTAAATGCAATTATTTCGACGACAATTTTAGAAAAATAAAAACAGAGTCAATTTAATTTAAATCAAAATAAAAACTTGTGAAAATCAACTTTAAATTCAAGTTGAGGACTGTTTAATAAACAAAATTAAATAACAAAATAGTTTAATTTTATACTTAAAAACATATAGTCCAGCAAAAAGCAGTAAATTTAAATTTGATTTTAAATTAAAATTAATTTAAAATATTGTTTGAGCACAAAAAAAAATAATTAAATTAATTAAAACTAAATTTTTTTTAGATACTTTGAGAATTGAATTTGAACAAAATTCGAATTAAATGAACTGGAATGTACATGTTTGTTGAAAATTATTTTAAAAAAAATTATTAGAAAAAAAAACTATAAAAAGTTCAACCTCAAATTAAATAAATTAACTTAAAAATGTTGTGAGAATTATTTGCTAAGATAAATAAAATGGAAATAAAAATAATTTAAAACAAAATTTCAAATTTAAAAGATATGCTTGAAATAAAAAAAAAAACATAATAATCAATTTTGTTGAATATTCAAATAATAAGAAAAAGGTTGCTTACAGCTTTAAGCTGGTTGATTTCCTCAGTGTCGCCGGCGACGGAGCTCAGGCTGCTCACGCTGGACATGCGACGCAGTTGGTCTATCGATAATTGGTTATCGATAACAAAAGTAAGCGTAAAGGAAAGAGTTGAAAATCAAAATCAAAATGATAAATACGAAAAAATCAATGGCAATGAATAAATAAATACCAAAAGAAGCATTTCCAGTTGGCAAATGGCCAAGCGGATCGTCCGACGTGTTGTTGTTGTTGTTGTTGCCACTCAGTGGATGTTGTTGTTGCTGTTGTTGTTGTTGTTGTGTCTGATCATTGCTGTGACTTTTATCAGCTGGCGTTGTGGGCGTAGCAACAGTTGCTGTTGCTGCTGCTGCTGCTGTTGTCGCTGTTGCTGCTATTGCTGCTGTTGTCGATGTTGCTGCTGCACCGGTGAGTGCGGCAAGTGCCACCGCATTGCGTGCGGTCAGCACCGCACGGATTTTGACAAAGGCCGCACTCAAATCGAGTCTCTCGTCGGACCAATCGATTTCACGCGCCTCTTGCTCGGCAGCGAGTGTTTGGAATTGCAGCTGCAGCTGCAGCTGTTGCTGCTGTTGCAGCTGCAGCTGTTGCTGTGGATTGCTCGCAGTTGGGGCAGCAACATCGACGGTTGCAGCCAAACTCGATGTTGTTGTCGTTGTCGTTGATGATGTTGTTGTTGTTAGTTGAAAGTGACTCACCCGCTTGTGATTGTCCGGCAGATTCAGATAGCACTCGTTATCGAAACGGAATTGCGACTGTATGTGTGTGTGTTTGTCAGTGTGTGCCAGTGTGTGTGTGTGTGTGTGTGTAGTTGACAGTTAGACAGACACGAAACACAGCATGGTTATCGATTGTTGTTGTCGATTGTTGTTGGCAATTGTTGGTGCAATGTTATCGATTGTTGATTGTTGTTGCAGCGGTGCAAGAGAGAGAGAGAAACAGAGCGTAAGAGAAAGACCGAAAATGACAAAGAGCGTAAAAATAGTGAAACATAAACAAATACAATATTTAATTATTTTGTTCTTATCGATTTATTTGTGGTAAAATTTTCAAACAAAGGTTGCCAGGTAGATGTATAGTAGATAGAGTGTCGATACTTAAGCATTTTCATTTTATTTCATTTCATTCTTTTTTAAAAAATTATTTAGGCTTTTTGATAGTGCTATCATTACTATCGATATAATTACTATCGAATACGTTAGACGAAATAATAAGTAATCTAACTATTTAAAAATTCATTAAATAAAAAATTCAAAATCTTTTATGATTTTGAGCGGAATAAATGAAATAAAAGTGGTGTAAGTTAACAATCGATATCCCATAGGTATGGGTATCGATAGTTTTATATTTCTTATTTTTTTCTTTGCTTTGAAATTATTCTGGCTGAAAAATGGATTAAGGATTTTGAACAAGTCAATTAAATTTATATATATGTGTGTTACATATAGTCAAAGCCCCTAGAGATATTGCCATATCGATACTATCGATATTTAAGTAAAAACCTATACATGAAAAACTATTTGATATTATAGTAAAAGTCAGTTTATAAGCCAATTCAATATCTTGTATTCTGATTTATATTTTAAGCTTTGAGTAGAATATATAAATAAAGTAAATTGGAATAAAGTATCGATACCCATGGGATTTCATGGGAATACTTGGAATACTGAGCAATTGGGCAGTGACTAAGGTCAAAGGTCAAAGGTCAAATAACACAGGTGCTGTCTGCTGTGCAGTGAAAAACGCGGTGTAAGTTCAATTTGCTGGCCAAAGTGATTTGGTTTATTGCTCAGTGTAGGTGAAAGCAAGAAACATTTTGGATGGTGCAACGCGTGGACTGAACCACAATGACAATTAAAAGCAGAGCTCGCAAAAGACGATCAACACATTTTCCCAACGCGGTCTGCGCACTGATAAGACAAACACAAAAAAACAAAAGGTAAAGCCCACACGGCTCTTACACTGAGTCGATACCGTTTTGTTTTCGCTTGCTTTCTTCGCTCCGTACTTTTCTTCGCAGCCGATCAAACGAAACGCTCTCACAAAAAGAATTCCAAAGAACCTTCCGAGCGTGCTGCACTCTGCAGTACACTTTGGCGGAAGAGCACTTTACAATGACGGTCCGCGAGCCACGCGAGCAAGACGCACGCGAAAAAACCGGTTTTTGTCTGAGAGCCGTCTCTCTGTTGAGCGACAATAAAAAAAAGACAAGGTCCCTTTACGCTCTCTTCTCAAAACGGTCGTAGAGAACCGTTTTTTTTTTTAACCTTGGAAAAAGTTGATCGTTTTTTTGCGAGCTCTGATTAAAAGTACAGCCACAATAACAATTGCAATTAGACTTGCAATTACAACTACAGTCACAAGCACTTACCTTATAGCCCGGCCCGAGGCGGTGCATGGCGCAAATCTGTTGCGTTGTCAGCGCCTCGCTGAATAAATAAATTGCGGACATTTGGCCACAAAAGACGCGCTCCTCATCCAATTCGGGTGTGGCGCCAATGTAGCACTTGTCAAAGGGCTACAGAGGGAGAGGGAGATTGATAGAGATAGACAGTCAGATAGAGGGAGAGAGAGAAGTAAGTTAGTGATCATATTGTTGCGGTTTGACTCTCAAAAATACTCACATCGTTCGTGGAAACAAACCAGGCCATTTCGGTTGACGACGCCAGCTGTCCATTAACGAGGCACTTGATTTCGCTTTTTGTCCAACGATTGTATATATACACTATGGCAATCATATACCACTAAAAGACAGACAGTAATCAAAATATCTGTTAGTATCAGCCTTAAATTTTCATTATAAGTACTTGTTTTAAGTTTTATATAATTATAATTACATAAAATGTGTAAGGCATGAAAGGATAAAAGGTAGAAGCCAAAATAAAAAGAAAATGTTTACCATATGGGCATTTCCAGGATCGTCTTTAAATGAAAAAAAAAATGTCAAAAGTGGACATTTTCAAAAATGTTTACTCACGTGTTTAATGCATTTTATCAACACTATTAAATATAAAAGACAAGCTTTGAAGACTTGTCGCTTTCGAATAATTTATAGAAAACAACGCATCGCGAACGTGACGAAAAATGGAAGTCATGTTTGACTTCATCTTGACAAATGCGAAAGTCTGCGAAATGTGGCGAGTAATTTGGAAGAAAATACTCTTAAACCATAATAAAGTAATTTAGCTTTCCATTTTAGAAATAATTTTGATATGTTACTATCATTTTGTTTATTTTACAAGTTTTATTAGTAATTTGTAACGCGACATCGCGAAGAATTTGTTCATGAAGTTTTATTCGATTTATCGAAAACAGCTTGTTAAACTTGTTTTAAATTAAACATTCAATATATTTCTATGTATTTAAATGGTTTACGTTACAATTTTACTATCTTACTTAGTGTAATCGGTAGAATACAAACGGCCCATTTTAGAAATCAGTTTTTAAGAAAATCCTATTGAAATTCGTCTAGCGTATATTGCTTAAATAAATAACTTGAATAAATATTTGGAAGAAAACTTCACAAGAAGTGAGTTTTTAATAAATTTAAAGTTTTTGGACGAGGTAAACCCTTTTTTGAAAATGCCCATATTTTCGATTAAGGATGGACACAGATTTGAGACAAACTGTGAGCTACACGGAAATGTGTAAATGAATTCGCTGCAAGAAATACATTCACTAAAATACCAAAGCTAAGAGTTATTTAAAGTTCTCAGCATCTGCAGAAGATTTAGCTTCGTGAAATCAGTAAGATTCTGCTGTGGTTGGTATTTGGTATTTGGTGTTTAGGGCCAAAGCCTGTGACCAAATTGAATTGTCAGGCATTGAATGGCCAGGCAATTAGGCCGCATTGTTCATTGGCCGCTCAATTCGCTGTTAATTAAACTTTTGTGCCAGCAAACTTGGCCATAAATTGTAACGGAAACACGAACTAGTTTCAGGGGTAAGAGGGTAGAGGGTAAAGGGGAAAGGTAGAAGGAAGCATAAATTTGGAATAGGTGTAATATCTACTATATGTTATGTATATGGTATGTAATGTCTTACCTTGCGTGGCTGGAATTCATATTTGACACAATGCTGAAAGCCCTTGCCCTTGACCTTCATGGATGTGAGGACCAGACAATTGCCCACAAAGTGGGCCGTGTAACCTACTCCCTTCGATGTCTTGAAGCTGTGATGAAGAGAGCGAGAGAGAGAGAGGGAGAGAGGGAGAGAGAGAGAGAATGGAATAGAATGTGAGCAATTAGTAATTGGCAATTAACATAGTTGAGTTGTTGCTGGCTGGGATCAACTTACCAATAGAGATAAGGTTTCTCGCGCTCAATGTTCACCGAGTTAATTGGATCCAATCGAAACCAGGTGGTAAAGGTAAAGCCGTTCTCATACGGCCATTTGGCCAACGGCGGCAGTACCATGGCCTGTGAAATGGTCAAATTGGAAATGGGAATGGAAAGCAACAAGTAATTAATGAGCAAATTTGTGAACAATACAATATAATTGAGTTCTTAATGACTATGCGATGCCCGATCCATTTTAAATAAAAATGTCATTATACTTTGACTTGTAACAGTCATAACTATCGTTATACTTATTCGATTCTTATGCGATTAAGTAGCAATAAATCATACCTGTTAAACTTCGATTAGAATAACTAATCAATTAGATTATTTTTGTAAATAATCGTAGTGACTATATAATTCACTGTTGAGAAATTTGTGATTATATTATATAATGGCCGTGTTCACCAGAACTAATCGACAACAGAAAATCGATGAAATTCGCATGATTATTCTGGTGAAATGCAGTGATTAGCAATCATGACTTCAAATTTTGTGATTATGATGACTGAAAATTCATCACCAAAATAGTACGCTGAAATTTTCTGATTGTGATGCTTAGTTATCGAGCAAACAAAATACATGATTACTGATTGATTAGTTCTGGTGAACACGGCCAATGATTACGATTACAAAAAATCAGAAATAATCTCAAATTATTACAATTATTCAAAAATAATCAGAAAAAATCAAAAATAGTCTTTCTGATTATTTCGGATTATTTTTGATTGATTGATTTTTACTTAATAGTCATAAATGATCAAAAATAATCAGAAATAATCAGGAAAAAATCAAAAATAATCCGAATACTCAAAAAGACTATTTATGATTATTTATTATTTTTTCTGATTATTTTTGAAATTTTGTAATTTAATCATTAGTTCGATTTTTAAACAAAAATTATCCAATTACTAATAATAATGATAACTAATCATTATTTAACAGGTATTTATACATATATATGAACAACTTGTCATTCAAATTTTGGATGTGTCATATTTTAAAAAGCGCTCTAGTTGTGGGTTATAAAATCCTCGATAAATCAACAATCCCAATATCGGGAAAGGGATTTTCAAGTACCTTATCTCGATAATTTTCGTGACTAATAATTGAGTTATCGAAAAATAGACAGCTTAATTCAGAGTTAGTTCAGCTAATTTTGACAGAAGTTGATTACATTCTTCGACTTGGGATTGAAAATTTTGCATTTTTTTGTCGAGAATTCTCGATATATTTTGTTTTAAATGAACTCGATTCCTTTGTTGTCGATTATTACATTATGATTCGATTGACATGACTTTTCACTAATTGCACTCACTACACTCTGATGTCCGTGTGATTAATTCGCGTCTGCTCATTAAATTTAGTGCCTCTAGCTCTTTTAAACAAATTTGTTCTACGTTGGGTTGGGTAATTTAGCAAGTAACGGAAATGAAGGAATAAACTCAGAGCACAAAACAAATCGAGCTAGGAAACTTATTAAATGCCAATTACAATACGTATTTAGGCCTGGTCAATAGGTAAAGTGGTCAAAGGATCAGATGGTCGCAAAAACGGAAGTTGGGAAACAAGTTGGGAAGTTGGGAAATTGGCAACCTCAATAATAAACTCAACCAAAACTAAACTTAAATCAGAGTATGAGTATGAGTTTGTAATATAAATCAAAGGTTATAGCCACATTTCGGATATTTTTGAATGAGACCGAGAAAGAGAAAGAGATGAAGGCATGAAGAATGTCCTGCTACTTGTGGCCAAAAACAAAAACAAATACAAGAACAAACTTGCAACAAGGAGCAACAAACTCGGCAACAGAAATGAAGTGAAAATCAGAAAGGAAATGAGCTCATTTGATTTATCATGAATTTTGTGGGGTTTTACGGCCGTACACTCAACGGATGGACAGAGTTTTCTGTCTGCTACACAGACAGAGAGCGAGAGCGAGAGAGAGTGAGAGAGACAGAGACTGCAACTCTATTCTGTTCTGTGTGTGTTTACTCTTAGTTCATAAATTTATTTCCCTTTCAATGCTTCATAACGTCCGCAATTTATGTTCTTATAATGTTTATATAACTGAACTCTTCAGTTCCACCGACTCCTTCCTGCCACGCCCATTTTGAGCCGCCCACAGAATGCCCACAAGTTTCATATCCGTTTAGTTATCTTAAGTTTTGAGATTTTCATTCGTTCAAGTTGCTTTCGTGTGTTTCAATTTGAATTTAAAACGAACTCGAATTGAGTTTCCTAATTGATACATTTTATTCAAGAAATTTGCTTTATCAATTGCCATTTTGATTAGCTTTTGAACAAAAAAAAGTCAATGAAAACATGAAAACATGAAGTTATTGATAAGTTGTTGCATTCGTTTCAGTTTCAGTAATTCACAATACTCAGCTTATGATTGTGAATATATACCTAACTAGTGACGAAAGCATTTTCATACCCCAATATTTCTGATATCCACAAACTTTTTTTAAAATAATTTATATGTAAAACTTAATATTATTCGTCACAGAATTGGATATCAGAAATTTTGGGCTATGAAAATGTTTTCGTCACTAGACTTTTACCTCGTAGAGGTTTTTTTTGCTTTTGACTTAAGTTTTTCAATTGACAAATTTTGATTTAAGAAATTTGTTTATATTTTTTTATATTTTAATTAGGAACGTTGTCGATTAAAGTGGAAATCAGTGTGAATCGATTTGTTTGAACGAAAAGAGCTGGGAAACTTGAAAATTTCTCACTTTCCCAATTTCTCAACTGATTGATTGTGAATATATGTATGTATAAATGTGCTATGCATTATAAGCTCATTTATATTCATTGTCTGCTGATTCAAGCTGAATTCAATGCCAGCGTCTAAAAATCTCTCTAATGTGAATCCTTTTGTTTCTGACAATCGAAAATCAACTCAACAATGAAGTGAATGCTTATTGAATGCGAATACAAAGTACTCATCTGTCGGTCTGTCGGTCTGTCTCTCGTACTTGTTATTCATTGAGCATTGAGCCTAAAACACAACACACACACATGCCAAATTTGCTTTGGCATTTCTCGCAACTTGCATTTATTGCCAATTGAATCACTACTCAGACTCAGACTGAGACTCAGTCTGTAACTGTAACTGAAACTCGACTGATTCACTTAAATTCATAATATTCAGTTAGGTTTTGGGGTTTCGTACCCCACAAAGTCTCAGCTCAACTCAGCTCGACTCATTTGTATGCATATCGTGGACGACAGTGAAGGACATTGTCTTCGAGGCTTCGCAGCAATTGTGCAACAATAGCTACAATGGCTACAACATTGCAGCATGTGGCATGCCACATGATTTCACATTGTTTTCCCACCCTTGCTCTCTCTCTCTCACTCTCTTTTGCTCATTGCAGCCACCTCTGTCTGTATAGGAATGTCAGCTGCAAAATTGTCAAGCGATTTGCTCACATACAATGAATGAAAGAAACTTACACAGAGCGAAAAAAGCAGTAATTAAAACCAATTCAAAACTTACAGTCTATTATCAGTATTCAGTCTCAAAGAAAAAAAAAAAAACCCATACAGGGAGGGCGATTTATGATTAATTTAGGTGCAAACATTTTTAGGGGGTCATTTCTAGTTTTTTTTTTTATTGAATTTTGAAATTAAAAGGGACCCCCTAACATTTTGTTCACCAAAATTCATCATAAATCGTCCTCTTTTTGATCTTTTTTTTGTACCTGTGGATAGTGATAATAGACTGTTACCAAAAAACGTTAAATAAATGAAAAATCTCGGTACCAAAAATTCTTTCTGTGAATTTGTAAAATCTTAAATCAAGATATTTTAAAATACACGCTTTTTATTCAAATCTTTGAGTTCTTATGAGTTTGAAATGTTCATAAATTAAGAATAGAAAAGCTAATTTAGAGTTCGCTTCAAGCTCACTTTTTAGTTTGAGAAAACAAAGTTTTTTCGATCTAAGAAATCTTTAAAATTTACTAGAAATGAGTAAAAAAATCTTCAAAAGTTTTCAAGAAATCTTAAATCAAGATATGCAAATTTAAAATTCCTTATTCACTCTTGCTTAAAGTACTCATTTTAATAAAATTCTTAAAAAGATTTTATTAAAGGACTCAATTCAAGTTTATTCCGGAATACAAAAGCTTATTTCAAGTGCTTCAAGTTGAAGTTTGAATATACTCGGTTTTCAAACTCAAGAAAGGATAGTTGAAATCAAATAATACATACATATTTCAATAAATCACGTATTATATGTGAGCTTGAGCTTAAAGTACGAGCTTCTTTAATTTTTCGCTCAGTGTAGAGAGTGGAATGCAGCTTGCAGCTTTGTAATGTCAATAATGTTGCAGCTGGCCTACAGAAATCTCATTAGTGCTGGCTAAACGAGAGTCCAGAGACACTGAATTTAAGTGTTGAATGCGGAATTTACCAAATGAAAAGAAATTACAAAAACAATGAGTAAAACAAGCGGAAAAGGCTAAGTTCGAGCACCCAACTATTGGATACCCTTTAAATTAATAAAAAAAATATTATAATTGCATACTTTTAGGCGCTTACATTGCTTGAAACTTAATCAAAAATAAAAAAAATAATCGTTTTAAGTATTTTGGATTATTTTTTATTTTTTCTGATTTATTTCTGATTTTTTTGTATTTAAATTTAACAGGTATGATTTCAACGAATACGATATACCCTATCACTTGTTTTTTAAGTGATGGGTATAAAAAAGTTTGGTACAGCTGTATGCGTGTGTGTGTCTGTGTGTGTAAGTGTGTGTATGTGTGTGTGTGAATGTGTCACGTTTATTGGACGTTTTGTGACAATTGCGTTTCGTATCGCATTCGACTTCCAATTCGCTTTATGGCACTTTTTATGTGTTTATGGCGTAGACAAGATAGCATATATACACACACATATGTAAGTATATATATTTATACTATACATATATATATTTCTTGTTTATACATATATATTAAGTGCACATTAACTGTCCTGTCCGATGAGATAGAGATGCTCCACATGGACACACAGCAAATATTACGTCGAATTCGAATTCGATTTAAGTGCGAGGCAATAAAATAAAAGCCTGCCCACTGCCACGCCCACTCCCACAGTGGGAGGCAAACAATGCTAAAAGTGCTTTTGGTCACTTCTGTTTTCTGTTTTCCAGCTGTCCAGTTGGCCAGTTGTCAGTATGCCTGGGTTAAACACAACGTTGCAACTTGGCCAACAAAATATTGCTTACACAATGAAAAAACAAAGCCATACTAAAACTTAGTTCGAATGAATTTGAATTATGTATTTTTGATACTTAGTATGATACAAGTCCGAGTTGCGGAAATGGAGCATACAAATTTCTTGATCCAGTACAACGAATCTTGAAGCAAGTAAAACTTTAAAATTACTAGAAATGAGTATCCAAATTTCTCAATATTCGGGCTCGTCACTCAGGCTCGACTCAAAGATGGGATTGAAGCATAATTTTTCTTGCGATTTAATTTCTCGCCACTATACTTAGTTATTAGTACATAATTAAACCTTCTTTTTGAAAAGAAAGATTCCACATAAGATTAATTAATGCCCGAGAGCTCGATCAGAGACTAGCATAAGATTTAAAATTAATTGTACTTCTATTTATTAAGTCAAACATCCAAATTATTATAATAAATAAAAATTAAAAAAAAAAAAAAGGATTGAAGCATAAATGCTAAATAATGATTAGTAATCATAATCATTAGTAATTAGATTATTTTTGTTTAAGAGTTTTGCCTAATCTTCAATGATTACGATTACAAAAAATCGAAAATAATCTAAAATTATAGCAATTATTCAAAAATAATCAGAAAAATTAAAAAATAATCTTTTTGAGTATTCGTATTATTTTTGATTTTTTCCTGATTATTTTTGATTATTTCTGATTATTTATGACTTTTTAGTAACGAATCAAATTATTTTAAATTTAAATCAAAAAAGCCAAAATAATCCGAAAAAGTCAGAGAGATTATTTTTGATTTTCTCTGATATTTTTTGAATAATTGTAATAATTTTAGATTATTTTCGATATTTTGTAATCGTAATCATTGAATAATTAGGCAAAACTTTTAAGCAAAAATAATCTAATTACTAATGATTATGATTACTAATTATTATTTTAATCGTAATCATTAAACATTCACAAATTTTTCAACAGTGAATTATATAGTCACTACGATTATTTCCAAAAATAATCTAATTAATAAGTAATTCTAAGCAAAATTTAACAGGTATGGATAGAAGCACATAATTCTGCTGGCGTCGCAGCCGACACACCTACAGAGAGAGAGAGAGAATACGTGTGTTCTATAAATAGCACGTTCGGCTGTTGCTCTCTGCTGTCAGTCGCTGAGCTGCGTTCAGTGAGAGGGAGAGAGAGCGCTGGACTTTTATCATGCACTGCAACTGATGCTTTGCTCTCTTTACGTCGCTAACTGCAACGTTGCGACAGTTCGAATCTGCTTTCATTTAATTTGTTCAGTGTAAAGCAGCTCACTTCAATGCAATGTTTGGTTGCGTGAGCTTGGACACCACTGCCTTATGTATTGTTCTCGTTGTTCTCTTTGTCTTCCTCACTTCCCAAGTCCCTTCCCAATTCCACTTCCACTTCCAAATCTATTTATTATTGTACTTGCTGTTTATCATTATCGTTAATAAGAGGAAGACTTACCGATCCCTTGCGTCCCGGGAAACTGAAGAAGACATCGGGTCCATTGCGATGCGGCATTTGCCTTAGAACATTCAACAATTTGGCCGAATGACGCGGCCATTTGCCATTGTTGGCCTTCATTGTGCCAAAGAGCAGTTTCAGCTCTTTAACCGTTATGCTATAGCTGGCCAATACGCCCAGCATCTCGATGAGCAAATCTAGAGAGAGAAACAGAGAGTGTAAAAGAAGGAGAGAGAGATTGAATTATTTATTGAGCGTGTGCAAAGATGGAAGGATGGTGTATGGTATTTTATTTGCTTGCTTGTTCGCTGTCTGTCTGTGTGTCTGAAATGTTTAATGGATATGGAAAATGTTGCTGATGCCGCCCGACAGCCTGAAAAACCGAACCAAATGTGGCGCAAAGTGCGCAAATTTATGCAATGTGCAACGCGACGTTGATGCCACAGCCAAGTGCCAGGTGCAAGCAGTCTACACTGCGAAAAAAAAAAAGCAAAAAAATAATAATAAAAAAAAAGCGGGGGCGGAAGGTTATTTTCCGTAAGGTTTTTTTTGTTCTTATCCTTTTGAAACACTGCGAGTTTGCCTTAAACATCTCTAGAAATTCAAAATAATGTTTGTCAGCGACCTTTCTAATTGTTTGTAAGGCAATAACATAATAAAGCCTATCAGATTTTTTGTCACTTTAGCAACTTAGAATTCTCAACTGGTTCTAGCAACTCAAAGGTGATGTGAGGACCGTGGTTGATCATGTAGTGACAAGTTTTTAATGCTCATTTTAAGACGACCTTTTAATTCACAAGAGCCTCAATCGTAAAGTCTTATATTTTTATATTTTTATTCTTCTATTTGTAATAAATTCCATTCTTTGATGCTCTTTTTACAGCTTGTTTCGGATTTCAAGCACAATTTCTTTTTTATTTAATTTAAAAAATTACATGAAAACATTCTTCAGTGACACACTTTTTGCGCTCAGTGTAGCTGCAAATAAAAAGAAAGAAGCAGAAGTGCAGCCATGTGGCAAGGACGCTCTTAAAGAAAAATGGGCAAACGGTGGGCGTGGCAAATCAAGCCTCATCAAGGTCAGTGAGTGAAACGAACTGAAAACTGTGTTCGATCTCCAAAAAAAAAGAAGTAAAATAAAAATAAAAGAAAAGCCGAAAAAGGAGGGAAAGAAACTTAAGTTGAGACGGCAACCGAAACTTTGAAAATTATTGAGTGGCACGTGGTGCCAGATGGTTGAAAATTGCATTGCCGCTGTGCGAGGCGTTGCCAGACCGTTGTCACGCTGTCACGTTTTGTCAGTTCGGCTTCATCTTCATTTCTTTCTACTTTCTGCTTTCTACTTGTCCCTCTGAATCCTGCAACTGCGCTATTCCCAAACTTCATTTGTAATGCACACTAATTGAAATGGGACTAGAGCGACAGAAAGAGAGAGAGAGAGAGAGAGAGTGAGAAAGTAAAGAGAAATAGTTAGAGGGAGAGGGAGGAATTTTGCTTTTGCCCGTTGGGGAGTTGACCAAAAACTTGTGGAACAGTTTTGCCAGCTCCGCTTTCAGTTCTTGTTGCAGTTCCAGTTCCCGTTCCAGCTCCGCCTTCATCAACACGTAAATTAAGAAATTGAGTAACAGCTTGAACTTCAGCTGCCCTGTCTCGGTTCCTCTCTCCCAATCAAAGTTCCAGTCCCAGGACGCCAATGTCCTGTCTCCCTCGCCCCAAGTTGACGCTGCCACCGCCTCGAGTATCAGCATTTAATTACACACGTCCCCATTCCACCCACGAAAGATGAAGGATGAAGGAAGAAGCAGGATGTGTTCATGTCCTTTGCTTAGATTGCTTAGACCAATGACATTGCCAGAACACGGAACACAGACAGTTCTTCATCTGTCTCACTCTCAGTCTTTCTATCCATCTGTCTTTTTCTTTTCAGACGTCTTTCTGTCCGTCTATCCTCCAGTTTCCCTGCTTAAGCTCAACTAGTCCACAAACTCATTCCCTCGTCTCGCATCTTTTGCAACTCATTAAAATAATGCAAAGTGCGACAAACTTGTCAGCTTTTTATCTTATTTTATAAGTATTATTTATAAGTAAAGCAAATGGAAATATTTCCTAATCATACCTGTTAAATTTCGCTTAGAATTACTATTCAATGCGTTTTTTTTTAAATAATTGTAGTGACTATATAATTCACTGTTGAAAAATAATCAAAAATAATCAGAAATAATCTCTTTGAGATTTCGGAATATTTTTAATTTTTTTTTGTCTATTTCTGATTATTTTTGATTATTTCTGATTATTTGTGACTATTTAGTAAAAATCAAATTATTTTAAAAGTTTCACAATGAAAATACAGTCGAACTTCCCTAACTCGAATCACCATTATCCCAGAAAAAAGTTCGAGTTAGGGAGACTTCGAGTTAGGGAATTTTTTTTTTTAGTTTTTTAAATGAAACTACAATTTAATTCAATCATAAATACATTTCAAAATGCAAATTTTTCACAAAACAGGATTCCAGTTTTTTCAAGACCTATTAATAATCTCAAAAAATGTTTTTATCGTTCTTTTGCTGTATCCAGAAGAAGTTCCCGATTCAAATGACATAATTAATTTTCCATTTTTTAATATAATGGAAACTGTTATCGATGAGATACCACATTTTTCAGCCACTTTAATTTTTTTGGTCCACTTTCGAATTCGTTAACTAATAATTTTAAAGATTTCTTAAAGAGATAAACATTTTAGTACACGCGCTGGTGCCATGGTAAATATTTTTTAGCTGATGCGCTGACATCTTTCCTAAAGCAATTTCACAAGCTTAAGTAATTTTTGATGCAATATCTATCATATACCATCACCATATGTTAATGTACATAAATATTACGTATCAAAACGAGCCGGTAACGAAAGCATAAAATAGAAACGAAAAAAAATTTCTAACTTTATTGGGAAATTTCCCGAAAAATTCGACTTACAGAAGTACGGGCCAATGTTTTTGTTCGAGTTAAGGAGAACTTCGAGTTAGGGAAGTTCGAGTTAGGGAGACAGAATTGTATGAAATTTGCTTAGTAAACGCTATTGCCACTCGATTTTGTTCGAGTTAGAGAAAATTCGAGTTAGGGAAGTTCGAGTTAGGGAAGTTCGACTGTAGCTAAATAATCTCAAATTATTACAACTTTTTAAAAATAATCAGAATTAATCAAAAATATTCAGAAATAATCTTTTTGAGTAATCGGATTATTTTTGATTTTTTTCTGATTATTTTTGATTATTTCTGATTATTTAAGACTATTTAGTTAAAATCAAATTATTTTAAATTTTCACAATCAAATTAGCCAAAAATCAGAAAAAATCAGAAATGATCCGAATACTCAAAAAAATTATTTTTGGTTTTCTCTGATTATTGTTGAATAATTGTAATAATTTTAGATTATTTTTGATTTTTTGTAATCGTAATTTTTAAATAATTGGGCGAAACCGAAAATAATCGTAATTTAATCATTAGTTCGACTTTTAAACAAAAATAATCTAATTACTAATGATTACTAATCATTATTTAACAGGTATGTTCCTTATAAATTTTAAGAATTTCCTAATTAAATTTTGACCTGATTTCAGCATTAAACACAGCATTAAACATTCCACAAGGAAAGTGAACAAAACTAAATTATAAGCTATATTTGAGTATAATCAGTCAAGTTTTCTTAATGTTATGATGTTGTCGGGTTGTTTTTGTATTGTTATTAATAGATCTATAATTAAAAACTAAACATTTTCTAGTTTTTAAATTTCTTACAATTGTTATTTTTGTTTTTATTAATTAATGAAAATTATTTAGTCATCAAATATATGCGTGATAGAACGTATATGAAGTGCTAAGATCCCACTTTGTGTTCAGTTCATAATTTAAACGACAGAGTACAGAGTTCACTGAGGGTCAGTCGGGTGTGAATTTTACTACAAATTGTCATTTAAAGTTTTCAGTGGTAGCGTGAACAAAGTTTGTTCATTATCTCGTTTGACATTTAACATTTCTCGTTTTCATGCTCATTTTCTCATTATTACTAGACGTTTTATACCCGTTACTTAAAAAATAAGTAAAAGAGTATATTGTATAGGGAAAATATGCATATAAGGTAATTGTTTGCTATTTAATATACACTTCCATTATAAGCTTTTATCCTTCTAAATCACATCGAGGTCGGTCAAATAGAACTGTAGTAATGGCCGATTTAAGTTTCAAGCAATATAAGCGCCTAAAAGTATGCAGTAAAAATATTTTTTATTTATTTCAATATTTAACAGGTATGCTCTAGTCAGGAACTCAACTAAAGCCTTTCCCGCCTGTTCTTTCTCTATTTTATCTTCAGTTTTACTGGGAAAAGCAGGAAAAGCTGAGGCCGCAACGCAGTTTTCCATCTGGCGTCGTACACAAGTTTTAGCTTATCTAATTTCTTGGCAAGTGTCACGTTTCGACATTTGTCAGGTGACACACACACACGCACACGCACACACAGGCTCATACATATGAAATTATAGCTTGAAATGTGACGGGGCCTCAAAAGTCAGCGACTGCAAATTGACAGCAGTTACAGTTCGTTAAATGCCGACAGGCAGACAGACAGATGGAGAGACAGTTGTAACCCTGTCTGGGTGTAGGGTTGGGGAATAGTTACAGGGTTGTTGGCGGGGGGCAGGGTTGCCAGACCGCAGATGTGTCATTGACTTAATAAAATCAAAATCAAAGCCAAAGGCACGCACACATTCGCCTTGTGGCCGTGTCAGAGTTCATTTGCGGAGTAGGGAGGGTAGAAAGGAGAAAGAGAGACAACCAATTGCCAGAGGCAAAGAGAGGGAGAGGATGGGAAAATGTGTGTGTTGTCAGACAGTTGCACGCTAATGAAGAGAACATTTTCTGCTGCGTTGTTTTCTTTTTCTTTTTGTTGTTGCTGTTGTGCTCGACATTTTCCTGAAGAATGCTTAGCATACATTGTGGCAAATGCTGGGCAAGCAAGAAGGGAGGCGGGTGGGCGTGCCAGCCAGCCTGCGGGATACCTTATTTAGGGGATGGACGAACGAATTCCAGAGGGGGGCGTGTCACGGCCGCTGACAAGCGTGAAATTAATCGAAATTCGGCGGCCACTTGACGACGATCTCGTTTCTATTTCTGTTGGACACATGCCAAAGGCATCCACTGAGCAGCAGTAAATTCACTTATACGCATTCATTGTCCGACTGAGTGTGGGTGTGTGTGTGTGTGTGTATGTGCTTTTCTTATATAAGAAATTATTAGTTAAACTTGATCTAAATTTAGTTCATAAAAATTTAACACTACTTGATTTTAACTAAACGAGTAGTGTGTCTGCCTGATTCAGGCCTTATTCATGCCTGATTTCATAATGATCTATTTCTACGTATGTATATATTTGCTTTTCCTAAAAAACCAAAAAAAATGATTAAATAGATTAAAGTGGGCTTTAAAAATGTAAATTTAAGAAATGTAATTTTAGAAAATAAAAAAAAACCCTAAAAAGTGGGCGATTCAAGATGAATTTAGGTGTACAAATTTTAAGGGGGTCACCACTAGTTTTTTTTAAATGAATTTTTAATTTTTTAATGCAAAATTAACTTTTGCATGGTTGTTTTTTCCATTTTGTCACTAATATGAAACGTTTACCCACACTACATATTCTCTCACATGTCACTTCTTGATTTTAGTGACAACATGCACAAAACAGCCATGCAAAAGTAAATTTTGCATTAAAATTTTAAAATTCAATTAAAAAAACGCTATTTAGGTGAAAATTCATCATAAATCGAAAGTAACGTATATAAGAAAATAGAAAATATCGCACAAAATTTAACCATTAGAAAATAGAAATACAGTCGAACTTCCCTAACTCGAATCACCATTATCCACGAAAAAAGGTTCGAGTTAGGGAGACTTCGAGTTAGGGAAGTAGAATTGTATGAAATTTGCCAAGTATTGCCACTCGATTTTGTTCGAGTTAGAGAGACTTCGAGTTAGGGAAGTTCGAGCTAGGGAAGTTCGACTGTAATTGCGCGATATTAGAAAAAAACTAAATGAAAATGTTTTTCAGTGCCGTTTTTCGAACTGTTTTAGAGTTGCAGCCCTTACAAAAATATCTTAAATAGTTATAACCTATAATTTTATCTTTTTAATAATTTCACTTTTTTCTTTGCTTAGATTGATTTTTTTCAGGTGTGATGGGAATCAAATCCATTTTTATAATTACAAAAAAATTACAATAGAAATTTTAAGAGCAATTCTGCACTTTTAATAAATGAGTATGAATTAAGTTCGCCAATCATGAGCGGTAAAATAAGTTTTAATGGGCATTGTAGTGTAGTGTAGTGTAGTGTTGTGTAGTGTAGTGTAGTGTACTGTACTGTAGTGCACTGTAGTGTACTGTACTGTAGTGCACTGTAGTGTACTGTACTGTAGTGTACTGTAGTGTACTGTAGTGCACTGTAGTGTACTGTAGTGTACTGTAGTGCACTGTAGTGTACTGTAGTGTACTGTAGTGCAGCGATGGGCACGCAGTGGCTCCGGGAGCAGCTGCTGCTCCCAACTTAGGTACACGCTAACAGGGTTCTTATTGTTGTAGTGCTCCCTAATTCAGGTTTCGTGCCCAACGCTGCTGTAGTGTAGTGTACTGCAGTGTACTGTACTGTACTGTAGTGTACCGTAGTACAGTAGTTAAGTGCAGTGAGACTCACCTGCCACAACTGTTTCCGAGCGCTGCAGACGGACGAGGACGTGCTCGATGAGTCCGACATCTGTGCAGGCTTGAAGATTGCGAACGCTCTTCCGCAGAATCGCGATGAACACGCTCCAGATTTCGGCCTGCAAGAAACAGAGAGAGGGAAAGAGATGGCATTAGTACAGTAACCAGTAACAAGAAAACCTTTTAACAAACTGCATAACAAGTACGAAATTCCCAATTCCAATGTTATTCCAAAGGGATTGCGAGAAAAAGAAAGGGGAGGAGCAAGAGAGGGAATCAGGCAAATGTATTACGAAATCAAAGAATTGACTCTCAATTGTTCAAGTTTTTGTTGTTCAAGTTGTTTGAGTTGAGTACGAGTTGAGTTGTTGTTGTTGTTGCTGTTGTTGCTGTTGTTGCTGTTGTTACTGTTGCTTCACAGTCTGCCCAGTCCAATAAGCAAAGTGAAGTGGCAAACACACACACATATACAGACACACATCAGCGCTGCCATTTTAGCTCTTTTTTTTGCCGAATTTGTTCAGCCCTATTAGCCAAAAATCAGAAATTATATACAAATTTGCTTGGTATATTAAAGCAGTTGTGTCCAAAATTTCAAAAGCCTATCTTGGGAATTGGAACTCATCGTTCTGAATTTGGGAGCATAGCAATAACAACTACAACAACATCAACAGCGAGTCTTTTGTGTGACTTTACGACGCAGAAAAATTGTTGGGAGCAGTCGCTGCTCCCGGAGGCAATGCGTGCCCACCGCTGGTTTTTTTTTTTTTTTAACAATAACGAAATTTCTTTTATTTGGTAAGTTTTTTTTTTTAAATGGTAATTTTTATTAAATTTTGAAATATTCTAACAACAAGTATTCTGCTACCATATGGCAGCTCAAGCTAGTTTTACATCAAAGACAATTAAAAATGGTGACTACAACAATTACAGTGAGATATACAATTAATTACATTAAATTTTAGATTACATTTACAATTTTACATCAGCAGTACAACGTTTCGTTCACTCAACTACGCACACAAGTTTGGACAGCACAGTTTTAAAGTCATTTCCAGCTTTTTGTTGAGTGTCAGATTTGGGCAACGCTGATTCTTTCGTACGTACACAAAAGCCAGCAAGAGTCGAAATCATTTCGAACGCGCTTAGAAATCCAGAGCACTTGGCTGCAATTGCCTCAGCATGTGAGTGCTTGTGCTTGTGTGTGTGAGTGTGTGTGTGTGTCTGGGTAATGTAAACAGTCATTGAAATAAAGTAAAATAATGGAAAATAATGGCAAAATAATCGCAAGCTCAACCCAAGGAGCTGCTTATGAGGCAGACAACAGCAACAACAACAACAACAAGGCCAGCAAACAGAATCCGAATCAGAATTGACTCAATTGGGCTTCGAGCTTCGAGGCGACTCCACAATCGGTCAAAAAGACACAATTTTTGTCAAAAATTAGACATAACTGTTGTTCAATATTTGTCAAACTTTCTAAATCTATATGCTCAATCATTGAATGCCCCTTTTTTAACTGTCTTTTATTAATCTGAATTTTGTTTATTTATTTAAAAACTAAAATTAAATAAAGAATTTAATTTGATATTAAACTGTTCTGCATTTAATTTATAATTTTACATTTTAGGAGTTTAAGAGAATCCGGGATTACAGAGCTTCAAGCACCATTTTTGTTTGGATTTTTTTAATCCCGACATCCCGGATTTATATTTTTGTATAGCTTTATACTTTGAGTTTGTGTTTGCTCCCAGCAACAAAACGGGCTGTTTGTCCCATGGTGCATGGACTCGTCGCACTCGGATGCTTTCAGTTGGAATTCAGTCGGAATTATTGCCACAATTTTTGTGCCAGGCAGGCAAGAAAAAAACGCTTTGGCTTTTGGTTTTTATGATTATTGCCTGGCAAACACACACACACACACACACACATACACACGCACACATACAGAGAGGCACACACAATCAAAAGATTGCACATTGTATTGGCCATTGCATAAACACAAAATGAATATAATTTTGCTCTCATTGCTTTTTTTCTATTCCTCATTTCTTTGTTTGCTTTATCTGTTATTATACCCGTTACTTAAAAGTAAGTAAAAGGGTATATTGTATTTGTTGAAATGAATGTTGCAGTGAGAAGAAAGCATCTCCGATCCTATAAAGTGTATATATCTTGATCAGTATCAACAGCCGAGTTGACATTGCCAGTTTTTAAGATATTCGGATTTTTCTGTAATGGCTGTTTTAAGTTTTTAAGCAATGCAAGTGCCCAAAAGTATGCAATAAATAATATTTCATGCTTATTTAAATAGGTAACGGGTATCCTACAGTCGGGAACTCTACCTTAGCTTTCGCCGTTTGTTTGTTTTTTGTGTTTTCTTATTTTTTCTTTCATTCTTTGTAATGACAAAATGCAGACAATAAAAATGCAAACGTTTCGAGTGTTTATAATGAGGCTTTTAAATATACTTATATATGTACATAGTATACATGTATGTATGAGGAGTATGTACTCTTAGTCTTAGCTGCTTTGCCTTCTCCATCGCGTGCTCTTTAACTCATTGGCACACGGTGCGTATGCGTTATGTATTTGTTAGAAAGAGTTCATAAATTTGTAAACAGTTGACGGTTGTTGGTGATTTTGAATTTTGAATAATAGTTTATGAATATGAATCAGTTGAATATAATGCAAATTACTTATGTTTAGCTGTAGCTTTTCCCTGTCAATGGTTATCGATATTAGAAAATTACAACTCTGATTTTAGGTAATCACATAATTTAAAGTTGGTTTCATCTAAGAGTTTTCTTAAATTTCATTTTCTACTTGAATATTAATTTATTACTGCCGGTCAACTTAAAGCGTTATAAACTGATTTCCGTGTAAAAAGCTGAGTGACTTTTTTTCGCTTGTTTTTCCTTTGATTTTTCTCGCTTGTCTGTTTTTCGCGTTATCTGTTGCTTAGCTCGTTTTACGCTTCATTTCCGCCATTCCACCTCGGTCCTCGGTCACATTGATGCTGTCCTTGTTCCCGTCATTCTGCTCCCATCTTAATCTTATCTCGAATGTCGTTGTCGTTGTTTTTTAATGTACTGCACGCATAATTTAATTCGTCGATTCATAAATTGCCAACACACACAAAATTCACTCACTCAACGCCAGTGGCCCTGGGACTTTCCTCCTTTTCCCACCTTTTCCTTTTCCGTATCTCCTTCTCCTTTCCGTGCCTTGAGAATTTGTCGCGCCAAAAGCGGCTTATGACTATACAAACACGCATTTACATAGGCGTCTACCTTCTGTATACCTTACATCAAGTGAACGAAACGTTTTACTGCTTTACACTGAAAAAATTAAATGATTGCAGAGAGCAAAGCATCAGTTGCAGTGCATGATAAAAGTCTAGCGCTCTCTCTCTCACTAAACGCAGCTCAGCGACTGAGAGCAGAGAGCAACAGCCGAACGTGCTATTTATAGAACACACGTATTCTCTCTCTCTTTTTGTAGGTGTGTCGGCTGCGACGCCAGCAGAATTATGAGTTCCTATCCCCAATTTAGGCTTTAGGCATTTTGGACACCACTGCTTTACATACACACATACAACTATAAATATATATATATATATATGTAAGTGTATTTGTTTGATTGTCTATGTGTAGGTGTGCAGTACGTATTTTTTTCGGTCCAGGCACCAATTCACTATGGGGCGAAATCCGAAAAATCGACTATTTAGTCATTTTATCAAGGTATTAATTTTACTACTGTTTTGGTATTAACATCTTAAGAAAACTTCAAACTGTAAAGTTCTGTACCAAAAATGTTAAATAACAGAAAAATGTTAACCCTGACAGCTGTTAAAGTCAGCTGTTGCTTCCGAAAAGCACGTTCGTTAACAGTGCAACATTTTTGCAGCCTATTTTCAAATTGGTATTGCACAAAGGCTAATCAGTTTTTTTTACAATATTTAAAATGGATACCAATTATACGGGTTTGTACTATGTGTTGGTTTTACTAGTATTCTGTATTTGAACGTGTTCTGTTTATATTTTGTTATATTAATTAATGCTTTGAAAGATAATTTCTTGGAAAGAAATATCAACTTTGCGAAGGAATTTAGCAATGATGCTTAACGAGGCTTAATGTAAGTCCAACTGTATGTCGTAGATCCATTCAATGTTATTTAAAGGCAATATGTCTCAATTTGAACAATTTGCGATAATCCGCGCAAATACATTTTTTAGGACGTAACCTCACAATTTTTCCATGCTGATTTGCTCGCTTGTCGTATGAGGTATTTGACCAGTTTTTGTGGTATTTATTATTAACTCGAAAACTACTTTATATATTTTGATGCGGTTTTTTTTCTAGTGTTATGTATACCCCTAGAAATTTTTTGGAAAAAAAGGCGTGTCAAAATCCCAGCCCCAAATTTTTTTGTTTTTTAATTTTATGCTCACAACCATATATTAGACCACACAACTTTCTTTGTCTAACAATTAGTTTTTCTCTTTATTGCTAATAATAAACAAGCTCAAAGCTTGTTATTTGGAACAAAAATTATGAGCTTACCTGCTACCGATACCAAAAAAAATATAAAAAAAATTAAGGCCGGGGGTGGTGACACGCCCACTTTTCCAAAAACATTTCTGAAGGTGTACATAACATGAATAAAAAAACCGTATTCAAAAATTTAGCTTATTATAGAAGTTATTAATAAATATTCGATATTTCGGATTTCGCCCCATAGTGCAATTGTGTCCCGAATAAAGAGCTCGGCAGATACAAATACAAGACACACACACACACACATTGAGAAAAAATCAGAGCAGCTCTCTCTCTCTCTCTTTCTCTGTTCATTTGTTGCCCTCGGGACACTTCTAACACGCCTAACATAATGTTCCATGCCTCATTTATTCCCCGTACAATTTGTACCTTATAATGCGGTCCGTTTGTTACCAAATCAATGAAAGTTCAATACAAGGAAAAAACTATAAATCGAAATCAATTATTATCATAATTATTAAATTCTCTTTTATTTTGTGTTGGTTATATTTTTATTTTATTTTATTTATATATATTTATTTAAAATAATTTATTTGAAAATGGCTAAACCAATTAGTATAAAAATAAAAAGATGTAAAGTTTGTTTTAAATAATTATTTAATTCTTTTTTAATATATTTTTCATTATTTTTTTTAATTTTATTAAATTTATTTAAATTGTATTCAATTTCAAATAATCAATTAAAAGCTGGAAAGCGACTCAGATTGCAGGGCATCTGCTGGTCCATCAGTTTGTCAAGCAAAATGTTGTTTTTGTTGTTGTTTTTCCAGCGTTATTTCTTAATAACCTCCCCGAGGTCACCCCGCCCCGTATTTTCTCTGGTCTTTTTAAGCCCCGTCTAAAGCATAACTGCCCAAGGAAAAGTTGTTAAGACACAAAAAAAATGAGGAGAGAAACGAAAAAAGCGTGAAGACAAAAATTAAATAATAAGAGAGCAACTTCAGTCAGATTTTATTACGTAATTGGGTAGCAATTTCTGCATGACACAACAACAGCAACAACAACAACGTCCACTGAGCACAAATTAAATTTTGGCCTTTTTTGCCAGTGTTAAATCTCCCACTCTGCAGCTTCTATCCTCGGTTTCGTTCCTATCTCTCCCTTGATGTTTTGGACTTTCTTTGTATACCCTATGCGGGTATATCAAGTTTGTTAACAGTATGCAACCAATAAATAGTACAGATATTAACAATTTGTGTTTGCAGCAAGGAAATAGATTTAATGGTCAATTAATTCATTTTATATTATATTTACTGCGCCAGAATGTACATACATCGATAAGATACATGTCTATCGAGTTTGCCAGCATCCGCCCAAGTGGCGGAGTAGTGGAAGTGATAAGTGCTCGGTGAACGAAACAGGAGATCCGAGTTCGAATCCCCGATCGGTCGATGCAGAACTTCTTTAATTATTTAATATTTTTAGTTTATTTGCATTGTCTGCCTGAATGTTTGTATACCGCATTTGCCGGCGTCAGTTCAATCAGTGCGTTAGTCTAATGCTGGAGATGCGCGGTCGTGTGCGTGGGGTCGTGAGTTCGATTCCTGGTTTGAGTCAACCAATTCTTTTCGTTTATGTAAATATTTTGACTTTTATTAAATTTTTAAAATTTAATAATATCGTGCAAATATTAAAATCACTCATTTATTTCGTATGTGCACGTAACTGCCACAGAAACGATTGGTGGATTTTTAAGGAATAGTGAGAAAATTGTTGCTCTTCCCAGAGACATTTTAATGGAACTCGCATACTTTCCTAGCCCCAGGGTATGTTACCTGTCGAGTGCACTCGACTGTTCCGCTTGTTTGTTCTTGTCTTTTGTACTAAGAGGGACGGAGAGTGAGAGAGATAGAGATACCGTAGCAATTGTTGGGGGAAATGAAAGTCAAAAGCAGCTGCGGCTGCTTTTCAAATTCACTGAAGCGACGACTTTGTTTCTGACCTTGTTTCTGTTTCATTTCTGTTCGGTTCTGTTATGTTCCTAAGGTTAAATTGAGCATCGAGTCCGGCTCAAAGTCAAAGGCACTGAACCCAAAACAACAACAACAAAACAAAATTGTTACGAAAAAATTAAAAATTAAGTGCATTCGTTTTTCATCGCAACTTTCTTTATTTTTGGTGGCCAAACGATTTTTTGACCTGAAAATATTGCAAAAGTTTAATTGCCACACGGCATTCGGCCATTATTTTTATTTTTTTTATTTTATTTTTCATTTTGTGTTATAGCATCTTCTTTTAAAATGTTGCCACACTTTGAATTTGAAATTACATTTTATTATGCCCTGTAATATTGAAAATTTCATTTAATGAACGAATCTCTTTCTAGAAAAAAGAAACGAATTTACTGATTTTATTATTGATTTTCCTCATTTTCCTAATCAAGTTAGATAATAAAATATTCTAAAATGTATAAAAATACGCAAATACATGTATCAAAAATTTTATTTAGGAAAATTTAAATTGAAAAATTTGTTAAGATCTATTTTCTTGATTCTAGGGTAACATAAAGTCGTGCACATGCTCAAATTGTCGCATTTGGTACAACAATATTTTCAGTTATTCCTTTTTTTGCCACCCCTTTGTTTTTTTTCTTGTTATTTTGCACTTATTTTCCACTTTATCAGCGATTTGTTTGTCACCCCGTTTTACCCCCATTTCCCATTCAATGTCCTCTGTTGTTACCTCTTCCTCTTCTTCCTCCTCCTCTTCACTCCTCACTCCTCAATCCCTGAATTTACCATTTCGCCAGTCAAATCGTTTCGTTTCAATAGAATTTCAATAAATTTATCAACGTGCCGCCCGCTGAGCGAGTCAAAGTCTGTCTTTTCTTTTCTGTTTCTTTTCTGTTCTGATGGGCAACGCGTCGTATACTTAATCAGGCAAAAAGCAGAAGCAGAAGGAGCAGAAGTAACGTCGCATCGTTTTTGCATGCCAGCAGCATTTGCCAGAGTTGCCCCCTATTCAATTTCAACACCCGCTCGGCTCTATCTTTATGTCATCTTTTTAGTGCCGTCCGTACTGTACTGCACTACCGTCCGTCCCGCGTCCTTCTCACTTGTCTCATCTTCTTTGGCATGCCGTGCAATGCGCTTAGATGCTTCCTTCCTTCCTTCCTCTCTTCCTTCCTTAGCGCCATTTGCCATTTGCCTGGCCGTCGTCTCTCCGTTTCTCCTTCTGTCTCCCTGTCTTCTGTCTCTTCATCGTGCCAGGCAACTTTATGCCACTCCCTGTTGATTTTTTTATTCCACTTTGCCAGCGAAATCTGCTGCAGCTTCTCTGACGGAAATTTATTATTGACAACAGCTGGCGCTGCAATGCAAACAAGCAGCGGGGGCATGCAGAAAGTTGCGCTTCCGTCATGCAGACGCTGGCACACGAGTCTGGCTAAAAAGTGGCAGCAACGTCAGCAGTTTGCGGGTTAAGTAGCATGGCCTCTGTCTCTGACTCTGTCTCTGCTACTGGCACTAACTCCCTCTCCCTCTTTCTCGCTTAGAACTTCTATAAGCACTTCAAACTAGGGATGAGTATCGGCTAGAAATTAACGATAACGATATTGACCCTGGAACAAAATACACTTATCGAATATTGTAATATTTTTAATCACTAATTCAAATTATATCACTTCAAATATTAATAATTTAATATAATTTAGATTGATTTTATAGAATTAAATATTTATCGCACATATATCGAATGGAATATATCGAATATGGAAAATATCGAATATTGTAATATTTTTAATCACTGATTCAAATTATCTAAACACAAATATAAATAATTTAATATACAGTCGAACTTCCCTAACTCGAATCACCATTATCCACGAAAAAAGTTTGAGTTAGGGAGACTTCGAGTTAGGGAAGTAGAATTGTATGAAATTTGCCTAGTATTGCCACTTGATTTTGTTCGAGTTAGAGAGACTTCGAGTTAGGGAAGCTCGAGTTAGGGAAGTTCGACTGTAATTTAGATTAATTGAAATTATTTCTCAATGATTTTTTATTAAATTGTAATTCTATAGAATTAAATACTATTTATCGCACATATATCGAATGGAATATATCGAATGAAATACACTCAAATTATTTTACTACAAATATTAATTGTTAAATATAATTTAGATTGATTGAAAGTATCTTTTAATAATTTATTTATTTAACTGTGATTTTTTTTAAATTAAATAATTATTACACATATATTAAATTGAAATATCATTGCTGGAAAATTCGGTTATATACGTATAAAAAGGAAAAATTTAAATTATTTCCTTTAAATTTTTAATGTTAGACTCAAAAATTCGCAGAAAATTAAAGCTTTAAGCAAAATTTTAACAATAATTTAACTATTTAAATGCATATTGAGTATCATATAGTTTCTTAAAAAAAAAATATCGTTTCCCTGTCTCGATTTCTATCGATATCGATACGACTCGATTCTTAGTTTCATGCCTTGTGCAACTCTCTGTCAGATTCAGATTCAAAGCCAGATGATGTGCATAACATTGACCCAAAGTGCAACCAGCAAACTGAGAATAGGAATGAGATGGCAATGGCAATGGCAATGGATAGAGAAAAGGAAAGGGAAGAGCAAGGAGCGAAGAGCATAGAGGGAAAAGTGTAGGGAAATGGGAATAGGATATTCAGGCCATTTACTTTGCTTGCTGCTTGCTGAGTTCATCGAAACGCTGACAGGCGACAAATTTGGCAATTTGAGCAGCGCTGTGTGCATTGAACTGTGTGGTGAAATGTATGGGAATTGAAATTCAAAATGGAATTGAAACAAACCACGACAATGATGAAAGTCATCAATTGCAATTGCAACAATAATGCAGTTTATTTGACTGGCATAGAGTAATCGAGACTTTATCGAAAATATATGACGTCACTACGCAACACTACTAAAATGGAATGGTGGAAACGGAACAGTAAAATGATGCAAGAGAAAATGTGAATTCATTTGATGTTGGAATTAAAACAGAGAAAATTATGATGAATATCTAAGAGTAAAATAATATGAATGGAACCCAAAAAACAACGATGAAAATGGAACAGTGAAGATATGAGAGTATGGGGAGAAGTTAAGAATGAAACAATAAATGATAAGACAAATGAAACAAATGAGTATAGAACATTAAAATGCCAAGATTGAAACAGCGAAACTACGGGAATCGAGTATACAAATATTTTTCGTACTTATTTCTAATGCGAAGAAAAATACAACTAATAATTGTTAGTTTTTTTATATTTTTATATTTCTTATCCCAAATTCTTCAAGACATTTACAAAAACATTAAACATTTCCATTGCGAAATAGCTTCAACAATTCTAGAATACTTGCACTTTTCTGCACTAATTTTCAGCTATTTATTAATCGACGCATTTGTCGCCTGTCGCCAGAAGTGGAGACATGTCTTGACTGATTTGTTGTTCCTATAAAATTGTTGTTATTGTTATTGTTGTTGCTTATTGCACTTACTCAACTCAAAGACTTGAACTGAGCCACTCGAAACAACCATTTAAAATGTTGTTGTTGCTGTCAGTCACTCACTCAAGTGGCAACTTGCAAAGGGCAATCACTTGCGACTTGTGACTTGTGACTTGCGACCGAGGCTGACCTCCATTTGCCCCTTTACAGCAGTGCTGTCCACACTCACACAATCAAACATAAGTAGTAGCGAAACACGAAGAGAACGAGACGTTTTACTGCAAAAATGCAATGAGAGCATATGGACATTTCCAGAAAAAAGTCAACCTCGCTCAAAAACAAAAAACTGATAAAAAAAACTCACATCTTGTGATATTTCTTCCAAAAATGTATTCACTTTATTTATTTATACGCTTTAAAATTCAAAAGGATGAACACATAGATTCTATATTAGAATAAATTAACTTTTTATAAATTTTTGCCTATTTTCTTAAAAATTTACTTCCAAATTGGACCGTTTGTATTCTATCGATTACTTTTTATAAATTTTTGCCTATTTTCTTAAAAATTTACTTCCAAATTGGACCGTTTGTATTCTATCGATTACACTAAGTGAAATAGTAAGATTGTAGCACAAGCCACAGAATGTGCTATAAATATAATTCATGCTCTCTCTTTCTCTCTCTCTCTCTGTACGTGTGACGACTGCGACGCCGGCAGAATTACGAGCTTCTATCCCATTCTTAACATTTTTCTAAAATTTGCCAGAATATCCTCGATCTATCCTTCTGCATTATCCACTTAGTGCCGTCAAGTTATTTACGTTGCACTGTCAAAAGTATTTTATTTAAATTTATTTTTCGCCCAAATATTAATTAATTTAATTAATTTCAGGCGCGGCAAGAGCTCGTTCCCATTTCTATAAAGTCAACATTCGCTCCATTGTTTATATTTTATTTGGTGTCTGTTTGCGCGCCATTAAAAGAGAGAAAACCCCTCAAAAAAAAAAACAAAAGGAAGGTTGAAGTTTAATTATTTGGCATTGCGGAATCCGTTTCTATTCCCTGCACTTGTAACTTTAAATGTCAAAGCAACCACCTTTGACTTTACCCTCTAACCACATTGATCCTGAATCAACAGCGCGGACAGAAATGTCAAACTGTCCAACTGAACTCGGTAAATAGAAGTGTTCGGGCCACAAAATTCGGCATGCAACTTTTCATATACCCTGGCCTACATATCATTAAGAGATTTTATCATACAGATTTTGTTTATTCTTACAACGCACGAAACAAAATTGGAGATAATTTTAGTTTTTTTGTTATTACTAAAAATGCCAGCACAATTATATTACAGGGTATTTGCTGTGCGAGCTTACTCAAGTACCATTCTATGTAGTTACTCTTAATGGCTCGTGTCATTTGGATTGTGGCCAGCTCTGCGGATGCTCTCAAAATATACATATATATGTACACAGTAAAAAAATGCCATTCTAAAATCAAGTATAAAATACTTAATGTAAGCTCGCATTTTTTGAGTATGTATTCAGGATTAAGCTGAATAATCAAGCCTGTATCGGGATTAATATGGAAAAATGCACAATTGCTAGAGTCGCCGACTCGTTTGAAAAAATACTGGGTTCGATTCCCACCGTCAATTAAAAAAAATAAAGGTAAAAATAAAAAAATGGTAAATAAAAAAAAATTAAAAAAAAAAAATCTATTAAAAAAAAAACTGTAAAATCAAAAAAAAAAATTTAAGAAATAACGTAACGAAAAATCTTAAAAAAAAGTTAAAAAAAAGTTTTAAAAGAAAGTTTAAATTTAAAAACATTATAATTAATACAAATTTGTTTAGCCTGAATTTAAGCATTTTTAGGATTTAATTCGGTGTTAAAAAATCAAGTTTTTCAGACTTGGCTTAAGAAAATCCGAGATTACCCCACTTCTGACATCGTTTCGGACTGAATTCGGGCTAAATATGACTGATTTTTTTTCTGTGTACTTTATACTTTATTTTCCCCCTTTTTTTCTGCTACGACAAATTTCACAAATTAAAAGTTTTGACTGAGGGTGGAATAGATACAATTTCACTTCCACTTCCACTTCCAAGGATTTTCGTCACTCGTTTTCATTTGATTTTTTACTTTTTGTGAGATTAGAGAGTGGATTGGACTGTAACCAGGTGTTGGGTGCCTGCGACGGTTTCGACTCGGGTCTCAGGCACGTCGCTAGTACGCAGTGAGGCGTGTAGGCGTTAGAAATCGCGGCAAACGCGCGCGGTTTAAGTCGCGTGGGGAGCGAGCCAGAGTTGCCATCCAACCAACCAAAACCTTTTGATGCCCAAAAACCCGTGCCTTAAATTGAATTATAAACATAAAAAAAAGGTGTCACAAAAGTCAACAACTGAGTGGATTCCAAGGGCTTGGCTTAAATTAAGAACGGTACGGGGTGATACCATTGAGAAGGGTTGCCACACACACGCCAGTAAGAGAAAGAAAGAGAGAAAGAGTTTCATCTAGATTGATGTGATTTTAAGCTGACTGCGAATTGATTCAAGCATGCACTCATATTCACAGTACTCAAAGCTGATTTGCACCTTTTGAGTGTTGAGTGTTGAGTGCTGAAAGAGCAGAACATAAGTAGATATTGCAGCATATATAATTTAGATTCTATACTAGAGAAGCTCTTAATTTTATAATCAATCAGATTTAGAAAATTTATATTTTGGAATAAAGTAGTAAGAAAAAAGCGGGAAAGGCTCTAGTCGAGTAGTTCCAACCATAGGATACCCGTTACTAATTCAAATAAATATGAAACATTTTTCATAGCATACTTTTGTGCACTTGCAATGCTTGAAACTTAAATAAGCCATTACTACCTTTCTTTTTGACCGATCTTATTGAGATTGAGTTCGATGATAGCTTATAATAGTAGTTAACGTTAATTGCCAAAACTTATTCTAAAAATGAAGATTTTAAATACATGTTCAATATATTGAGGGCAAGTTTTCTATATTTACCAAATATTTTTTGATTTTCTCAGCGATTTAAATATTTAAGCTACATCTTTAATGCATATATATTTTGTACATATTCTATACGTACTCAGGTAAGCCTTTGGGTTTATTTTGTATGCACACACACACACACACACACACACACGCAAACAGCCTTTTAAAAAGCACACACACTTAAGTGTGCGATTTGTGCGCGGTTTAAAACGCGTGCGCGTTTCTGAATTAATTTATATGCAAATATTTGGAAGAAAGGCAAATCCGATCTAAGCCAAGATGCCACGCCCATGCACTTGAGCTCCTCATTTGTGTGTGTGTGTATGTGTGTCAAGATTTCAGTTATCACAGATTCGAGACTCGAAGCCAATGGAAATCGCATTAAATATTTTTCGCCTGCGGACACACAAATCGCAAATCGCCAACAAAAAAAAAACACCCAAAACTCAAAGCAAAACAATGAAAACTTTTTGCCAAATAGATGTGAAAAGAGCAGAGGAAGGAGAAGGGGCTTAAAGGGGGGTTGGGGGAGGGGGGCTGGTCATGTCAAACATGAAATTCAATTGTGTTTGGAATTCGAGCCAAGTCAAAAAAAAAAAAATGGACGCAGCATTCGAAAATTTGAAGCATATGCTGAGTCTGCTCCAGGGGATTCCAAAAAAGGCTGCAAAGGGGGCAGGGGCTTTAAAAGGGGGGGGGGGGGGAGTGCTAAGTAAAATGTTGGTAGCTTTTGGAAATTTTGTGCAAAACTTTCACGTTGACATTTCCATAATAATTTTCCTTTCATTTTTTATGCCTTTTTCTATTTTTTTTGGCAAACTTTTTGTTCGTTGTTTTTTGCCTTCCTTTTTTTTGGACTTGCTTTTGACGCACGGCTGACGGCTAACGGGAACTGTGGCCACAACTCGTTTGGCAACCCTGGCGCCGCCTACCGTAACCCTGACCAGTTCAGCTGTGGTTTCATTTCTGCATATTGATGAGCAGTCGATGAGGCCAAAGGCAACTCACAAGTTGAAACTGAAACTGAAACAGAGCCTCGAGCCGAACACGCTTTCGAAATTGAATGACAAAACGCATGTGTAGGCATTAGACAGAGACAGAGTTAAAGACAGAGACAGATATAGGTAGAGAAATAGCATTCAATCCTTTTGCCTCAAAACTGAGTTGAGTTTCAGAGTTTTCGAGTCTCTAAGCCCACAAGCCAAAAATGCAAAGCAGCTCAAAAGTATTTCAAACTGTTTTCACAACGACCACCCTATGGCCACGCCCCTTCGCCCTGCCCCCTGGCACGCCTCTGGTGGCACGCCCATGTGCTCACATGTGTCCTGCGTTTGTCCTTAGGCCCATGGCATTTGTGGCTCGCATCGCATCGCATCGCGTCAAAGCAAAATTGTTGGCAGACCTCTCTGCATATTTCTCATGTGTCTCACGATGACACTGGAAAAAAACAAACACATGTTTTGCTCTTCCTTGTTGTTGACTTAGCGGGAAACGGACAAATTTGGTCTGGATACGGCAAGATGAGCAAATCTGTGAATTTTGTCGTGTTATCTAAGACAACAATGAAATTTTTCATACTAAACGTTAATTGCATCCGATTGTTTCTAGGGCAGCTAAGTACATTATATAGCTATCCGGATTTGATCAAATCTTTGCAGGATGTTAAAGGACATACTGTCTGTGAGTTTGATTGGAATATGTAGTGTGAAAATTTCAGCTTTCTAGCTTTAACCGTTTGGCTTTTTTGCGACTATTTTTAAGAATGCTAAAAATACCGAAATCTAATTCATTTCGGAAATATTTTCAAATATTTTGTACTATATATTCGTTATTATTATTGTGATAAAACTTAATTTATACTAGTAATGTACAAGACTTTTTTTACCATCAAAATGTGACTAACTCAAAAGACTTTTCTCTGTAAATAACTTTTAATCAATTAACTTTATTTCAGTCTTAAGCTCTAATCCAGCTGTAATTTTCTATTTATAGATATCTGAAAATACTGTTAAATTTCACAATCTGATGCAAAATCACAAATTTATACAGAGTAAATGCATTCAATTTGGCAATAAACTTAAATTTCCTTCATTAAAATCAAATTAAGATGCGCTTTAACTCAAATGCTGTGTATTTTTTTTTTTTTATTATTTGTATCGTTGAATTTGATTTTGTATTTTGTGGGTTTTTGAATTGAAATTGAAATTCTCAATGCTCAATGCTTAAGTTAATTTTGATTTTATGCCTTGTTGTCTTCCTCCCTCCTTCTCTTGCTCTTTCTCTCTCTTCTCGCTGGTTTCAGTTCTATTCTTTGGCTTTGCCTTTGTATTGTATTGTACTTAAAATGCTATTAACTTGGCAAAAATTTAAAACTTGTGCGGCTTTTTTGGCTTTACGGTTTTTTGCTGATTCTATTTCCCTATTTTCTTTTTCCTTTTTCGACGGCAGCATGAGGGGGGGAAGTGTTGAGGTTGCGCTTGTTGAGGGGTGTTTTTAAGCGTCTACTTAAAAATACATTTACACTTTAATGGCGCGACAAGAGGCACCAGGATATGGACAACAACGCGAGGCAAAAAAAAATACAAAAATAAAAAAAAATAAAAAAATCAAAAAGAAATTAAATGACCTTTTTGTGTTGCCGCAATGAACAGACACACACACACACACATACACTCACACACACAACGGGGAGTCCCCACTTGTATCTATAACCTTTGGCTAATGTCTAGGTTTTTTTTTTTTTTTTTTTTTTTTGGGTCCACTACGTGACGCTGTTGAAAGCGGCATCAAAAGGCCGCTTGCCAAACAGATTAATACAAATACAAATACAGCTCTTGGCTCATATCGAGTCCAATTTGTAGAGTGTGTGTGAGTTTTCCTTTTGGCCGAGTTCGAGTCCGAGTTCGATTGCTCGATGACAAGTCATTCATATTTAATGTTAAGGTCAAATTGTTTGCCCTCAACATTTACATTTGCCACAACCGTGAATACTTTAACCTGGCGTTAACTATGCCATAATCATGTTAAGTATATTAACAAGTCATTGTTTCAACCAAGGCACCATAAAAAAAAGAAATAAGAAACACAAAATAATGTCTGCAAAGAAAATATTTGCTTCTGATCTGTGGGGAGGATTTTTCTTAACTCTACCTCTTTTAAATATGTTGTTTTGAAAAACAGTTAAAAAGTATGCCTTAAAGCCGTTCAAAATACCATTCCAACGATATATAGAGCATATCTGTAGCTTCCGTCGTTTCGGAACTGTGGAAGTGTACACTATGGCGGGTTTTTAGCTATTTCCCGCTAAACTTGCGTTTTATATTTTAAGTCGTGGATTAGCTATACCTTACGATCGGTATATAATTCGATCTGTTCGGACATTCATAGCACATTTTTCATCCTTCGTGATGCTTTCGTCACTAGCGCGAACTGCCGTCCACAGTGGTTAAGCCTTAAAGTTTAAGTTAGTATTTAAATACCAAATACAAAAATATACATGGCGCATGCTAAAATTCGCACGAGTTTATAAAGAAGAGCCTTTGGCTATTGGACACGACTGGGCGTGGCAGGGGGCGGTAGGCAGGGAGAGAGAGAGAGAGAGAGATAGAAAGGAAAAGGGGGGGGGGGGGGGGATGAGCATTCAAACCGTTTTGTTCTATTTTTTATTGTTGGGCGTGTTTAGAAGGTGGCAATGGAAAGTGGGAAGTGAATGGGAAACTTGTAAAATATCTGCAGCGAATACAAATTCAATTCATGAATAAATTTTAATGTTCCGCCTTTGGCTATTGCCGTTGCCTTTGTGTTCAGTGTTCATGTTATTCTTGTTGTTGTTGCTAATCTCCCCCGGGTGTTGCCTCGTGCTATATAATTCATAGTGAAAGAGGCAGTGAGAGAGAGAGAGAGAGAGTGGGTAGTGGGAAGTTAAATGGATATATTCACATTTTATAGATATCCAATGTTGGATTTGTTTTCCGCTTTTCCCTTAAATTTAAAAATTAGTGAAAGGGCATATTGCATTCGTTGAAATGTATGCAACAGTGAGAAGGAACATAAAGTATATACATTTAATCTTGATTAGCAATATCCGTCTGTCCATCTTTCCGTTTTCACTATTATTAGGTATCATCCTACTAAATCGCAACAAGATTGAACAAACAGAACAGCAGTAATAACTGATTTAACCCATTAACGGCTAATGGGTATTTAAATACCCAAAAAAGTATTGACACTTTAAAAATTCTAACTCGGGGCATGTGAGAGATATCGAGGCAAAATTTATTTCATAGTAAAGAGAAATAATAAAAATATAAGTATAAAATTTGAACAGTTTAGTTATCCTTGTTATACTTGTAGCACTAAGCAAACAATACATAGAGGCGTCAAACAAGCATTTTTGTGATATCATATTTTTTGTATAGCGTGGAACCCCAGAGCGTTCGGCAAAATCCGACCGCGTTTTTCTCTAAAGCGCAAAGCGCAGCTGAGAGAGAACGCACACAAGCGACGGCATGCTCGATTACCCGTAGCAACATACCCTGTTTTAGATACAAACACTTTTTTTCATTCTCTTTGCTTTGTATTGTTTATTAATTAATATTTGCAGTATTATTAATAAAAAATCATATTTCTGTGGCATACAATTATAAAACAATGAAAAAAGCAAAGAAAATAAGAAAAAAAATTGTTTGTATTTGCGTATTTTTGTAACAGGGTATGTTCCAGCGGGTGATCGAGCCCGCATGTTTACATTTCACGCACACTAAGAAGCGTACGCATGTTCATACACACATACACATAGAAACGATAATGAGAGAGAGACTGAACAGTTTTCGTGTGCGCTCTCTCTCAGCTGTGCTTGCGCTCTGGGGTCCCACTGCAAAAAGCGTTCGGCTTTTGCCGAACGCTCTGGGGTTCCACGCTATACAAAAAATATGATATCACAAAAATGCTTGTTTGACGCCTCTATGTATTGTTTGCTTAGTGCTTGTAGTTTTTTACAGGTGAATATCTAGCTATTTTTCTCCTTACAAAATGTTATCGAAAATAGCTGAAAAATGTATGGAAATCGAAAAAATTAAATTTGAAGATAAAAATTTTTTTTTTGTTTCTTTCAACTTCTATGGTCTTCTAGGCACACATTTCCAAATTTCGTCAAAATCGTACCAGCCGATCTATGGGCAGCCATTAATGGGTTAAGCTAAAATGCAATGTGAGTGCCTAAAAGTATGCAGTACATTTTTATTTTTTTATTTAAATAAGTAACGGGTATCCTGTAGTCGAAAACTCGAGTGGAGCCTTTGCCGCTTGTTCCATTTTCCAGTTGCTACGCTCGAGTTTATTTCATTTTCTGTTTTCCATTTTCTGATTTGCTATTTTCCATTTTCTATCTTCTGATTTGCCACACTCTCACTCGGATAATTACAGCGCGCACGCTTTGAACTTTAAAATTCAGCCAGTCAGTCAGTTGTGCCCTCTCACTCCCACACACACCACTCTCCCTCTCTCTCTCTCTCTCTTTGTGTCTATTGTGCCCCACTGTGGCATGCGAGTATTTTTTGGCTTTAACACGCCGCTAAGCTGCATCTAAGCTGCCGCTGAATGCCGCCAAAACGTTGCAAAACTTTTTTAGACGCCCCCATCCCTCATCCCTTATTTCCACAATTTTCACAATTTCGCCCACTTTCCACATTTTTCCACTCTTCCTTCCCTTGGCAACATAATCACAAGTTAATCCCCCGTGTAACTTTAGAGCTTGCAACACTGCCACAGTGCACTATGGATAATAACCTGATTTTTTGCATTTTCACATTGTTAAAATGTTATTTTTTATTTTTTCTCATTTAATTTTTAGTTTTATTTATTTTATTCTATTTTACGTTAATTGATGTTTCGTTTTTTTTTATTAAAATTATTATTTGTATTTACATATCAAATTTTACTTAAAAATCTTAAAAAGCAGTATACTTGATATTCGTTTTTAACTGATAAAATTTCACAATTTTTACAAATTTTCAATATATCGCTCTTTATGCCCATAGTGCAGTGGTAACAGTTACAGCGGACAGCAAACGAAGACGACACTGTTCGAACGCAGATAAGCAGCTAAAGCCAATGACGTCCTCTTAGTCACCCCAGTCCCAATCCTGCTCCCAATCCCCTCCCAATCCCCACCCCATTCTATCATCTACTGTTTATACCTAGTCAATTGATAAGCGAGTGTTCAAGTCTCTGCCGCAGCGGGTATTATAAGTTTGTTGTGCTGCTGGTGACGTTCGCAACGGAACGGATGACAAAACAATTTGCAATTCATCTCATCACTCTGCCAGCGTCGCAGTCACACAGACACACGTGCGGAGAGAGAGCATTCTATTTATAGCACACTCGGCGACTTGTGCTCTCACGAAACATCTGATCGGCTGTTGCTCTCTGCTCTCAGTCTGAACGCAGCTCAGCGAGAGAGTGCTAGATTTTTATCATGCACTGCAACTGATGCTTCGCTCTCTTGACGTCGCCAACTGCAACGATGCGACAGTTCGAATCTGCACACATTTCATTTTTTCAGTGTAAAGCAGTAAAACGTTTCGTTCACTTCGTGTTTGTATTTTATTGTGTGCAAATGTAACTTGCAAATGGGTTAAATTAAAGGAATCAAGGGTTGGAAACAACAAGAAAAAGATCGAACTTTTAATTAAAAGCGAATCGATTCCAATCCTTAATCAATAATCGATAATCGAGACGTCAGTAACTTTATAGAAGTGCAACTAAGCAACAAAGAAGAAGAAGAAGCATTGCATTAGTTTGCCACTCAATATTCATGTTGGCGTACTGTGGGCGTCTTGTGGGCGGGGCCACGCATGAATAAAGCCTTAACAATGTTATGCAAATTAGCTAACGCCAGGTGGCGCTAAGAGCAACACACACTGAAGCGATTACTGACAAAAGGTGAAAGCTGTTGACCAGGCTGAGACTGAGACTGTGACTATGTGTGTGTGAGAGAGAGTAGAGGGAGAGGTAGAAAAAGAGAGGGAGAGAGAGAGTCACACAAATTGCTGCGCTGGCAAAGGCTGTAAAATTTTATTGGTCCGACTGAAAAGGCTTTCAAGTCTGGCAGGACAAATATGCGGTTAGCTGTTGTTAACTGAAACTGAAACTGAAACTGAGGCAGAGACAGAGACAGTACCAAAAGCAGAAGCCAAATAAGCCAAAGCAGCTGCCAGCCATAAACGTGGCTTAATTTCAAAAGACGCTTTGATTTGCGCGATTTTGGCTTGAATACAAAGCGAACAGAAACTGAAACCGAAACTGAACTTGCAAATTTATTGTCAAGTATAAAATGTAATGGCCAAGGGCTACACAGTCAGAATAACCCCTACACTGTTACAAAAATCAAAAGTATTGCTCTTAATTTTACTTAATATCGAAAAATCAACAAATTAATTTGATTGTTATTCAGGTTGGGTAAAATGTTGCACAGAAAAAGTTTTATTTTCAAATCTTCAATATATACATAGATATTAAATTTTAAAAACCGCTTGAAAAGATTTTATTCTGGCAAATCAATTTATTTTTAAATTTTTCAGTATTATTCAAAAATTTATGTGATAATTTGAGTTTTATTTATTTTTATTTATTTATGTTCAAATTAGATATTTAATTTAAAAACCCTTCAAAAACATTTTATTCTGGCAAATCAATTTATTTTTAGATTTCTCAGTTTTATTCAACAACTTTCATTATAATTTGAGTTTTATTTGTTTTTATTAATTTATATTCCAATTTATTTATTTCAATCAACTTTAAATTGTGGCGATTTGTCAGTGCACTGAAGTACTTAATATTTTCGCACTGTGTAGCTGGGCAACAACAACAACAGATGAAACGGTTATTTGCACTTGGCCCGGTTACGTGCCGAATCAATTGAGTGCCAGAGAACAGGGAACAAAGAACAGAGAAAGAGATGCTGCTGGTAAAAACACACATAAATCATTTAAGTATCCCCCCAGCTCAGCTCTTTTATACCCTTAACTGAAAAAAAAATGAAAGGGTATATTGTATTCGCTGTAATGTATGTGACAGGTAGAAGAAAGTATCTGCGACCCTATAAAGTGTATATATTTTTGATCAGCATCAACAAGCGAGTCCCTTGAGACATGTTCGTCTGTCCATCTGTCCACAAACGCATTTTTTTTAGGATAATCGGATTTTGTTGCTAACTATCGTTAGCTACTATTATTAACTATCATCCAACTAAATCGCAACAAGATCAAACAAATAGAACGGTAATAACGGCTGTTTTAAGTTTTCAAGCAATGCAAGTGCCTAAAAGTATGCAATTAAAAATATTTGATATTAATTTTAATAAGTAAGGGGTATCCTATAGTCGGCGGTACTCGACTATAGCCTTGTTTAGCTTTGGCTTTGGCCCGTTAACTGTTCCCTGTTGATGTTGTTTTCCTTTCCCCTTTCCTTTCCTTCCCTTCCAACCTTCCATTGGCAATAAAATGGCTGTAAATTCCCTTTTATTTCGACTTGCCACGTAAAGGGGCATGCCACCACCACCGCCACCACTGCCTGCCTGTCGACTGTGGCACCTGCTTGGCATGCCAAATTAAGCAATGGCAGCCAATGTTCAAAATTCTTGTAGCTGGCGCCTAAAATCACGCAACGTTTTCTTTTTTTTTGCGCTCGCCTCACTTGAATGTTGCATATTTGATGCGTGTTTTACATATGCCAACAACAAGTCGACATGTGGGTGTGTGTGTGTGTGTGTGTGCCTTGTACTCACATTTGTCAGTGACAATTTTCATTATTTTCCAACAACAAAAAAAAAGTTAAAAAAAAAGGCTAAATAAATTTGTAAGGCCGCAACTATTTTGTGTTGTGGAATGTCAGGAGAAACTCATGTCTAACACATACAAACACGCAGTAAGCCCACACACATAAATACACACACACAAACACATAAATACACACACACACACACACAGAGGCGTCGGAAATTCACCAAGCGGCATTTGAATGTCATGCATACGTAATGTAAGTGACTTTAAATGGATCGACCACCTACACAAGAGTTAAGTATAACTACACACACACACACCTACACACACACACACACACACACACACACACACACACTTATATACCTGCACACACAAAGTGCTTCAACTAAAAGACAAGCAACATTTTTTGCTCTGCACTTAAAAGCCAAAAAAAAAAAGAGAAAGAAGATGAAACAAACCAGAAAGTTTGCTTTGCAGTTTGTCAGTCCACTCTAAAATTCCCTCTCACTCTTAGACTCCCTCTGCCTGTCTCTTTCTTTTGACTGCATCTCAGCTGCCTTTTAACGTTACTATTTTCGACTTTAATATTTAATGTACATATATGATTTCCATCTGAAATTCGAATATAATATTTAAATCACATTCAAATCATTCAATTTTTGCAAGTTGTTTTACAAATTTTTAACAAAAATCTCAAATCTTAAAAAAAAGCTGCTACATTTTTAGAGATCTATGTTAAGTGTAGAACATTTACTATGCTGTTTATTATGTTAACTTTTATTATGATTTAATTATGATCTTTTAATTGCAATATGAAATGATTGCGTGTTTTTCAAAATGATTAAAATCGATATTTTTGCTTCAATATCCATAAAAAATATTTGGATAAAATGTTTCAATATTTATACTGTCAAAAAAAAAAAAGAAGCATTTTGACATTGATATTGTTTGATTTGTTTTTAACTTCAATGGAATAAAAATTAAATATAATTTTATTAATTCCTAAACCTATATTAGATACAACATTTTTTTAAGCGTGTTAAGCTTGTCATTATTTTTCTTAAAATTTTAAGGCAGAGATTGATTATATAAAGTACTTGTTTGATTCGCTCGCAAAATTGAAAAGAAGTTCCAACCAAGCAATTCTTTGACCTTTGACCCCGGTTTTGACCCAGTTATACATGGAATTTCGCAAAACGCCGTCTTAATGCACAATGAAATTATCTCATTTATGTTGTGTGAAAATTTCAGCTTTCTAGCTTTAGCCGTTTGGCCTACACGTTGATATTTCAGTCAGTCAGTCAGGACAAGGAGTTTTTGATTTTTTGTTTTTAACACATTACCAAATATAGTTACAATCTGTTCGCCTCAAAGCAAATTGCTAGCAGCATTTTCCAACACTGCAAGTGCTTGATGAACAACAGCAACAAACTTGAAACAAACTCATTAAGCAGCAACATTGAAGCAATTTTTCCTGTGTAGATGGTTTTTTTATTTACATTTTTTTTTTAAATGCAACTGTGTTTGTGTGTGTGTGGCTGTGTGCTGACACGGTTACTCAACTTCCGGCGTCTACGTTTTTCACACTTTTGCATGCCGGCGGTGGCCCAATGTGGCTGACAACAACAACCCTGGCAACCCTGGCCACATTTCTGTCTGTCTGTCTGTCTGTCTGCCTCACAGAGCAATTGCAATGTGGATAGCAAAGAGAGCACTTCCCGTCACACACACACACACAGAGAGTGTGACACATACTGTCACATATATTAACATACACATACATACGTTATGTACGTGCCCGGGAGCCGGATCCGGATCCGGATCCTTTGCCAGCATTCATGCTAATAATTTGTTGGCGCCCAGGCGCAGCGACAACGTCAGGTGTAAAATATTGTTTAACACGCACACACACACACACACACACACCCACACACACACCTACACACACATTTATACAAATATTCACATATAAATTACATATAAAGGACTGTAGTTGACTTACCGACTATGGGATACCCGTTACTTATTCAAATATACATTAAAAAAAAATGGTGTTGCATACTTTAAGGCACTTGAATTGCTTGGAAACCTAAAACAGCCATTACTACCGTTCTGTTTGTTCGATCTTTTCGCTTTTTAGTATGATGATAGCTTATGATATTCGTTAACGATTAAGTGGTATCTTAAAGCTGTCACATACATTGCAACAAATGCAATCGACCCTTTTACTTAGTACTTAAGGTAACGGGTCTGAAAATAAGACAAAACACAGACTCGCGACGGTAAAAGTAAAAACATTTGAAAGGCATTCCATGTTGCGCTTTCATTACGCGCAATTTAGAAAAGGGAATCCCCTTTCCTCCCATCCCCTTTACTTATTCCCCCCCCCCGTTAACAGACACTCCTCTTTTTATGATAAGCTCACATTTTGTCGCTGCTTAATTTGCCTTTGATGCCGCAAATAAGCAAGCAAAAAATTCTTGATTGCATTTCATGTCAACATATTTGATTTTATTTTTTGTCTACACTCTTTTTTGTTTAATAAATATCAATTAAGGAGTGGAAACACCTAAAAAAAATATATATAATGTATGCATAATGTATGCATAATGTATGCATTGTTGTTAAACTCACCTGCAAATTGGGCGGACAATGATCCAAAAGCTCGAGCATATGTTTAATATTCTGCGCATCCTGTATCACAAAATTCAATTCCATATCGAATTCACCGCCGACCAGCTAAAAAAATAAAAACCAGACATAAATTTGATTATTTCAAAAAATATATGTATTGTATATAGATTGTCTCAATTAAAATTTGTTATTATCAGTTGATGGCAGTTTAAGGATTTCTTTTTGATGGCATTTTTTATGTAATCGATTGTTTTAATGGATAATGTACATATAAAAAATGTGTGTTCCATTGAATGGAGAATTCAATTTCATTTTAATACAACTTCAAAAATAATTTGGTCCCTGATTAAAACTATTTCAGAATATGACCTGAAGAAGCAATTGTTGTTTTAAAAAAATGTCCCAGTTTGAATATTAAATTCCACTTTCAAAGTTTAAACCAGCGGTGGACATGAATCTGAATTCGGGAGCACTACACCAACATCAACAACAACAACCCTATTAGAGTCTACCTAAGTTGGGAGCAGCCACTGCTCCCGGAGCCACTGCGTGCCCAGCGCTGGTTTAAACTAAGAAAAAGATACTTAAGTACAATTAAATTGGTTAAAAAGACAAAACTTGAGCAAAATTATTATGTTTATTTGAACATGCATGCGAATATGATAATAAATTTCGAGTTTGTAGATTGAATTTATTCGGAAATTGATATTAAAGAGAGTGTGTGATGGAAAACTTCGCATTTAATGAAGCAACTGTAACTGGAGCCGAAATGAAAAGTGAGTTGGGTTTGCTTTTTGTTCTTTTCGCTGGCATAAAGCTGTCAGAAAGCAGCCAAAAATTGTATTTGAATAACGTTTTCACGTTTTGGCTTTAAGTGCAGATTGAAATGGTGCTGGCAATGGAAATGGAAATGGAAATGGATTATCATACTGGCTGCTGATAAACATATTTGGTTGCCTCGAAACATTTGCGGAGCTTAAGCCAAGGGAATGTCTCCGACTCCGACTCCGACTCAGACATATCCTGGCAACAGAGCAATCAGAGAGCCTTTCAAAAATAAAAAAAAATCAAGAAAACTGTGAGAAAAAAGTGAGAAAAAGACAAAACAGCAGCATTTGGCATTAGTATAAAACGCATGTCGCGTCGCGTCTCGTCGAGTAGTAAACGTGTAAAAAGGTTCTTCTAACTTAATTACTGCAGACAGACAGACAGACAAAAATATTTCTCATCACACACACACACATTTTCAACGCCTTTTGCTTTTTGGGCGCCTTTTGGGCGCCAACAATTTTTGACAGGCAATCGAATTTTGTTACTTTTTCCGCCTACTTCAGCTTCATCTCCAGCTTTTGTGTCAATTCATTTTGCTGCTTTTTGCGCGCTTTAATAAAATCAGCAAATAAATTCAATAAATTGATTACGAGTTTAGCTGTCGAGTGTTACAAGTGTCTCGCCTTCTTAGTCCATCTGCCTTTTCCTTCCTCTTCTTTTACTTCTTCCTCACCCACATTTTATTTTCTTTCTCTTCATCTCCATCTCCGTGTCTGTGTTTTGTTTTTTTTGTGCGGCTTAGCAACAACTTTATTTTTCTGGCGTCCGCCAGTTGGGCGCCGGAATTATCCCTTTCTCTTAATAACATTCACTCTCTTTCTCTCTCTCTATCTGTCTAGCTATCTCTTTCGCTTATTAGATCTCTCTCTCTCTCTCTCTTCGCCACCCTTCGATTATATTTGGCCTGACTGCACTTGAGCTGTTTGTTATGGACAGCTTTATAATTATGCGGCCTTAAATCCAGCCTCCTTGCCTTTGCCTTTGGCTTTGCCTTCAGCAGGTTCACAGGTTCTCGCAACCGCAGCCGAGTGGTTGCTGTGGTTCCTGCGGTTTCTTTGGTTTCTTTGGCACCTCATTCACCTCTCTTCCCCGCTTTGAGAGGCTGTGATTTCACTTTGTCACCTCAATTGCTGCGAAATCGAAATCGAAATCAAAGCCACAACTTTAATCAGCAGCTGAACAAGCGAGTGTGCTTGAATTTACAGGGCTTTACACTGGGCTAAGACACGGTTCAACCGTCATAAGAACTTTAAAAGAGTTGGAGCTAATCAACACTTTATTATCCAGTCAAAAGAAAATAATCTTTAAACAAAATATGGGTTTGTATAAATCAAAAATGGCAAACTTTTATCGGTAAATCAACATTTTTAGCTAAAATCTGATATTAAATTTAATTATTTGATTTCTCTTTATCCTTATCCAATTTTATCCTATATTTTCCAGTTTTATTGTGAATACAAATTAATTTAATTCGCTTTCAAATTCAGTCTTCAGTTTGTAATAAAATAAAGTAGGGCTAAAACCGGGTGTAAAAGAACGGTTTTTTAGAATCGTGTACAGAAACTGTTGTACAAGTGCTAATAAGTTGAGGGCTAAAAAACGGTTCTACAACCATCATAAGCACTTTTAGAAAAGTTGTGGGTAATCAACAAATTTAATATACAAGCTAAAAAAGAAATATAGTATTGAGTTTAGTGTTGAGAAACTGTTATACAAGTGCTAGTAAGTTGAAATAGTTTCCAAATCTTTGCTGATCTCAGCAAGACCACAAACTCCAATTAAAAAGTGGTATATTCAGTTTAGAATTTTAATAAGACAATTGTAAAACTGGTATAAAAATTTAGAGCAGAAAATTATTAGCAAATTGTTGAAAAGCATTGAAGCTTAAAAGTGTTTTAAAAAACTGTTATACAACTAATATAAAACCGATCAGCAAGTTAAGACTGTTATACACTTTGGTAATAGAAATATGTTGCTAAGACTGCTGTTATACAATATTAAACAAAAGTGTTATACAACTGTTATACATATTTAGAAAAAAAGGACATTTAAATTAGACTAGACTCAAATATGCAATAGATATCGTTGACAAACGTATTTTAAACTGTTATACATAATTTTTTGCTGAGTCAAAGCAGAGCGAGGGGTGCTACAGATGTTTGTACAAGTTCAATGTCATCTCAATTTCGCTAATCAATTTCATATTACAAAGAAAACAAGTCAAAAACATGCAAATAAAATAAAATATGGACACAAAATTAGTTTCGTGAAATAAGAGACAAAGAGAGGGGCAGAGAGAGAGCGAAGAAAAAACAGAACTGTTCGCGTTCATATTTAAATTAAACTTTGCGGAAAGTTTTTCAGCCTTCTTCACGGCAAACAATTAAGGCAACTTGAAGTTGGTTCCTAAACGGCGCTTAATTATATTCCAGCTTTTGGGTTCCAACAATTCGCCAATTCCCCAGCGGGTTTCATCCCCTTTCCCCTTCCCCTCCCCCTACCCACACGCACCTTTTCCTAGCACATTTAGTCAATTTTGAGTTCATTTAAAAAGTTGTTTTCTCGCTGTTTATTTATTTTATTTTTTTTCTTTTCTTTTGGTTTTGTCTCCTTGGTTGTAGCTGGAGATTTGGATTCGGAGAAGCTGTCGCTGACGTTGTCGCTGCTGCTTGTCTCTTGTCTTCTCTCCTTATCTCCTCCCACTCATTTCCTTTCTCTCGCTTGCTTTCTCCTTTGCTTCTGTGTTTCAGTCGCGCTTATTTAAAGTAAATTGAATTTCTATTTTTATTTAAAATGCGCATTGAGACGCACTAAAAGTTCTCAAGTGGCAGTCCGCTGTTCTGTGTGCCAGGTGGCAACGCCAAAAGGGGCAAGTGTTGAGGCTATTGCCGTCGAGGGGCTGAAAATTTAGCGTGAAGGTGTAAAAATTACACTTAAGACGTCGCAGTCAAAGCAAAAATAGAACGACAAGGGCAGAAAGAGAGAGAGAGAGGGAGAGGGAGACAAAGAGAGAGGGAGAGAATGCTCTGTGACTTTGTTGCTTTCATTCTAATGCCGTCGCTTTTTCACTCGCTACTCTCGCATTATTTTTGTAATTCAATTTCATTTTGCAGGTATCGAAGTTGACTCAAATTACGTTACGCTCAATTGTCAAGGATGCGTGTAGTTTGTGGAGTGCCGGGAGGGGAAACAGTGGAAAGAGGGGCAATAGAAGGACTCTCGGGTCCAGAGGGAGTTCACATTGTAATACAATGAAGCAAGCAAAAATAAACCTCATCGAAATCGCAATAAGTGTATATTTAAATGTCAACACAGCTTGGGACATTGCAAAATGCTGGTGGAAAATAGATAAGAGTATGACCGACTAGCAGCTACCCGGTAAGTGGAAACTATTGCAAGTTTCTTGTAAAAACAAACAATTATGGATTTCCAACAGTTTGATTAAATTCTTTCTATATAAAACTCTGTAAATTAATTGATAATATTTATTAAAAACATGCAGCGATTGTACAAATGTGTGAATAATTATCACGTAGTTATAAATGAAATAGAAGTGTTTCATATAAAAACGTTTTCAAAGAGTTGTATTGAAAAATTGTTAAAAACAAATGCCCAAAATGATAAACTGCAAATAACAATAATGTTGAACATTTTTAGACATTTTCCAACAGTTGAAATATATTTTTAAAGAATTTGATTAAAAACATCTATAAGCTATTACATAAAAATCAAAACCGAGCGACAATGACTAAGCCCAGCTGTTTTGAATTCCACTTTCATTTTTGATATCGATAACTTTCGATACACTCGCAATCGACAGCTGCACAAGTTGCTTCAATTAAATTATTCGATTAATGAGGCTTTTGTCCAATTTAGATTCCATCTGCTATATATTTAGCCTGAAATATTTAAAATATAACCGAGCTCGAACTTTCAATAAAGCTTAAATTATTTGAACAATTTTGCTCAGATTTTGATCATCAGTCGTTTATCAAGCTGAAAGTTTTTCATTTTTCATTTGGCTTGCATTTGTTTGTAATTCCCAAGTGTATTATTATTATTATTATTATTTTTTTCTTTTGTTATTTTTTTGGCACAAACGGCAGCAGAAAAAACAATGATCGCCATGACTCTAAGTACACCTTAAGGAGTTGAGTTGAGTTGGAAATTGTTATCTCGAATGCAAAATGCAAATGCTGAAAGCAAAGGAAAGTAGGAAAACTCTGGCACAACATTTCGACATCCTGTTGAAGCAATCAACTTGCAGTCTCCTTCTCTCTTCTTCGGTCTCACTTTGTTATTGCCATCTCTCTCTCTCTCTCTCTCTGTCTATTTGAGTATGTGAAATGTTGTGGTTAATGCCTGTGATGCTTTATCATTGTCGGTCTCACAGTTCCCATTGCGACTTTCGAGGCACCCACAAAGCTTGCCCCCTATTTCCATATCAAATTCTCACTTTCTCTCTCTCTTCCCCTCATTTGTTGTCTCTCTTTTGCTGTTGTGGTTGTTATTTTTGGGCATTTCATCTCGGCTTTTGTGGCATTTCTGTCTCTTTTCGGCAACTCTCGTCATTAGGGAATTTTCGCATTTTTTTTTTTTTTTTTTTGTGTTTAAGCTTTTAAAACAGTTTTTTTTTGAATAAACGCATTCCCTTGCCTAAAACTTTATTTCCCATTTCTTTAGCCGAATCCTTCTTGTTTTCCAAACGTTGTTGCCTATTTTTTTATTTTTTATTTTTATTTTTTTTTTTTTTATCGTCGCCCATTTGAAAATGCTCTTTACTCACTTACACTTTGCTCGATTTCTCTTCTGTTTCTGTGTTTTTCTTTACTTTCGCTGCTTCTTCTCCTTCTTCTCTACACTCACAGACACACACACATGAATTGCTCGTTGGGGAAATTTTGATGTGGAACTTTGCTTTTTTATTGTTTCTTTTTACGCAGTTCGAACAGTTCAAGTGCTCGGAGGAGTTGCTACTTTTGGTCCTCTTTAGAGGATTCCCTTGTTGCACTCCCCATCTCCTATCACACATGTCTGTGTGTGTATGTGTGTGTGTGTGTTGCTCTCATTAGGCCTCAATCTCAAATTGTTGTTGGCCAAGGCAACAAGCGCATTATTGATGACTCTCTGGCTCTGGGGCCATTAGATGCCCCCAGGATGAAACCTGGAACCCGAAATGTGATGTAGACCAGAAGCTTAATGAATATTTTGGTCATTTCATGTCCACGCTTTGTCCTTGCCCCCCATCTGCCTCATCTTCCCCATGATTCGCCGTCCTCTACACAGAGCAAAAGAATCAAGCAAGCCGAAATTGTTTACAAATTAGAAAAAAAAAGACTTCTGACTTTATATTTAATTAATAAAATTCGATAAATTTGGTTTCTTCATTTATTTAATTTACAAAATCAAGGAATGAAAACAGCTAAAAATAATTTTATAAATTCATATTTTGTGTGAAAATTGCAGCTTTCTAGCTTTAACCGTTTAGCCTACTCGTTGATTCTCAGTCCATCAGCCCGTCAGATCAAAGAGTTTTATACACATCGATTGAGTAAAAATTTTTCTTGCAGTGCATTTGCTATTCGAATGCTCATTCTTTTGCTGTCTGTCTATCATTTATCATCACAAACAATTGCCGCTGGCTTAACATGCCCCATAATTATGACAATCACACACGTTTATATATATGCCAGAAAACGATAGAAGGATTCTTGACTGACAGACATCAATCAGAGAGATTTTTCTACAATTTAAGCTTAAACAGATACCAGGAATGGGACTGGGAATGAAAATGGGGTGTGGCCAGAGAGGATGGTTTCTGGAATTCCGTTTTTTCTTTTCTCGCTTTAATCTACTCGCATTTCTGTCTTATCAATACTCAAAGTTTTGCCCAGGGGAAACAGAAGTAAGAAGAAGAGGCGCATCCAAAACTTTGACTAGGCCAAAAACTGATTGAGTGTTGCCAACTCAAAAGCAATGGAAAAGTTGGCAGGGCGGTAGCGAGGGGAAGACACTGCAGTGGAAATTGTTAAGCAGAAGCATTAAAATAAATTTATGCTCTAAAAATAAGTAAAAAAAGCAAGCGGGTAAGGCTAAAGTCGAGTAGGCTCGACAATGCAATACCCATTACTTATTTAAACATACATAAAATATTTTTTATTGCATACTATTGCGCGCTTGACTGAAAAGCAGCCATTACTAGCGTTCTTGTTGTGTTTAAGTATGACGAGAGCTTAAAGTAGTAGTTAACAATAATAACAATAAAAAATGTTCTTTTCTAAAAACTGTGCACGTGGTGGCGAATACATTATACCCTTTTACGTGTCTTTTAAGTAACGGGCATAACGAGAGAAAATACAGAAAGAAATGCAAAAGCATAGCGAATATTTAAAACAGGTAGAGTTGGGGGAAAGCATGAGGGAGACAGAGAAAGAGAGAGACACAAAGAGACAGAGAGAGAGGACGGAGAAATACGTTGAAAATTGTTTATCGCTATGAAAAAGTTTCTCAGTTTGCAGCAGTTGTTGTTATTAATGTTGTTGTTGTTGTTCTTCTTCTCTTTGTTGTTGCTGCCTGTTTATTTAGCTATTTTTTATCCCGTATGTCTCTGTGTGTGTGTGTGTGTGTTGTCTGTTTTGAGTTTTGAGTTAATCGAAAAAGTTAATCATCGAAGTTTTGCAACACGCTAAGCATAAAATAAAAGCAACCCAAGAGACACATCGAATGAGACCAACAAAGAGAGAGAGAGAGAGAGAGAGACAGAGAAAGAGAGAGAGAGAGACAGAGAGAAAAGTGCATGGTCATTGAAAATGAAATAAAAAATAAATCAAATATGGCATCAGCCATTAAATCGGACCATTTGAAACTCGTTGCGACAGTTGGAATCACCTAATAAATAAATAAATAAACATTGCGTCATCAAAATATATTCGAAAAGAAAATTTAACATTCAAAAATAAACAAGATGAAGCGAAAATAAAACAAATGAAAGAACGATTTAGTGTACAAAGTTTTTCTAAAGTTATTAAATCTGTTGAATCTGCAAATACTGAAATCACACAAGTTAATTTTTTTAAGAAAACCTAACTGTAAATACTAAAAAAAAAACACGCGTATTTTTAAATGAGTCCGCATCTAAATACTAACTAAATATTTACTTGTATCATTTAATTTATAACAAAAAAATGATGCCAAAATTAAAAAATGTTCTCAGCTATGTTGTGTGAAGTTACATTAACAAAGTGTTAGCAAAAATACTGTCGAAGTCAAACTTACTTGAATTAAAATTTTTATTTCCAATTTTTATGCTTTAAATTAGAATAACTTTTAGAATAAAAATTAAAAAAAACAAAATTTTTTTTCAATTAATATTTTAAAATGTTTGTAATGTTTGTTTAAAATTATACCATGTCTCTAATTGGCAAAGAAAAATAAAAGCTACTTTTCAGTTTGCTTTATGAAAACCAGAAATTCATCGGAAAATTCAGCTCTTGAAGCCTTAATCTTAAACTTTTGCACTCGCTTCCATTTCAATCTCTTTCTCTGTCTCTGTGTCTGTGCCTCTCTCTCTCTTTCTCTCTCTCTCTCTCTCTCTATCTCCCTCTCTCTATCCAATTTCCACTGGCAATCTATAACAAAAACTTGCCATAATCTCGACAGCATAAAATAATTGACCCCTGAAAACGGATTCGTTGTTTCATTTTCGAGAAACACAAGTGACCAGTCATTTTATCATTTTATTCTCTCCCCCCCTCGCTCTCTCTCTTCCTTTTCCTCTCGCTCTTTCTCTTATTCGGCTTTTACTTAGAAACAATGACAAGGCAATAAGGCAGAAAAGTCTATACTAAATCTAAGTCCCTGTCTCAGTGCACACACAATTACAATTACTTAGCCTCACAAATATTATTTGCAGCACCGCAACAAATGCTCAGACTTTTTATGCCACGCCCCCTCTCTGCCGCCTCCCCCTCTTGATTGTCGCCCCCCGGGCAGCCGCGGAAAGTGGCAAACATTACGGACACTTAAAAAATGTTCAATGCACATTATTTGCTGATTGATTGAGTGATTGATTACGAAGTACGAAGACGCCGTCTCTGTCTCTGTCTCACTCACTCTCTCTGTCTCCCTCCCTCTCTCTCTCTTGCATCATTTTATAGGCTTTCGACTTTGTCGTCTTCATTGAAAGCTTTACAAATTGTCATTTGAGCACACAAAGCGTGAACAGAAAGGGACAGAAGAGCACTGTGAGAGAGAGAGAGAGAGAGAGAGAGAGAGAGAGAGAGAGAGAGAGAGAGAGAGAGCGAGGGGGGAGTAGACAGAGAGCGAGACAGAAGGGAGGGAAGTTGCGTTGTCGAGCTACGAGTATTAAGTGCAAAATGACAGAGCTCGTTCTACACTGAGAAAAATGGGGTTCAAAAAATGATGAATTAATTATTTGCAATATACATTGACTAACCATAACTCAACATTATTTAAACATTCATTTTGTTTAAACTTAAAAGTATTTATAATATTATGTAATATAATTATTTTGAAATCTTATTCAATCGATTTCTTGTAAAAAACATTCAAAATAATACTAATGGATATTATCGAAAGCTGACGAGATAAGATAATTAATATACTTTTTTATTTGGTCAATAACAAAGTTGACAGAACTTGATTTAAGTTTAAATTGTATGCTATGATTTAACTATTAAAGTTGAGCATTTAATTACTTTGAAGAATGATTAAATTATTATTATATATTATAATAGTATTAAATAAAATATCAAGTTAAACAAATATTTAGTGAAATGTCCAATGATATGTACAAAATACTTGACTATTTCGTTCAGTGCGTGTCCCATACTTCCTCTCATTTCTCATCTCATCAGCAGACTTGTTCCCTTCTCTCCCTATTCCCTGTTCCACATTCCCTATTCCCCATTCCCATTCCCATTTTGGCCATTAGTTTGTCATTGTCTCCGTCGACAGCGTCGACTTTGAACGTCAATAATTGAGCGTTAAATATGATTTAAAAACGAATAACAACAAAAATGGCAACAGTGGGGAAAACGTGGAGGAAAGCGGAGGAAACTAGGGTAGAAATACGAAAAAAAGGTGGCAGATTTATAGCCTCAGAATGACTAAGAATCTGAGAATGCGTTTGCACTTGGCTTGATTGCCGACGCAAAATCATTCAGAGTTGGAGCCAAGAGAGCGGAAAGTTGAGCGGAAATCCAACATCGACACTGTAGATACCCTGTAAAGTGTGACTAGTCCAAGCTACAGTGACTAAAGATAAGTAGAGAAGGTAAACTGAGCATGGTGGACATGAAAAGCAACAAAAGTCCGTAAATAAAGTAAGAAATAATAATAATGAAACTTATTTTGACATAAAGTGACACTAAAGGACGCTTTAAATCAGCGGTGGGCACGAAATCTGAATTCGGGAGCACAACAATAACAACTACAAAAATATCAACAGCGAGTCTTTTGTGTTTGGAGCTTTAAATAGTGGGTAGACTTTTAGCAAAATACTGTGACCATGTAGGCACAAAATCACATCATATTGAGCAATCAAGTGACCATGGAGGTCAAATAAATTGAAAAATTGTGGGAATTGTATTGAAATAACAAATAAATAATAAATAAATAAAAAATTTTAACATTAATTTACCATGGATAACACAAAATCAAATGAATGCAATAGAAAGTGAGAATGGAGGACCGTGTGTCGAGTAAAGCGAATATGCCCATTTGCAAAATCCATTCACTGAGTATTAAAATAATGTCGCGTATATTTCAACCGCTGTTCAATTTCCAAATGTGCAATCCAGGAGAAGGAAGTTCAATAAAGGAAGGGTAGGAAAGGACAAAGAAGTCAGAGGGGCAAGGCGTGAGAGTGGAGAGTGGAGAGTTGAGGGGGTCGTGACACTGCTTGACTGCGCTTTGCAATCTGCACAAAAAGGCAAAAGGACAACCTGCTGACACTACAGACGGTAGACGGTAGACGGTGGTACAGACGGTAGACGGTAGTGAAATTAAGAAAACGCTCGCTGTGAAAATATAATAAATGTAATGAAAATGCGAGACAGAGCAAAGACTTTGACGGATGCAGCTCTAAACGCATATTGCACTTGGCCAATAAATCAAATCAAGAGGCCAAAAGAGCAGGGTCAAAACGGGGAGGGGCCAACATTGCATACAAATGCAATCAAGTCGCATTAAGCGACAGGATATTAATATGGCAATCCTCCCTCCTCCCTCCTCCCATTTCTCATCCCACTTTGAGTCGCTCTTTCAACTACAAATTGACAACTTGTTGCCGTCAGTCTCTTAAATGGAATTTCAGTTCCAGCCAGAAGTTCTTTAAAAATAAAAATTGCAAATTAACGATTATTTTTTTAGTTTTTATTTAAAAAGTAAAAAATAACAAACATTCTTCATTTTTATTTAAAAAGTCAAAAGTAATCGTTCAGATTAATTTTTTTCATAAGATAAGATAATAAGAATTAAAAATAAGCATTAAATTAGATTTACATCTTATAAAAGAAAATTGCTGTGGCATATTTCCCTCACATTGATTTTTAGACCCCGTACTGTATTTAAGTTAAGTTAAGTTGCATTCGACAATTGCAAATAAACGATTTGGGAGACAGTTGAGTGTTTTTAAACTAATTGTCAATTTTTGAATCATGATTTTGCCTCAAATATCATTAAATATTCCAACTCTATTTTGTTTTGTTAAGCATTACAATTTTGCCCTTTTTTTTGTGAAAACTTTAAAATTTTTATTTTACCTAGTATTAAATTTAAAATCAATCTGAGCGCCCTTAAATATGCAATACTTTTTTCAAACTGTTTAACTTAAGGGTATCTAACAGTCGGCGACTCTACGGTTGCGTTCCTTATTTATTTTATTTGGTCGTGACATGAAAATGCCGAAACTTCAATTTCAACGTGCTTAAAACTCTGACATAAAATTTGCTGCATTACTTTTTGCGCTTCTGTTTCGCTTGGTTTTTTTGTTTTGTAATTTGCAATTTGTTGCATGCTTTTAGGGGTACAGCACTCGTTGTTGCCACATGCCACATTGCCACCTTGCCACTTTCCGGTTGCATTTGCTTCATGTCTCACGAAATATTTAAGACAAAAAACCAACGCCAAAGAAATTAAACATTTGCCAACAGACAGAGAAAAAAATACACTCAGAAGAATTTTAAGACTATTATTAAAAAAAAAAAAAGCAAATAAATCATTCCGGATTATTTAAAGTCAAAAAACTTTAATTTATACCGAAATGTGACTTAGTTATTTCCAATTCAAACCATTTTCATATTTAAGTTCGTTTCAATCTTGAAATATACTACTTAAATTGCATGGAAATCGTGACGAATAACTAAATTAAATACCATATAATAATAATAGTGTTTTTGTCTAAAGCAATGCTAAACTGATGTCACCTTTTTGCGGCTAGAATCAGTTGAGAATTATAAGGTGCAAAAATGAAAATTAAACCTAAGACAGGTTGAATCATATTGAATTCAAGAATAATAAGTAATATCCGACCATCCTAAGAACACACTTAATTTTTAGGATGCCATGCATATATTTCGCTGAGTGTAGTATAGGCAGGTATGCTGTTAGCTTAAAGAGCTGTGACTGTGTGCAAAAAGCCACTGCAAAATGTGAAATGTGTGTGAGCTCTCTCTCATAATAAAAGCCAACGACCTGAGCCAACGTCACTTTAGCAAAATTAGACGAAAATTAGCAAAAATGCTGTCAGAGCAGAAGAATGCGCTAGAGAGTGCAAAGAAGAAGAGAGAAGGTGGAAAGAGTGAGAACAGGTTGCAGGTTACAGATGAAAAGGTGAAGAGGTGAAAGAGGGAGAGAGACAAAACTTAAACCAAAACCTAAAACCTAAAACCAAAGCCAAGTCGAGTCAAGTCAAGTCAAGTCGAGTCAAAGCCCAGCCAGAAACTTGGCCAGCCACTTTGCTTAATTAAACGCGTCAGTTGTTGTTGTTGTCGTATAAAAAAATAGATAAGAACCAACGGGACAGGCTATAGTTGAGTTCCCGACTAAAGGATACTCGTTATTTATTAAAATTAAAACAAAAAAAATTGTATTGCATACCTAAAGGCACTCGCATTACTTGAAATCTTAAAACAGCCATTACTTTCTTTCAATTTGTCCGATCGTGTTGCGATTTGGTAGGATGATAGCTTATAAAAGTGGATTACATATGTATGAAAAAAGAATTGGAAAGAGGGGTTAAAATAGTCATTTAAAGAATTTTCAAAAATTAATAAAAAAAAATACTAGCAACAATTTTTTTGAAAATTCTTTTTTTGCAGTCACTCTTAGAAATGTTTCCAGATTTTTTTGCATCAATAAAAACATATGGTAAAAGTCGAGGAAAAAAATTGAAAAAGTAGACGTTTACAAAAATTCGAATTTTTCAATGGATACTTAATGGGTTAAGAAAATTTTTGCATCATTCAAACAGAATTTAAACGACCTTTCCAAATAAAAATAAAATCTTTTGCTTTTTTTTTATCAAGAGCCACATGTTGATAAAGTGCAACGAATACAATATACCCTTTCACTTGGCTTTAAAGTTACGGGTATAAAAACCTGGCAGGAGATTGAAAACTGTGCCAAGTGGCTTTGGAGTCACAAGCAACCCAACAAACAACAAACTCACAACTCACCAAGTCAACACACAAAGTTTTGTGGCAAAATTGTTAATTTAAATAATTAAAGTCAGACGAAAGCAAAAGATGCCACTGAATGTACACTGGAAAAAACACTGAAATCATTCTGAAATTTAAATTTAAAAAATTTGAGCCGAACTTTAAACTATTTTTGGCTTTGTGGCTTTAGTTTTAAGTCAGAATTGCACTTTTGTTTTCTGTGTAGCCAGACCGAAAAGAAGCAAGCACGCAAGCACAGTGTTGCCATATCAGTTTAGAAAGCAGTAGTCCTCCACATTTCTCTAGCATCATCATCATTATTATCATCATCAACATCATCAGCACTTTTCATTTTAGCACCTTTCAGCAATAAAATTTTGTGCAAAACTCGACAATTTTTGTCGCTTTAGAGACAAAGGTAACAAAAGTCAACGCACACACACACACACACACACACGCACACACACATAGATAGATAGAGCAGAGTTGAGAACTCATAGCCAAAAAGATCTGCTCGTAGAGATAGGCGCACAATTTTAATGAAAAGCCAGCAAAAAAAAAGAAAAAAAAAGGAAAGGAAATTCAAGAAAAACCCCAAAAAGCCGTCGCAAAAGTATTACTCTTTTTTCTTTCTACTTTTTGTGCGATGTATGCTTAAGATAAGGTTCACTGTGCATAGAAGCGGAAACGATGGCGTTGCCGGATAAGCGCAGCCAAGACGAAGTTGCCCCTCTGTTCCCCTCTGTCTGGCAGCCCAGATGTTGGCTTATCAACTGCTGAAGAGACTTTAAAGCAGGCAAGTCGGGTATCGAGTGTCGAGTGTCGAGTGGACAAGAGCTGTGAACGGCTTTTGGCTTTGGCCACGTTTGCTTCTTATAGGTCAAGAATCAGTGCAGCTTCTGCAATGCCTGCAATAGATCTGGCAACGCTGACAAGAAATGCTTAAAATGAGGACAACCAACAGATAAACACATATAAAATCAACAGGAAATGTTTGTAAGCATTAAAAAAACTTGAGATTTTATTAAGTTTAGTCATTCTATACTTTTAAGGAGCTTTTAAACAGTTTTCAATCGAACTTTGACCATCAAGCGAATTGTCAACAAGTCAAGACGACGTTTAATAAGCGAATTCGGCTTAAAATTCAAGTAACGCGTCCATTTATCGATTCCATGTATCGATTGCCTGGGCTTGAACCCATTCTAACCTGTTATTTGTATACCCGTTACTTAAAAAATAAGTGATGGGGTATATTGAATTCGTTGCACTTTATGTGACAGGGAGAAGGAAGCATCTGCGACTCTACAAAGACTATTTATTCATGATCAGCATCAACAGCCGAGTCGATATACCGTTGTCCTTCTGTCTGTCCGTGCGTCCTTAAGATATTTGGTTTATTTTACCAATGTACGTTTTCCACTATTATAAGCTATCATCCTACTAAATCGCAACTAGGTCGGACAAATAGAAAGATAGTAATGGCTTTTTGAAGTTTCAAGCAATGTGATTGCCTAAAAGTATGCAATATTTTTTTTTTTTAATTGTTAGTCAAAATCTCGATTATAGCCTTTCCCGCTTGTTTTAAATAAATTATTCAGCAACGAATTAAAATCGAATCTAAGATAAATTATAAACATAAAGAATTCACAAAGAATTTACCTTTACAACAAAGTATTTCCCTTTTTATTAAGTTGATTCGAATACTATTATAAATATTTATTTATGTCCACCCAATTTGTCGCATGTCCAATTGCATTTACCAAATTGACAATTGCTAACAGTTGCATAATTAACAATATATGTATGTGTATAGTATTATTTGTTGTGTGTTTTTAGCCAAATTCGTAATTCAAAGTGGCAGCTTTGAAATTAACTGACCACAGTGAAGGTGAACATAGAGGGGAAGGGGTGGGGGTGGTTGTGGGGGATAGTGTCATGTATAATCTATGTGAATATCTGCATAATAAGCAACATTATGGTCAATCTAATGCTGAATATTTCCATATAGATTGTGTATTAGAATTTCAGAAATGCGAAATGCGAAGCACTCAATGATCTAATGCATATCATAAGCTGAATGAATGCTAATGACATGCCACAAACACCAAAAGGACAATGGACAATGACAGCGTGTGTCTATGAGTGGGTGTGTGTGTGAGTGTGTGTGTGTGTGTAGCATTCAGTTCAGAGTCACGAGTTAATTGCAGATGAGACGCCATGAGAGATGCGAGTGCCTTTTGAATTCAATTCACTGAAGCGCAAACAAAGTAAATTTGCTAAATGAATACTCACACACACACAGAGAAAAACACACACACACACACACTGACTAATTGAATGCGTATGTATTTTCACAGTTGAAATGCGATGATTGTGAAACTGAGTTAAAGGTGAAGAAGTCGCTGCAAAAATTACAATCAAGAAATACTTTGTGTATATGTGTGTGTATACGCGCGTGCGAGTGTGTGTGCGTCTGTCGTCTAATTAGGTGGCCAAAGACGTGCCGCACAAAAAAAAATAAGTAAGCCAGCAAATTATATAGCATACATTTTGGGGCAACAACAATCGACAACAGCTGCGCCTCACTGTGCACAGTGGGCATTGTGTACCTTTTTTGTTTGAACTTAAATTCATTTACATTTGTGTATTTGACAAGAATTCGAGATATCGAATTTTTTCAAATTAAAGATCCCATCGTTCCGATAAGATTATGGGTTTTTTTTCTTGTACTTTGTTTCTAATGCAATTTGTTTGTCAAGCAAAAACGTAAAAAATGCTTTTATTTTAAACACTGTTGCTTGATTTTGTCCGTTAAAACACTCTGGATTTGACTAATTAAATTAAAAAAAAATAAGTTAATAAAATAAAAACAATATGCTTGTGTTTTTTAGCCTACTTTAATTTTGTTTCCAAATTATAATGCAAATAAGGTAGAAATAAAATAAAAGTATGCTAAAAAACACAAGCATATTTTTTATTTTATTAACTTATTTCTTTAAAATTTGATTATTAAAATTTGGCTTGTTTTAAATGTCGATCTGGCAACAGTGTTGATAAATGTAAACTGAGTTTGACTTAACAGTCTGTGAACTGTTAAAATTTCTCATATGCAGCATTAGAGACTAACGTTTGTTCTTTACAAATGTTGCTAAGAACATGTTGCTGCTGTTAAAACAGTAGTGTGAGTTTGGACACCACTGTGTTAAAGTCAACGAATTGGCAACTGCAGATTGACGACGATTGACGACGGCCGATGATGAAACTTTTGGCTTTTTGGCCACTTTGCCAAATTGTTTGCCATATTTGCAGCTAAAACTTAACTCAAATACACACACACACAGAGTTACACACACACAGGTACACACATACTGACACGCACTAATCAAATGAATGAGCGAGGGAAACTTGAAGCGAGCTTCGTGGCAAGAGGGTCACAATTTGACACGGGACAATGTTGTTGCTGTTGTTGTTGTTATTGTTGCTGTCGTTACACGCGTATTGAATATGGAATATGCCTGTCAAAACACAAACAACAACAACAACAACAGCAGCTTCTTTTATTGAGTAAGAAAACCATATCAAGTTACACACTCAATGTGTGAAAGTTTCGCAGACACTCACTGTACACAGTACATGTGTGTGTGTGTGTATGTATGTGTTTGTGTGTGTGTAAGTGTGTGTGCGTGACCAGTGACTGGCTAATTAATGAATTGGCATAACTTTCTTACTAACTCGACATTCAGTTTCTCTCTCTTTATCGCGCTTTCAATTTACCCAAACTTGCCTCTCTCTCTTCCCTTCCTTTCCTTTCCCATCTCCCTCTCTCACTGCTGTCTCTCTTATCGCATAGTTTGGCAAATTGCTTTGGCTTTTCTTGACTTGTTTTGCTTTTGCTTTTGTTCTTGATGTTGCTTCATTTAGTTTTGTTTGCCACAACTTCAACTTCAACAACAATAACAATAGGTAATATCAATAATAATATTAAGTACAGCAAAATGAGCTAAAAGTGTGCAAAATAACAAAGCTCGAATACAGAAAATAGAAAGATAAAAACACAAAATAATAGATTTGTCAATATTCAATCTTTATTAAAAACAATTTAATTATTGAATAACAAGTTTATTTTGCACAGAAATCAATTTAAAACAAAACTACTTATATTCATTGTTTTAAAATTATATTACATGATTTTATATTATATAAAAAGAATAAATGTGACCATCGTTATTTTTTCATATTTAAATATGATGTTTTATACCTTTAAAGCTCTATTTTTGTTTTTGTTAAGGAAAATCGAAAAGTGAGCAACTGAAATTTGTCTGAAAATTAAACAATTCTAATCAATAGTTCAATGCCTCGAGGTCAAGTCAATTTTGTTGCTGGCGTCAAAAACTTTGAGCATTAACGAGAACTTTGAAGTTCCGACAAACCCAAAGATTCAATTGTAATTAAGCCACAAATTAAAGTTAAAAAGACAAATGGGACAAACAATTAGCGATAACTGATAAACGGATTGGCAATTAAAAATGGCCAAAATTGTTATTGTTATTGTTATTATATTTGATTGTTGTTGTCAAGCAGCAAACGAAACATGCCAAATAAACTGTAGCATACTTTTAAGCTGGCCCAGGATAATCAACTGAAGCATAGAGCAAATAAGCTGTAGCTTACTTTCAGGCTGGCCTAGGAAAAGAAAAACTGTAGCATGCTTTTGAGCGTCGAGCAATTCTTTGATGTTCAATTGCTGGCGCCATAAAATAACAATAACAAAAAGGCGCAAAAATAAAAACAAAAAAAAAACACACACATGATAACCTCGATAACAACAACAACAACAACGAGCTTTAGAATCGCAACAACATTTAACGGTGTATTATAAATCTAAACCGTAGAAAGGACATTAGCCGCATTTTGTCTTGGCAACAACACACGCACACACACATACACACACACACACACACACACATATATACACTTATGTGCACACTTGTGCATTCCATGCACGTAGAAAAATGCCGCTTTCCACCTTGACTGTACCGTTTGCTTGGTGGTTTCATGTTTATTTCTATTTCTATTTTTTGTTTTTTCTTTTTTGGGTGGTTTTCTGGGTGGTGCTGTGATGCTGTGTTGCTGTGATGTCTCCTGTCTGGACTGTTTTGTAGCTAGTTTAAATGCTCAACGCCATGCCATGCTCATTTTTTAGTGAAGTTTTAGCAAAAGTAGAAGTCTACGACATGTACGTGCAACAATACAGCCCAAAGAGACAGAGAGAGAGAGACAGAGAGACAGATAGACAGTTGCAAAGATAAACTGACAGAGACAGAGAGTGCGAAAGAGTGAGAAAGACAGATAGATAGACAGTTGGGAGACTTGTGCTCAAGACATGTGCTCAAGATAACGTTGCTATTTCACAACTCATGTTGCTGTTGTTGTTGTTCTCGTTGTTGTTGTTGTTGTCTAGCAATGCGCGATATCCATTTAGATAGATGATGCTGCAAACTGAAAGGCGACACTAACAAACATGTATTAAACATACATACGTACATACTATACATACATATTTTTATACACTGTTAAAAAAAAAGACAAATTTTGAAAATCAATAAAACTCATCTAGAAACTGATAAAAATCAACAAAATATGCAAAAAAAAATACAATTTGCGAACAATTTCACTTCTATATTTTTGAAAATAGTTTCGAAACATATTGACTTGATTTTTAATAATCTTAATACATTTTGAACTCTATATTTTATTTTGTTTATTATAGAAAAAGTACAAAAAACTTACACAACTCAGTTAATTTGACTTTTCGAAAATGTGGTTCAAAACGGTTAATCTGGGCTACAATTATTTGAATACTAAATTCCTAAATTTAAAAAAAAAAAAGAAGAAAAATACTACAATTCATTCAGTTTTAAAAATTTTGTAATTCTTAAAAAATAATGAATTTAACTTAATTGTTACGCATATTTCATTCACTTTACTAAAATAATTGTTACAAATAAGTAAAATTGTCTTTTTTTTTAACAATTACAAGACACATTTTTGTACAGCTTTGTTTTTGTCAGTGTAGCGAAGACATGCACAACGTTGGCAGCTCGCATTCACAGCCTATTCACATTCAGAACCAGATCCTGTAAACTAGTGAAATTGTCAGGTGTGTTTCGCATACGAAAACTGTTAGATGAACAACAACAACAGCAACAGCAAAAACAACAAGCTTCTTTTTCTTCAGTTCCTTACGGATTTCTTGGCATTTTCATGTTTGAACAACAGGCAATGAATTTCAAGTGCCAAAATTTGGGCTCAATGTATGTGTAACTAATGTAATAAATATGTAACACAATCAAACGAAACGTTTTACTGCTTTACACTGAAAAAATTAAAATAGGTGCAGATTCGAAGTGAATTATAATTGGAATAAATTTAAATGAAAGGAACAATATGGAACAGAAATGAAATGAAATATAATTGGAATAAATTTAATCGAAAGGAAAAATATGGAATAGAACCATAAAAATAACAATAAGAGAAATATTAACATATCTCTAAAACTTAAGAATAATGCGAATTTCAATAAAATAGAAAGCAATATAAAATATTAAAATGAAAAAATTAAATAAGTGGAACAAAATGGAAATGTACACAAAATATGATATATTATGGGCACAGAACACAAATTTAAAACAAGAATAAAATACATATAAAACAAAGCATAAGAAAAAAAGCCTTTGAAACTAATTAAAAAGAAGAGAAATAATTCAAATACAGAAATTTGCAAAGAAAAAAAAAAGAAATTATGAATTTTTATGAAATCATAAAATGTAAATGGAATTTAATTTGAATACAGTTTTGTTAAGCTGCCAGTAAATAATTCCAACAACAATTTCTATTCCATTTCAAACATTCCAGACAAAAACATTTTGAGGTGGCAATAATAATAAGAAGGAATCTCAGTTGGCCAGTTATTGACTCGGAGAAACAGTTGGATACAGATACAGATACATTTGCATTTACATTTACTCAGTGGCTGAATACCACAGTGCACTTCAAAAGTCTAGTTACGCTTGGCTGAGTTTTGCGGCTGTGTGCTTAAAAATTTTAAAGTGAATGCAAGTTATTTATTTTTAATTTTTGTTTTATTCTTTTTTGCTTTTACATAATTGAAATGAAAATTCCAGCTGCTGCGAGAGAAACAGGATTAGGGATAGATAGATAGCTGGAAGGGCAAATAAGTAAACTAAACTAAACTAAACTAAACTAAACTCAGTTGGAGCTGTCTATTCGTGTAATAAGCTGATCCACAAACAACTCGGACTCAGACTCCGACTGAGGAGAAACTTAACTGAATGCCAACTCTGAATGCCTTTGAATATCTATCTGAGAATGCATCTGCAACTGCAACTTGTATCTTGTAGCTGTATCTCAAACTGTTTGAGTGTATCTTCTGCTCATAAACTGTTTAAGTTTTCAAATGCACAAGCTGCCTGTCGTCTGTCTGTCTGTCTGTCTGTTTGCCAGCTCATTGTTCAAATTGCGCCAAAGGGCTTAATCACACACACACTCTCAAGTGCTGCTGTGCGTGTCTGTGCATGTTTCTTGTGCTTGTGCTAAAGTGCACACAAATTTGCATAGATTGAAGCCGAGAAACTCACGAGTTTCCCCAACTCAACTCAACTCAACGCGTCCTGCTGAAATCTATGCGCGAGCACAGTGTGTCTAGAGCACAGTGTGACCAGAATCGCAGTCAATTTTAAGCAGGGCTTTTAAAATATAAGTTCTAAAAATAAAAGTTATTTGTTGATTTTTATCAACAAAAATTAAATTAAAATTTTTTAATCAGTTTTCCGATCTAATTAAAAAACATTTTAAAATAATAATTAAATTTTAATTTTTATTTAAAAACCATAATGTAACTCTTATTTTCAATTTTTTTTTTAACAATTAAAAAAAAGGGTATTTTTTAAAATTTTTATTATAAATTTTGAAAATACGATTTATTCTTCAATTTTTATAATAAAAGCTGAAAAAATAAAAATTGACTGTAAATGTGTTTTGAATTGGAATTTTTTAATCAATTAGATTATTTTTGGAAATAATCGTAGTGACTATATAATTCACTGTTGAAAAACTTGTGATTATTTGATGATAACGATTACAAAAAATCAGAAATAATCTAAAATTATTTCAGTTATAGTTATAAAAATAATCAAAAATAATCTATTTAAGTATTTGGATTATTTTTGATTATTTTTTGCTTGTTTCTGATTATTTTAGTTTTTTTTAAATTATTTTATTATTATTAGAAACAACCATAAATAGCGTTGTGTATAATCGATCCAATTGAAATTTAGTTGGATTATTGTTAATGATAAATGGAATTTCCCAAGACTGTACAAAAGAGTGTCATCTTATAAAATATAGACGTTTTGTATTTGCCAAATTTGAAACAAGTTAAATTCTGCGTTGAATGAATAGAAGTTTCAACTTTATCAGGCTTGAGCTTAAAATTGAGGTTTGGGCTACAATTTTAGAGCCTAACTTAATTATCATATCTGATTTATCTCTCACAATAAGGTCTATCTATCTATTAATTGCTAAAATCATGAGCTAAACAATTAAATTGCATTACTTTTTACAATAGTTTAGTAGACGCACAGATTGAAAATTGTGTCAATCAGAAGCACAAGCTGAAGAACACTTTGATTTATTGAGTTGAGTTGCCATTATTCAATTTAATTAGTGTAGGGTATTGGTAGGTATTGTGAGTACCCATTGAATGCGACTGAACTGAGTGCTGAGTACTGAGTAGTGAGTGTACAACATACAGCTGTTGTTGTTGTTTTAAGTATAAACTTGGGGATCGCGTCATAATTATGTGTGTGCAGAGGAGACACTTGAGCTGCAAATTAATTACACAATTTGCTGCGCAAATCGAAGAGAGAGAGACACAAATGATGATGATGATGATGACAAAAGGGGAGAAGTGGGATGGGATGGGAGTTCACATTAATTAGCGTTCATCAATCATGTTTGACCGTAGACCGTAGGTTGGCAGCTACAAGGACACAAGGCACTCGATTCATCTCGACTCGACTCGACTCGACTCGACTCGGAGCAACTCAGAGTCAACAGCAAAATAGCCATGTGTCTTCCTCCTCGTCTACACTGACAAAAAAAAGGATCTTAAATCAAGATTCTGGTCTCAGAACTAAGAACTTTGGTCTAAAAAATGCGTCGGGAACATGAAAATCTTGAAGTAAGAAAACACAACTCGACTCTAGGAACATTTCAATTAAGACCAAGTTCTTATTTTTAAGATTATAAACTCTTATATTTTCAAGACCACAAATCTAGTAATATTACAAGAATAAAGGTAAACATTTTTTTGAGATTATATATTCTTATTTATAGAGCAAAAAGTTTTGAATTCTCAAAACAAAAAAATCTCAAATAAAGATTTAGCTTAACATTTTAAGAAGAACGAAGTAAGTTTTAGCTAACTCGAATGTCATCTTGGAAACGCCAGAACCAGTTGTGAATTATAAGTCTCAAAAAGTGACAAAACTTTAAGATTTTTGTAATTATTTTAAGAGAAAAAGATCTAAGATCTAAGATTTTTAAGAACTTACGATTTTTTACAATAATAATCTTAGTCTTAGTAATTTTGTCATAGAATTAAGAACAAAATATTTAAATTCAAGAATTTTATTCTTATATTAAAAACATATAATTTTCTAGAGAAATATTCTTAGTTTTAGGTATTTGGTCTTAAAATATTCTTATTTCAAGAACAAAATGTTTAAGATGAATGGTCTTAAGTGGTCTTTTTTTCAGTGTACATTCGCTACTCTTCTCCTTCTCCCTCTCCCACTGCTTCTTCTTGTTTTCCTCTCGTTCTCATTTGGTATCTAAGTGTTTGCGGCTGTTTGCTGCAAATATTGCGCAATTTGTCGTCATTATACAGGATATTGAACCTTATAATGTGCGTCGCATCGCGTCGAGTTGAGTTGAGTCGACATCATCAATTCCAAAATGTCGGAGAGACCCACAAAATAAATAGATGGCGACCAAGAGAGAGAGAGAGAGAGAGAGAGAGAGGGAGGGATAGAGAGGCACAAATTGGGACAGAGGGAGAAACAGCGGCAGACAGGGAGAGCTACATAAAAACCAGACCATTTTGTTGACTGAAGCTCATCACGTTTACTTTAAAAACACATTTATCGATAATATAAATTCAATTCTTAAAAAAAAAGAAAGGGTAAAAGGAACTCTTTACGAGCATTTTAAATATTAAGTTTATAACTGGAAATTCTTAAAGTACAATAAATTCAACTCTTACTTTCGATAGTTACGATAGTAGCGATAGTATCGATAGTATCGATAGTATCGATAGTTAAAGGTGAGTCAGTTACTCAAGTCAAGTGTTTAGACAAACTATAAAAAATCGATGTGCGACGTTTTAAATGCTTATGAAACTATCGATAAACATGCATCGATAAATTGGCGAAAATCCATCATATATTATATAATATGATGCAAATGTTTTGAACTTGCATAACATTTGCACATTTAAATGTATTCATTTCATTTGTCGCACATTGTCGCTGTATAACAATCGATATATAAAGACGTGTGCGAAATAATAAGAACAGCATTTGAGAAAAATTAGTTTGGTAAAAAAAAGTGTTAAAAAAACAATATTATAATAAACCCTTATATTATTTGAATGGTTCACATTTTAAGCTATGTATATCCTAAAAGAGTTCAAGTCCTGCTGTATCCTTATCTTTTATAATGTCAAATGCTGTTCTTATTATTTCGCACACGTCTGTATATATTTATCGATAGACACCACTTAAGTTTATTTTTACTTGGCGTGTCAAGTCGATCATTTCAAACCTATAATTATATTTTTTTTTCAAATTCATTGATTTTTGTTAGGAAGCCTCGATAAATCGGATTTGTTTGAAAAAATTTCGATAGCTAGATTAATTTTATGTCAATTCTTGGATATCGATATTAAGCTCGATTCACTGATTTAAATCATAAAAATTGCTGTTCATATTTAGACGGAGTATTCGATCTCTAGGCCCATCTGTAATCGATAACTCGATTACACAGTCCCCTGATTACACACTTTTTTGTGGGTGTGGTGGTTCAGTGGTTCTGCGGCTGGCGTCGGAGAGACGGAGCATAAGGACAGACAGAGACGGAGACAGAGCAATGACAATAATTTTACACTTGGCAGAATATTATGTAAATTGCTTTTCATATTTGTGCAACATTTAAATTCACACACGCACACACACGGAGCAGTAAGTAAATCACGATTGCTGCTCCCCTTACCTGTCCCCAGCCCCCACTGCGAATTTTTCCACACCACTGTCTAAACATGTATTTGTGTTTTCTGTGGTGTTGATGTCAAAGTAAAGGCCTAAAGAAGCAGACATCATTATAACCATTGCCAGACAGCAATGCCAATGGCTGATTGAGTGAAAGCGCGACAAGCACTGAGAGTGACAAAGATAGCAACAGCGCGCGCGAGAGAGAGAGAGAGAAGCAGAGATGTTGCAGAGGAAGAATCTGTCGCCAGGCATTGAGTTCTGTTCTGTTCTGTCTACGGGGAGAAATTAACGATGCGTAAAAAGTCCTTTTGCCTCGCTCTTTAGACCCTGCATAATCCAAATGGGTCTGTTAAAATTGTCGCAAAAAAAAAAAAACAAAAACATGTTTGGGGCAAAAAAAACATTTTAATAGATTTTGGATCAGACTATAAATAAATAACTACATAAAATATATATAGTCTTAGAATGAAAGGCATATACATATAGTTATATACATATAGTTATTTCAAGTCAGAAAAACTATTTAAAAAATTCATGCCTGTTTCGAATTTTGAACGTTTTCAAAATGTAACAACGAAGACGAACCTTTTACTATTTGCTCCAAACAAATAATGATATTCAACCCTATTTAAAAATCATAGGATGCAATTATGTGACAAATTTGCAATTGGAAAGACGGCTGATTGAAGAAATCATTGGTTTATTTGACGTCTTTGAAATTTTTTGTATTATTTGAAATGTTTGTATCATATTTGTAAGCTATTGTTTTGAATTTTTGCTTACTAAACTAGTGTACAGGGTCTCTGTTAGTCGAGCTTGTTCGACTGTAGGCTTTTCCACTAGATGTTCATGTGTGTTTGGTTATTTTTTGTGCCTTGGCGGAATTATTTGATAGCCCCATGTGAAATGTGAAATGAAAATGCAATGTGTCAGTTTTAATGGCGTTGCAATTGCTTCCAGCGCTTAATATGTGTGTGTGTTTGTGTGTGTGTGTGTGTGTGTGTGTGTGCGTGTGTGTGTGTGCCGTAAAATGCACAAAATGAAAATGTTGAAAGCCAGACAGCAGTCGCTTGGGAGGCAATGCCAAGTAACAAGCGATTGGGTGTTAAATCAGCAACTGAGCAAAAAAAAAAAATATGCAAATAATATCAAGAAAGAGGACTAAGAAATACCCTGTAGTCAGATACGCTTTAGACTAGATATTGAATATTTCTAATAATTTATAAATTGATCGTAATGAAAATAAATAAAAATAAAGATTTCAGTAACTTGAGGAATGAAGAGTAAACAGACAAATTCTTAATGTTTTGTGTCTGTGATTGGAGACAAACAAGAATTGACTGACTGATTTATCGACTGGAATTCTAATACAGCTCAAGCATAAGTATATATGCTTTAAAGCAACAGTGGGCACGAAATCTGAATTCGGGAGCAGTCGCTGCTCCCGGAGCCACTGCGTGCCCACTGCTGCTTTAAAGGGTCGAATAAAAGTTCTACAACCAATTTTGAATAAAAACTAATAAGAAATATAAGAAACAGCAATAACAAACGAATCTAGAGCGAAGAAAAGAGTAAGCTGCGAATTAAAAACTCAGCAATTAAAAGCCAGTCAAGAGAAAAGAGAGAGAGCAAGAAAGAACAACAAAGTTGTCATGCAAATAAATATTAAAACAGTCGATAAATCGAACTGAGGGTGCAACTTAATTAAGAAGTCAGCAATGAGAAAGATACAGAGAGAGAGACAGAAGAAGATTAAAAAAATACATAGCTATAAAAAGGGGGGACCAAATAAATCAATCAAATTTGCCAACCAGCCAGCAAAAGTCAATCGTGTTGCGCAGGAAATTGAAATTGAGTTATAAACACGGCGATTACACAGCACAACAGGATTCGGAATCAGGAATCAACTGTGATATACGCAATAAAATGAATTCTCAAATAAAATATATATAGGCGAAATGCTTTACCAACTGTTGACGTTTCAAATTCAATTATAAGCGTAGGAAATGCAATGAAATCAATTCGAAAATATGTAACAAATACGAGTTGAAAATGATACGAGTATCAAACCTAATAATTTTGAGAGCTTTTGAGACACAAGTATTTGTTTTTAAAAGTGGGAAACATAATAAAAATTTGCACAACAAGTTGAAATTTCGTTTAAATATTCCTTGGATTAAGTTAGAAAACAGTTTTCGACTCGTGAATTTTGCATATTTTAAGTTTTAAAGATTTTAATAAATACATATTTAAACTTTCCATGTTCAGCTTGTGACAGATTCCACTATTATAAATATTATATTAAAGCAATAATTGCTATTAAGGTTCCAGCAACACTTTGTATGTAATACAGCTGAGAATTTAACTTAAAATTTAAAAGGTATTTGATTACTTAATTAAAATGATGTCAGCTTAATTTGAACAATGTCATCTGTCTGCCAAAACACACACAATTACAGCTGTTGTTATATAAAATATGAATTAAAATGCATAAAACTTGAAATTTCAAATTCAAACTGTGTGTGCGTGTGTGTGTTTAACAATCCGCAATTAAAGTGAGTGTGTGCGTAAGAGTGTGTATCTGTGTGTGTGTATATGCTGGCCACGTTAAGCATTTGCTTTTAATTAACTTGAATCTTGTACTCACAAAGCCATTTGACAAGGGTGGATTTCAGGATGGTTTTTTTTCAGGATGGTTTTTTTTTTTTTTTTTTTTTTTGTGGGTGGTCGTACATTTCCGGAGGACAAGCAAAAGCCAAAAAGAAAAAGACCAGCATCTCAAAACTCACCTGCAAAAAGAGAGAGAGACAGAGCATATAAGAAAATGTGTTAAAAAATATATGTAAGCAGACAAGTTAAATTTTATTATACGAATATCGGCTTATGCCACATGGTATGGTTAGATGGTATAGCTTAGTACGGTACGGTACAGACGGTAGCTGGGGCGTCGTCTTCAAGAGAGGGGAAAGGAAAGGAAAGTAAAGAAAGGGGAGAGGAGAGGAGGGTCAACCCCAAGGGCAGCTCTGCTCTCGGTAAATGTAGTTATAAAATTCATATCAAAGTGAGTTCACAAGCCAAAATCCCAAAATCAGCAACACACACACACACAACGAACCTTCAACTGTCCAAGTATGTGTGTCGAAATGTGAATAAGTATGTGTGTCTTTTAAATGTATTTGCCTATTTACAGCCTATTGCACATTTTGATGGCCGTTACATGGCAACTTTCAGTGACCAACGGACCATAGAGAGAGAGAGAGAAGAGAAGGAGAGGAGGGGAGGGGAAGTACAGGAAGCAGCAAAGGAGAGGGCAGACATAAGAGTGAGAGTGAGTGTGAGTGTGAGTGTGAGGGTTCTTTTTTGGAGCAAGGGGGCGATTCACAGAAAAAAAAACTTAGTCAAGCGCAAACCAAAAACTAAATTGAATTTTGTGCAACATGAGAAAGAACGTGCGAGAAAGAAAGAGAGAAAAGATAAAGAGGGAGAGGATGAAAAAGGTACACAAATCAGAGATATCAGATTGAGCTTTTTTAGTTGCCTAGAGATGAGTATCGCTAAGGTGATATCGATATTATATCGATACCGGAAATTGTCAAGAAGACTCTATAGACAATACATACCAAAATATGTTTAACACACAATTAAACATTGCGCTTAAAAAGAAAATTGGGGCGGGCGTGGCCACACGCCCACTTTTCCCAAATAATTCTAAGAATATGCATTACACTAGAAAAAAGCCGCATCGAAATATCTTGAGTAGCTTACGAGTTATTCATTATTGCCATCTAAAACAGGTGAAATTTCCCGAATTGTGCGGTTAGGTGCTATAAAATTAAATTAAACGAAAAGTGGATAAAAGTGGGATTTTTAATAACTTTAATTCGAAAGAGAATTAAATACGCTACAATGAACAATATGTTTTAGCAATGGACTCCGCTGGACTCACTTTAAATACCCTTTCAAAAATGAGACTTATTAAAAAATGTTCGTTTGTTAGACTATTCACATTTTAACATTATTTAGAGCAGAGCTGATTAATTTTTCACTTTTACATTCGAATTGCGAACACAACTTTTAACGTCGTTAAATTAATGACAATCCTGTGTTTATCAGCTGATTTCTTCGAAGTGGCGCCATCTATTTGTGGATTTGTGGTACTCAACATTGAAGAACAATCTGTTGTTAACGGGCTGCACTCAAAAATACTTTCAGAAAATGGGTTTTGGCCTCACAGACTCGTGAAATTACCCATAGTGCAAAGGAATAGGTTTGTGTGTGTTTGTGTGTGTGTGTGTCGCATGTGTGTTTGTGTGTGTGTGTCGCCCACTTACCGAGAATGCCTTGAGAAACACCAAACACTGAATGATGCCCTCCATGGTATCGCCGGTGAGGCAGAATGTCCCCGTCAGATGTCGTCCCTTGCGTCCGACTGTGGCGGCGGCCAACGAGGCGTGCACCAAGGCGCGCTGCTGCTGCTGCTGCTGCTGCCCGCCGCCGATGCCAACGCCGACGCCGACGCCAACGCCGACGACGCCCTTGACGCCAGCAGCGGCGCTGGCAGCGGCAGCGGTCAGCATGCGGGGCAGGGGGGCAGCGCGCATTAAACGCTCCAGCGAGTCCATTTTTTGTATATTCATATGTCTGTATGTTTATCGATTGTCGATTGTCGATCGTCGATTATCGATTAACGACTAACTCGACTAGTCGAATTTTTGTCGAATTTTTTGTTTGTTGAATTTGGCTTGAAGTTTTCGATACGTTTGTTTGAAAATTTTCTATTTGCTCATTTTGTGATTTATTTTTGTTTGCACTGTTATTTTTTTTAAGTTTTTTTTGTTAGTTTTGTTTCATTGTTTGTCTTTTAGTTTCTTACAAGTCGTTTGCTGATTGCTTCTCACACATTTGTGTAACTGCAAATGTGTTGACGAAGAGCGAGAGGGAAAATGTTAGAGTCACAACAAAAAAAACAAACAAACAAACGCAAAAGAATTTGCCAAAGAACGAATCCCAAGAAAAAAAAAAAAGGAAGGATAAAAAAATAAAGAGCGCAACTGAGCGACTGTCCGACCGTCTTGACAGCCATGGAGCAACTGAACTAGTTCCCGTTCCAGTTCCAGTTCCATGTGAAACGAAATGAAAGCAACTGGAATTGAAATTGAAATGGCAACAACAACAAGACAACTATCAATAAAGTGACGACCCAAAAAAAAACCAAAAACGAAGACAGAGACAACAAACACTCACTCTCACTCTCTCTCTCTCTCTCTCTCTCTCTCTACTTCTCTTTCTTTATATCCGACTGACGTTTAACTCTTCTGCATCTCTGGCTGGGGACTAATAAAATTCAAGTTAAATGTTTGTTAAAAATTTATAGCTAAAATTTGGTCGCTGAGACAAAAAAAAAAGAAGCTAACATCTTTTGGCAGCTGACCAGGCGACAAAAGTTGTCCAAAAGCAACTGTCGCCTTTAGCCAACTCAAGAAAACTAAGAAGAGAAATAAAAACAAAGCACAAAAAACTTTCAAGAAATATGTGAAAAATATTTAAAATGCATTTTAAAAATACTAAAACAAAGTTGATTTCCATTTCGATAGACAGCTTTGAGCATTTGAATAGGTTCAGTCTGAATTGAGTGTTTAGTTTGCTTTTTAATTTTGTATTTACTTGATTCATGTGGCAAAATTCTGAAAGATTTTCGGTTTTATCGAATAACACATAACTATTTAGTTTACTTTATGTGCTTTACTAACATCAAAGAAAGCTACGAAAACTTGTAAAGCAAATTCAGGTTATAGATTAAGATTGAAACCGACAAAAGAATCAGAGCATATTTGTGGCGGAATTCCGGAATTCCGCGCTCTTGACTTTATTTGTGAATGAATTGGCGACACTATGTCGACTTTTTCGACGAACAAACTACAAAAAGTACACCAAAACTTGTGTAATTTATATATGAAATACAGTTCTCGCAGGATTTGAAAGGTTCAGCAATATAGAGCAGCGGTGGGCACGCAGTGGCTCTGGGAGCAGCGGCTGCTTCCAAGTTAGGTTGTTGTTGATTGATTGTTGTTGTAGTGCTCCCGAATTCAGATTTCGTGCCCACCGCTGATATAAAGTAAAGGTTTCAAGATGAAACTTGTTAGATTTGTGGGATAATGAAATCCCAATTTTGGATCATTCCTGGTTTTATCAGTGTTAAGTCCTTAGAAGTAGGCTGCTGTCCATGTTTATGTCGCCTGGCAAAATATGCCAGTCACAAGTGTGTGTGTGTATTGCAGTAACAGTAACTGTTAAAAGTAAGCATACAGTCAGTCAGTGAGCGCATCTGTAGTCTATAGACCTTAGATCCTGTGTGTTTGTGACTGTAAATGTGAATGTGACTCGCTTGTGACTGTTGTGTGTCCTTCTTCCTCTCTATCTATCTCTATCTCTCTATCTGTGTGTCCTCTTCGTTCTCTTTCTAACCATCTGTCTCTTCCGCTTCCTTTCCATTTGCCTTTCAGTCGCCTTCAAGCGTAATTTATTTGCTGTGACTGCTGTGACTGTCAACGGACGAAGCTGGCACTAAAATTTATGCAGGCCAAACGTATGGCCAACAGACAGAGAGAGAGAGAGAGAGAGAGAGAAGGGGAGTGGGGGCATACATGCATGCGAGTGTATTAACTGCAGCTAAATCAAACTTTTGCCAGCCAAGTTATGAATTATTTGCTCATTGTGCAGCATGCGAAACATTTCTTTGTCGCTTTTACCTTTTGGCCATCTTCTTGTGGCCAGGAAACGTAGAGGCAGAGGCAGAGGAAGAGAGAGCAGGACCTTTAGCCCCGCACTTCCTGTCCCTTTTAGTCAGCCTTCCTCCGTCCTCCGTCCTCCTTCATTGCCCTTTTCCTTCAGTTACCTTTAGCTAACTGTGCTGTCATTTCTGTTGTCTGTTTTCAGTTAGCCATGCCAAGTTAATTTGTACAACAACAACAACAACAACAACAATGACAATGACAGGCAACAACCACAACACACACACATTTTCATAGCATACTTTTTTGGGTCTTCCCCCTAAACGAACAACGAATTTGTATATAAAATAAACATACAAAAAAAATGAAAAAATGCGAGCAAGGTTTCTTCTTTCCTCTTTTTTTTCTGTTTTTTTTTTTTTTTTTTTTTTCTGTGCATGGCTGTAATGATGCGGCATTTGACTTTCTGGGACAAGTCGAGACACGTAAATTTCGTAGGCGACCCCAAAAGTTGTTAAGCGAGGCAGCAACAACAACCACAGCAACAACAACAAGATGGAAAAAAATTGCAGAGCGAAAAAAAACTTTAATGAAGCACAAATTAAGTGAAAATAATAAACCCTTGGGCAGCAAGCACAACAACAAGAAACAAAAGCTGACAGATGAACACACACACACACACACACATAGAGAAGAAGCTGAAGAGGCAATGTGTGGAAGGTTGCTCTGTATTTAGTTACCTTTGAGCATTACTCATGCCGTTGCCCCCTCTACATCAGCGGTGGGCACGAAATCTGAATTCGGGAGCACTACAGCAACAATCAATTAACAACAACAAGAATAACCCTATTTGAGTCGACCTAAGTTGGGAGCAGCCGCTGCTCCCAGAGCCACTGCGTGCCCACCGCTGCTCTACATTCACAGCTTTACCATTTTTAGCTTCCGAAATCCAACCAGAGTAGTTTTTAAAACTATTTAGCGATTATTTTGTTGCAATTTTTCTGTAATAGACTCATTCTTCCAAATAGACTCATTGAGTTTGTTTTCGAAAAATTAGTTTATTTTATTATTTTAAGAATATAATTTGGAAAACGTATTTTTCTTATATGAACTATTCAATTCTTAAGTAAACAAAACAAAATTGAGCGTTCCTATTTGAAAAGTAAATTTTTAACACTTTGCTCATTGCGAACAAGTGAACCTCAAAAAAGGTCCATTTGTTCAATAATAATTAACGTGCCTTGTCATTCGTATCTTTTTGCTTTTGACTTTAATTTTTAAGCAATTCTCTTCATTTTCTTTTACCATATGCTACCATATATCTATCTCTTTCTAATCTTATGACATTTGTGCTTTATTCCTCATTTCCATTTTGCGATTTGTGTGTGTTTTTTAATGCTTTCGAATCAATGTGAATAGCTGGAAAGCTTATCAAGCACGGTCTGAAGTGCACTATCAGTTGCTCTGTCTCTCTTTGTCACTCTCTCTCTCTCTCTCTCTCTCTCTCTTCTTCGTATGCTTGAACAAAGGGTGAATTTCAAACTGAAATCCTTGCAAATTAATGGCTGGGCATTGAAATAATGAGACGTATTTACATTTCAAAGCAAACAACAATGAGTTGACTGTGGCAGAGAGTGTGAAAGAGCAAGAAAGATGTAGAGAGAGAGAGAGGGGGTAAAGTCAAAGAACTTGGAGAATTGTAGACCTTTGTAGAGCTGTGTACAAAACCGGACTGAGACCGAACGATTGCATGCAATTTGTTTTATGGTCCATTCCATGTTCCACATTAAACGCGCACTTAATCACACGCACGGGGCGTGGCTGTTGCCGCCCCCCTCTTAGCCACCCTTTTAGCCCCCTTTTAACCCCCTTTTACCAGCCATTTTTTGGTTTAAGGCAACCGGCGACAAATCAAATTGATTTCGCTTCTTTTTTCTTGTTGTTCTGTTTTGTTGTTTTATTGTTTTTCTCGTCGGGGCTTTAACGCTGGCATTATTAAATCACTTTTATGGCCATTGAAATGTGCAAAAGTTTTGTGTGTGCCGGCCAGAGAAAAAAGCACAAGACAAAACAAAATTGAATCGAAAGACTGAATGAAAAGGACAAAGGCGGCGTATGTGGCGTATGCGTAATGTAAGAAACCAAATGCGTAACTCATACTTTGGTGGCTGTTGTTGGCGACTCCGACTTGACTCTCAGTTCAGTTCACACACAGGCAGTCAATAATAGAGCGAGAGAGCGAGAGAGAGAGAGAATGAAGATTAAGAATCAGTGTTGCCAACTCTTGGGGTTATTCAAAAGCTAAACAAGCCTTTGAAAAAAGCTAGAAATAGCCAGCAAATTTTGTTGTTAGCTAAAAAAGACGCTAGAGAAGAAAAGCGATATCTTTAGCAGGGATTAAAACCGCAACGAATATCAGTTTCAGTTACGGTTTCGGTTATGTTCTCATTTAGGTTTTCGGTTATCGGTTACGCAAAATCTTTGAATAAAGGTTGTGTAACGGTGAACCGGTTTTAGTATGTTTCGGTTTTAAAATAACGGTACGGTTTCGGTTCACAAAAAAAAATTTCTTTTAATAAATATAATTATACTTATAATATACATATGTAATGATAATTAAATAGGCAAAACTATAAAAGAAACTTGTGAATCGTGAAAAGTCTAAACAGCTCAAAATTTTTCGTTGAAAATTATTTTTAACTTGTTTTTAAATTTTTATGGATCAAATTGAAAATAACACATGCTTTTAAAATTGTATTTAAAAGATATTTTCAAAGTTTTTTTTGCAGTCCCTCTTAGAATTGTTTGAAGTCTTTTTTTTTGTTTAAGACCGAGGAAACAAGTTGAAAAATAAACTTCCACAAAAATTCTAAATTTACCATGGTAAAATTACGCCAATTTCGCTTAAAAAATGACTATAATTCCCGCTAACCGATACTTTACAATTTATCCCGCATTTGTCAATTGTAACCCATTAGATCTAGCGGGAAAATAGCTAAATTGGCAACACTGCTAAGAGCACGTCGAGAGACAAGTAAGTAAATTATATTTGTTGTCTGCAGCTGCTGCTGCTGCTGCTGCTGGCCATTGGCATGTGTGACTGACACAACAGCAACAACAGCAGCAACAACAACAACAACATCAAACAAAACAGCACAAACAATGCGACTTTCAGGGCACTTGAGGCGCCACAAACAAGAGACACAACACGAACATGAGATGATAATGATGATGATGATGAAGAGACTTGTGTCTGCCCTGCAGTTAACTAAGCCTACACATCTATCTCTATCTCTATCTCTTTCTATTGCCTCTTTTTATCTCTCTCTAGCACTTCTTTAAACACACAATTTTCGTACACAAGCAAATGACGTCAGACAAAAAGTCATAAAGCACTTCTGATTCAATCAAACAGCTCAAAAAGTGTTGCAAAATTCATCAACTGAATTGCAATGATTGAGCATCAAATCTTGAGTACAACTTGTAAATTCCACAAATTATTCAAATTCAAGTTCATATTTACAACAGTTTCATAAACTATAACTCAATTGTTATGCTGTTTCAGTTAATAGATTTAAGACAACAAACGTTTATAGAGTCAGAGCAGATTTGTGGCGGAATTTCGAGCTCTTGCCTTCTTATTTTTCAATGAATTGGTGACATTATGTCGACTTCTTTAACGAGTAAAACAATGTTATTTTTTAACATATTTAAACAGACAAATAAAAATTTTGAAGCCTGAAAGGATGTGCCGATATCGATATTATATCCATATCTAATTAAACCCGAAAATATTCTATTAAAGTTAGGAAAAGTCCATAAAATAGCTTAAACAAAATCTTCCTTTCCTGCTTTTTTATATTATATATTCTCAGTAGTTTTTATGTTGAAAAAATTAAGCTTAAATAAAACAAAATACAAAATATATACAAAAACTCCATTAACTAATTTTTTTTATAATGCTATTGTATTCTGTTAAAATATTTTCATGAATAACTGAAATTTTTCCAACTCTTAACGTTGAGATTAACAAAGAATTTTCTTTGCCTCTGTCTGAATATAATTGATTGCCTGTTATATAATGATTAGTAATCATAATCATTAGTAATTAGAGTATTTTTGATTAAAAGTCGAATTAATGATTAATCTACGATTATTTTGGGTTTTGCCCAGTTATTCAATGATTACGATTATAAAAAATCAAAAATAATCTAAAATTATTACAATTATACAAAAATAATCAGAAATAATCAAAATAATCAAAATAATCAAAAATAATCTTTTTGAGTATTTGGATTATATTTGATTTTTTCGGATTATTTTGGCTACTTTGAATGTGAAAATTTAAAATAATTTGATTAATATTAAATAGTCATAAGTTATCAAAAATAATCAGAAATAATCAGAAAAAAATCGAAAATAATCCGAATGCTCAAAAAGATGATTTTTGATTATTTCTGATTATTTTTGAATAATTGTAAAAATTTTAAATTATCGTAAACATTAAATAATAACAAATTTTTCAACGGCGAATTAAGTGGTCACTACGATTATTTCCTGAAATAATTCAATTGATTCAAATCGAAATTTAGCTGCATACCTGTTAAATTTCGATTAGAATTACTTATCAATTGGAATTATCGTAATCTACGCTCAATAATCTACGATTATCCGAGTAAAACCACCAAGTAGGCAATTGAAAAGACGTAAATCTGTCAAATCAAGGGCAACGTAAATTCAGAGACACGGAATCATTTACAAAATACACACGCTGCGTTTCATAGTTAAGTGATCAAATTATTCCAATATATGCATATATATATTTTCTGTGAGAGACACGAGAAGTGAGAGTGAGAGTGAGAGAGAGAGAGAGAAGGAGAAGGAGAAGCAAAGAAGACACAATGCCAACCTCAATGCCATGCGTGACACGAGCTGCACGGTCCTTGCATCCGGATTGCTATGATCGACTCGGCCGCAAGATCGGCCTCGAATTGCAGCGTGTGCAGCGTCCGAGCCAAAAGTCATCGAGCCAACAACAACAGCAGCAGGGCAAGAAGCAGCTGCGTCTGCGCATCTGCGAGAAGATGCAACAGGAGTCGCTGTTGCAGCAACAACGCGCCGTTGGCTTCCAATTGTCGAGCGGCCCGGGCTCCAAGTCGTTGACAAAGCCACGTGCTCTGCCGCCCGGCACAGTGGCGCCACCTGCCGCTCGTATTCCGCTGCGTCGGCCGGAGAAGCCGACGAAGCGCAAGGGACGCGGCGGCGAAGCGACATATTTCCAGGTGCTCGGCCAGCCGTGGGAATCACGCGGATTTGCCGAGCTGGCCAAGTTGGATGTGGAGCGCATGAAGGCCGCGCGTCCGCCCACCGCCGAGGAGCTGCTGGCCGAGCAGGAGCGCCACCAGGAGGAGGAGCGCCACAACAAGGCGGAGGAGGAGCGCGTGCGCAGCCATTATCACGAGATCGACGAGGCGCGACGGGAGCGCGAACTGGAAGTGCAGCGCCAAATCGACGCCGAGGCCGATGGCGATGACGAGGAGAAGGCGGCGGAGGCGAGACGGCTCATGGTACTGCACAAGTCACTGCAGGTACGGCTATTCGACAGTTATCGATATCCACACGATATAAACCCGATAGGTAGTGCACATTGCATAGGCAGTAAATTGATCAATTAATGATATATATCAAAGAGTAATGCAAGTAATCAATCAGAGCCATCTCATGGTACTGCACAAGTCACTGCAGGTACGGCTATTCGACAGTTATCGATATACACACGATACAAACCCGATAGGTAGTGCACATTTTATAGGCAGTACATTTATAAAAGAGTATTTCAAAAATTCTACAGTCGATTTTGAATTTGTGACTCCTGAAGGTATTGCCTGCAAGTGCTCCAAGTTATCGATATACACGATAAATTCCTCGATAAAAAATATACATTTTAGAAGCAGTAAATTTGTCAATCAATGATAATTCCAGATAATCAATCAGAATTTAACAGTTGATTTTGAATTTGTGACTCCTGAAACTTTTGCCTGCAAGTTTACCAAGTTATCGATACACACGATAAATTCCTCGATAAGTAGTGCACACATTATATGTGTAGTTACGATATCAAGAGGTCCCACATGTTATCGATAAAAGTTTTACAGCCAATTAGCTGGACTGTAATCTTCATGTTTTGCAAATTGGCGTCGCTATGTCGCCTTCGTCATCGTCGAAGAGAAAACAATCACAACAGTTAAAGTAATGTCTTGTTGATCGATAACTGACAGCTATCGAAAGATAAGTAATCGATTATTGATGATTTTTGTCATTTGCATCAGAAAACAGTTAAAGTAAAGTCTTGCTGATCGATAACTGACAGTTATCGATAGTTTAGTAATCGATTATTGATTAATTTTATCAATTGCAACAGAAAACAGTTAAAGTAAAGTCTTGCTGATCGATAACTGACAGTTGTCGATAATTTAGTAATCGATTATTAATGATTTTTATCATTGGCAATCGTAAACAGTTAAAGTTATGTCTTGCTGATCGATAACTGAGAGTCATCGATAGTTCAGTAATCGATTATAGATGATTTTTATCATTTGCAATCGAAAACAGTACTCTAACTGTCGATAATTTAGTAATCGATTATTGATTTTTGTTTCCATCCATTCCATTTTGCAGGCGCGTCACGCCACAGACGAGCGCGTTCAGACCGCGATCCGTGCGATTGGCGCGGCGAAATGCAGCGCGATGTGGACGGCCCAGATCGAGGAGCGCGCGATGATGGAGCGCGTGCAGGAGGCGCACGACGTGGAGCAGGCGCGCAAGGACACCGCGTTCAACGAGTCCAAATGGGGCTCGCTGCCGCATCAGGAGCTGCTGGCGCACAACAAGCGCCTCGAATTCGGCGCTGCCGTGCGCCAGCAGATCAACGATCGTCGGCAGCTGCGCCATTTGGCCGAGGAGCGGCGACGCGACGAGTCGCGTCAAATGCGCGACGCGTACGACGAGTACAAGCGCTACCAGCTGGATCAGAGTCTGGCCAACGGGCAGCGGAAGAAGCATTACCGCAAGGAGCTCTTCCACTACATACAGCTGCACCAGGACTTCGGGCGCTTGCTGTGCGAGCAGGAGCGTCGCGACGAGCTGCGCGCCAACGAATACGTACTGCAGAAGGAGCAACAGCGGCTGGAGCAGCGTCAGCAGAAGGCAGCAGCGGAGGCGGACAAGGCGCGCAAACGGGACGCGCTCTATGTGATCCAGCAGAAGATACTCGACGCCAAGGACAATCGCGAGGAGATGCGTCTGCTGGCCGAGCACGAGCGCCTGGAGCGCAAGTATCGGCTGGAGGAGCGACAGGCGGTCGAGCATCGGCGTCGTCTGGTCGCCGAGCTGCGTCAGGGCAACCGTCAGGCCATGGAGCAGCTGAACAAACTGAAGGCCTGCTACTACACGCAGCGTCAGCGGGAAATGGACGAGCTTAAGCTGGAGCGTGCACGGTACGAGCAGCAGCAAAAGGTCGAGCAGGAGCAGAAATTGGGGCGCAAGCTGAGTCTCTACCAGGGCGTGACCGCCCAAATGGAGGAGCACGAGCGCACACGTCGACGCGAGCTCGAGCAGGAGCGCGTGGCGAGCGAAAAGGCGCGTGCGCTGGAGGAGCAGCGCCAGAAGGAGATCGATATGGTCATCAGCGTCAAACTGGATGAGTTGGCCAAGAAACGTTGCTTGCCGGCAAATGCCATACAGTCGCTGACGGGCCGCGTTGCCAATGCAGCGCACAAGAAGCTGTCTCAACACTTTCAGCCCTAACTGCTGAAAAATCTACAGCAAATGGCAGTGGAGTGGAGGGGCCTGAAAACGGATGTGGAAAAAGCAGCAGCAGCACAAGAGTTGCTCTTCAATGTGTGTTATTTGTTCTGTTTCGTTGTTGTTCTTAGGTTTTGTGGAGTGGCAACAAAACAACTACACACACACACACACACATACAACCGTACATACACGAAGCGCGGCATTAAAACTTGAAGCATACTTTGCGGCGACAATTTGGTTTTATCCCTCTTGCTCTGCGAGTGAAGGAAAGTGGCAAGTGTGGAGGGGGCATGTCAACCACAGACTTTTTAACTCAACAAGTTTCACAATACACACACTACACACACACACACACACACACACACACACACATATACACACACACACATGTGTGTGCAGCTCATTAATGAGGATGAAAATTGGGAACAATCATTAAAACCAAACTAAATTCGACTCAAATACGAACAAACTTTGTAGATGTCGCGAGCTGAAAAGGAGAAGTACTATATATAAAAACAGACTGCAAACAGCGCACAGTGGGCCAAATGGTCATATTCCTGCCATGTGTAGCCAAATCACTTTAAAACAGTGGTGAGCACGAAATCTAAAGTTAGATGCCGCCGCTGACTCCCGGAGCCACTGCGTGCCCACCGCTGCCTTAAAAATAATTCATTTTGGTAATTTTTTTATTGCTGCAGAAACTCTTAAAAAACAAATATATATATTATTAAAAATGGGGCATTTTATGATGAATTTAGGTGAAAGAATTTTTAGGGGTCTCTTCTACTTTTTTTTTAAATTGAATAGTGATAATAGTGCATTTTACATTTAAATTTCAAAGTTTAATACAAAAAAAAAAGAAGAGACCCCCTAAAAATTCTTTCACTTAAATTCATCATAAAATGCCCTCTTTTAAATAATATATTTTTCAGATTTCTAAATTAGTTACACCTGATAAATCGAAATCAACAAAAGATTGATTTGTAAATTATTTAATTGGTTGCTTGTCGCACTTATCCCACTGTGCACTGTGTGGCAAGAGTGCTTGGCAATTTGTATGGCCTTCAGTTCAGTTCTGTTCAGTCGAAAGTCGCTGATTAATTGTATTGGATTTGTGGATTTATGTATCTCTGAAGAGAGTGAAGCCGAAGCTAAGCTTAAATGCTTTCCAAGTCTAATATATCTGCGAGATTAGATTAACCCACTACGGGGTCGAAATCAGTTTTTAATATATAGTGACTACTTAATCACAAGGAGGCAAACAAAATCAACATAAAGAAGCGACAATAAACTTCCAGTTGAACTTGTTCAACTTTCGTACTAACATTTTTATTATTTATATTGTGTGCTTAGATTATTTGGATATCAAGTTTGTTTTATTATTAGAAATTAATTCATCATTGTCAATAAACAAAAAAAATTACTAGAAACTTTTCAGCATTAAAATTTCAATTCGTAACTTTCGTCTTTTTTGTATTCAAGCCTTAATGATGAAAAGTCGTAAGGGTATTGTAAATATATATACATCAATACAACAATCGATTGTCAGATTTCAGTTTGAGCTCAAATCATTGTTGATTTCCTGCGCTTTGAATCTAGAAACAGGCAAGACAATGGTAGAAAAGCAGGAGCAGAGAAATAGAATTGGAAAGGAAGATGGACAAAAAGAGATATGAGGAAAGGGGGAAAGGGGTCGGGGGTCAGGGGTCAGCTTAAGTCTCGGTGCGTTGCCATTTGTTGTGAATTTTGCTGCTGCTGCGGCCTAATGATGTAGAAGAATATTGCCCTTGACTGATTTGAGATTTGAGCCAGTGTACGATGGGCACGATACGCGCTTTCTTTCACGAAGTGAACAATTATATTATTACACAAATTAATTTTTACAAGAGAACCAAACTATTTATATCGGCTGTTCAACTTTGCGGGTTCGAGAAGAACGAATAACTTAATTGCGGTTAGAAACAAGCTTTCCTGTTGTAACAATCATTTCTTTCTATGGAATTATCTGCCTCATAGCCCTAAAACAATTAAAAGTGCCACACAATTTAAAATAAAAAAAAGGAAACACCTTTCTTAGTATAACTACAAAACATTACAAATATGCAGAACATTTTAAAATTGTTAATCATATTTTAATATTAAGTTAAGAGAATTTCCTTAAAATTCATTCATTGCGACTAGCGCTTGAATCTTAAGTTATCTTAAGTACTAGGAAGAAAAACGAATAAATTCAAAATACACTGAAAAAATTAAATGAAGGCAGATTCGAACTGTCGCAAAAGGAGGAAAAAGGGATTAAAATAGGAGTTTTTTGCAGTTTTCAAAAAATTATAAAAAATAAAAGCGATAAGATTTTTAGAAAAAAATGTTTGCAGTCACTATAAGAATTGTTTTAAGAATTTTTTTGCATCAAAATATTTTTTTAAAAAAATCGAAGAAAAATCATAAGAACTATCTATGCATACAATAAAAATTGGGCTGTTGCATATTAGCTGAAACATAACATTTGTATCTGTCTGTTAAAATATATGTGCTTATTAATTCCAATTGCAGAAGAATGCAAAAAGTCTTCATAGTGCAGGCAACCAGTGCAACAAACGGTGGCAAGTTCAAAAACAAAAACAAATTGTGCTCTACTTGTTTTCTTGCTGTTTTCTATTGTTTCGTTGTTTCGTTGTTTGTTTGTTTATTTGTTTGTTTGTTTGTTTATTTATTTGTTTGTTTGTTGTTTCGGTTTCGTTTCGCTGCAATGGAAAAGCATTTATGTTATGACGACGCTGCCTCATAGTATTTTTTTGCCCATCTCGCTCGCTTTCTCTCTTTCTCTCTTTGGCAATGCTAAACTGTCATGGTAACAAAGATGCCCAACACACACACACACACACATAACCAAGTTGTTGTGTACATTGAATACATACATCGCCCTGCCCCGAGTGTACTCGGCTGCAGCATACCCTGTGCCCAGGCACTCTGATAGATTTGATGATGCGCCATTAAATGCTCGACTAATTGTTCATTTTACAACTGTATCTTTATGATGAAGTGAACCAATTTAAACCAAACTTGATCATAATGTGTAAGACAATAGAAAGTTCAATCCATATCATAACATATTTCCAAAATCAATAAACATTTTCATACTAAATCTTAGATTTCGATCAATCGTTTCAATGGCAGCTATATGATATAGTAGTCCAACTTCAATAAAAATTGGTTAGAACATATAAAACCACGCTAAATGCATAATCTGTCAGTTTGGTTGAGATATATCAAAGAACAAAAAAGTTTTTTATACTAAGACTTGATTTTCGACTGATCGTTCCTATGGCAGCTATATGATATAGGCATCCGAACCAAATTTAAAAATAAACTTCATCTGCATGCATTATCCAGGAGCCTACATAGCAAGTTTCAAGTCTCTAGCTCATTGCACAAAGCCATTATACCCATTTTTCTCCATTTTCAATGGGCGCAGGGTATACAAAAAGAGCATAGCATACTTTTTAGTGCATGTGAGTATATTCGAATATGTGTATGTGTGTGTAGTAAGCTCAAAGGCCCAATCCACCCACTGGACCCAATCAGCAGAGCATCAGCTAACCACAAAGGCAGCAACAACAGCTGTCCAGCAAATCAGAAAAACTATACACACTGAAATGAAGAAAATCAAGAAAAAGAAGCAAAAGCAAAAGCAGAAGAGAGGAATAGGAATATGTATAGTAAAAACAAACAATAGTAAAACTGATTAAGTCGGAAAAACCACATCAAGCTAAACGATGATGAAGAAAAGACCAAAAGATTACGAGCAGGACTCGCAGGATTCACAACAACGCGACTGGGGAAAGGGAGAGTTGTTAGCTAAGAAGAAGCAGAAGCAGAGCAAGAAGATGAAGAAGAAAGGGAAAGGGAACGGGAACGCGAATTGTGAACCACGCGAAGTCCGCTCACACACACAATCGATGGGGGCCCGCATTTTGTTGTGTGTGTGGAAGTGGAAGGAAATGAAAAATAATGCGGGTCTTAGGGATTGCACTGTGTGTGTGTGTGTGTGTATTTGTATTGGCCACAAGAAATGAAAACGAAGCAAAAGTTGAGGGTTGAGGGTTGAGCAACAACATGAAAATGAAAATGAACAAAAAAAATATATATGTATATTAGGGCGGGTCAATTTTTTTTTTTTTTGCAAAAATCGTCCACCAGCTTTGAAATTTACGTTGAATTCTAAGAATATTTCACCAAGAAACTATCTGTCCAAAATCAATTCCTATGTGAATTCCTATTTTGGGGAACAATTCATTAGGGGGTCTCTGCTGTTTTTTTTTTAAATGTATTAAAAAAGTTAATTTTTTAATAAAATTTCTAAATTCCATAGAAAAAAAACTAGCAGAGAAACCCTAATAAATTGTTCACCAAAATTCATCATAAATCGCCCTATTTTTGTTTTTTTTTTTGAGAGTAGGGTCCGATCGTAGACTAATACCATATACCTTAACCTAACGTCTTCATGTTTTTTAGCGGAGGCTAGGAATTGATTTTAGAGACATAGTTTTTTGGTGAAAAATTCTTAGAATTCATCGTAGATTCCGATTCTGGTGGACGATTATCACGTTTTTTTCGATCCGAACAAATTGAGCCGCCCTAACGTATATGCTATATAAGTATAAAAGGCAAGAAATGCTGCCACACATATCGAATAATTGAAAGGATTCGCACAAGCTTCGCAAATGACACAAAGACACAAAGCAGATGGAGAAGGCGAAGGAGAACGAGACCAAGCTAGAGACTTTGAAGCGACAATTTGTTAGATATGATAGTAATGCACAATGACAGCCAAGCAAGAGCCGAGCAAAAAGAAGAGTGGAGAGCAACAATGACAGCAAAATTAGTCATTGTCCCCCTAACTGAAAACAACGACTTATCCACATGCCAAACACATTTGCATACGTATGTAGATAAGCACACTCACATACATATACATATATGAAGAGAGAGAGAGATGTGTGTGTGTGTGTGTCTGACAATTATGTACAATTTACTTTGCATAGCACTCGAGAGCAACATTCTGTGCTGTTTTTCAAGCTCAAGAAAGCCACAATCAAGACAAAAATATTATAAAAATGGGCTTAGAATGTAGGTAGTTGTCAAGCTAGTTAGCATTCTGTGTTGCCAACAACCACAAGACATAAAAAAATCTCTGAATGCAAAACTGCAAAACGACAAAAAAACACAACTGTTTGAAGTGTTTTGAATATGTTGTACAACTGTCAAAGTTAAGAATGAAAATGGCATGTACATACATTTATTATTATTATCAGTAGCAAAAAGTTTTCAACTCTGATAACACAATAAAAATATCATCTTGTTATGTTGAGTTGTCAGTTGAGTTGCACTCTTCATGGCTTATACACACTGAATAAAACTTAAAGTTCAATGCGCACTGTCTAAGAACCAAAACTAACACAAAAAAATTGATAATTCGCATATTGTTACCAAAAATTGTGACACACGTTGGGCGCCAAATGCATTTTAGTCTCGCGAAATGTATCTAATTGGAAACTTTTATATCATGAAATACTCAATCATTAAGAAGACAAGCTAATGATGTCTGGCGCCCAAATATGGCAATTCATGGCGCCCAACGTAGGGCACCATAGTCGATAGTCAGTTAAGTTGCACTCTTGATGGCTTAAATACCCAGAATTTAGCTAAAAGTTGAATAAAATGCAAAACTAACTAAAAAATTAAAGATATTGTAAAAAATTCGCATATTGTTACCAAAAATTGTGACACACGTTGGGCGCCAAATGCGTGTATGGCGTTCAAAATGGCTCACAAATGTCACGCAAAATGTATCGAATTTAAAACTATTATATCATAAAATATTCTATCATTAAAAAGACAAGCTAATTATGTCTGGCGCCTAAATTTGACAATTCATGGCGCCCAACGTGGGGCATTAAAATGCGCCAATATCAAAGAACGTTCGCTCACTCACACTTGAACAATTGAAAAGCTTACTAGCTATCAGTAATCAGGATATACCATGCGAATGCGAGTGCAGCTGTTGTGTTGAGTTTCGGTTGCACCAAAATGGCTGGAATAATCATTGAACAAGTTAAAAGCGTTAGAAACTAGAGAGCAGGCATTTCTTTCTCTTTTTTTTACTGTGGTAAGCGTGAGTTATGGTGAGATTAAAAATGTTAAAAATCGAATCCAGAGAAAGCGACATGAATTTTGAGGCTTTGTGATTCGGATGAAGCTGCATTTTGTGGTGAATTCAAATTATGCATGGTGATAGCTGAGCACTTGAGGTGACTTTTGAAGTGGATTGGCAACAATTGTGAACGTGAATGAACGTGATTACAATAAAATATTAAATTGATCATTAAATTATATATGAGTGGAGAATGCAGTGCAAATTCTATTGGCAAATTTCAATTGGATTTCATATTAATTATAATAATTATATCATATTATTATAGCTCAAGTCCAGTTAAGAGCTGGATATTGAGCACACTTTTTCTGAAGCTGAAGCTTTTCATATTTGCTAACCTTGTGTGGGGTATTTCGCATTTGGAAATTTTGTGATTTTGCTTGCATTGTTTGAATTTGAATTTAGGATTTTGATTTTGGATTCAAGTGAGGCAGATTCGATTGGTGATTTGATATCTATATATATATTCGATTTTGATTCGATTTTTAATTTAGCTTTTCGTGTTTTACTTTTTCTTTTTATTTTTTGATCTTGAAATTGATTTTTGGTTTATTTTCAATTTGTATTGAATTTGTTATACTTTTGTTTAGCTTTTTTTTTGGCTGTTGGGTGTGCAATGGTGAGTTTGGCGCTTTTGTACAAAATGGAGTCGAGTTTGAATTGCGAGTTGAAGTTGATTTGGATTTGGCTTTAAAACTTTTCCGATATGCTATAGATGCGCTTAACGCTCACGCACTTGCGTCGCAGTCGCTCGCACTCGATCTCCCGGAAGTCGGCGTGCGAACCACCGGAACTGGAACTCGTGTTGGCCAGGCAATGATTCGCCTCCACTCCGCCGATTGTTGACTGTCCACCGATGCCAATGTCGTCGATGGCAATGTGATGTATGTGATGAATTCGCGGCGCCAGTTGAGAAATTGCGCAAATATTTGGCTCACTATTTGCAGCACCTGCAGCTGGTGAGCTGGTGTTGTTGTGACTGGAACGGCAGCTGGTACCGGAGCTGGTACCGGTACCGGAACTGGTACCGGCACTGGAGCTACACGATAAATTGTCGTCGTCCTCTGGCTCTTGCTCTTGCTCCTCCTCTTCGCACTGCGGACAAACGGTATCGTTATCGTTATCGCGCTCAGTGGCTCGTCGTACTCGTCGCTGTGATTAATTGATTGATGCTGATTGGTGCTGATGATCGCTCGCTTCAGCTCAAGCACAAGTGGCGAGGCGTTGGCCAAAACGGGGGGCACCAACTGCGGCTGACAGTCAAAGAGTCCCAGACTCGCCGCCGATTCCCCAGCTGGCAACGGCTGTGTCGTTATCACGGGCGGTACACCGAGCCGTACACCGTGCGCCGTACCGTGTGACTCCGGATGGATGCGATTGTCCGAGTTGGTTGTGGAGAATTTCGATAGCAGTGACTTGGAGCTGGCCTTATTTTTCAGCTGCTGTTGCTGCAAATAGTAATAGTCGCGTGGCAGCGACGATGTGGCGTGCAACGGATCCTCTGGATCGTAGTAGCCCAAGGCCAAGGGTCGAAACAGGCCCGGTGTGCTCAATGAATGCGGTTGCTGTGACTGTGACTGCGATTGCGAGTGTGACTGTGACTGCGACTGCTCCTGTTCAAATGAATCACTAATCACACTGGCCGTGGAGGCGGTGGGCGTGGTACTGCTCAGGGTCGATTGGGAGCCAGCGTTGGCGTTGGCGTTGGCGTTCGCCGCAGCGGCAGCGGCTGCAAATTGGGCGCCAAATTGGGCGCCAAGCAATGGCGTTAAGCCGGCTAGGAATTGTTCCTGCTGCTGCTGCTGGCGCTGTTCGTCGAGTTCGCGGCGATAGGCCTCGATCTGATCGCTGGGCGAGGGCGTGTTGCTGTGGATGCAGCCTTGAAAGAAATCCAATGCTTCGTACAGGATAAAACACAGGCCCAGGACAAGAAATGTCTCCATCATAGGGAACTGACAGCCATTGGAAGTTGACGGCCAACGAAACGAGCGAAACGAAACGGAAACGAAACGATAACGAAACGGAAACGACACGAAACACTAAACGATAATCGATAACGATATCGATAAATGCAACAAATTTTAGCACCGAACTGCAAGCGAAACGTTCGACAATTAAAACATTTACCGCTAACCGTTTTAGCCGCTCAACCGTGCTAGCACTATCGCTCGCTCGCTCGCTCCGCGCACTTATTGCTGTCTCTTTTCAATTACTTCTTCACTTTCAGTCGTTCCGCTTTAACGCGGCTGTTGCTTATTTGCTTTGAATTGAATTCCTTCTGCTTTTTGACACTTTTTTTGGCACTTCATTTTCATTATTTTCATTTTTAGCTTCACATTTTGCTGCTCGCTTTTCTCTTTCTCTTTCGCTTTGCTTTTCTTTTGTTATGCAACGCAAATTAATTTCGAATTTGTTTGCAGTCGTTTTTCGTTGTTGTTGTTGTTGTTGCTGTTGTTGTTGCCTTTTGTGCGCTTTTCATTTGCATAAATTAAATGCCACTTTTTGCTCTCTATCTCACTCTCAGCCTCATACTTTGTATTTAGAGAGAGAGAGAGACAGATGGATAGTTAGATATATATATATTTATTCAAATATACAACACATAGTTACACATATATTAACACATAGACATAGACATAGATACATTTAAAGACAAAGATAAAAAAAAAATATATATTTATTTTTATTTATTTTCTTTTTTTTTGCTGTGCGTGTGTGTGCGTGTGTGTTTGTGCGCGGAACGTGGTGAGAATGAAACAACAGGCAGACTTTTACACTGATCAACAATAAGAGTCGCAAAAAACAGTCTTTATATTTGTATTATTATTATTATTTTTTTTTTTTGAAAGAAGACAATAAAAAAAAACAAATACAAAAATATATAAAAATAATATTATTTTTTTTAAAAAAAAAGTTGTTTCTGCTCAAATTTTACTATTAAATTTTTTTTCTAAACGTAAAAAACAAATACAAAAATATATAATAGTTTTATAAAAAAAATGAAAAAGTGATCTTACAAGAAAGATATTTTCACTATTTTCATTATTAATATCATTTTTTTTAACATTTTTTTTTTATATTTTTAAATTTTATTCGAAAATTTGTATTTATTTTTTTTTAAATTAAGGCGAATATTCAAAAATATTCGATTCAATTTCATTTATTTTCAAACACAACATTTTTTTAGAAAAACACCATAAAATCAATCAAACTGTTTTCTGCATGTTAAATATTATATATTTAAAAAAATGATATTTCTTATATGTATCTCCTATATTTGTGTTTGTTATTTTATTTAAAAATATTAAAAGCGAATATTTGTTGATGATTTTCTTTGCAGTGTATAAGCTATATACATAAAATATTTACATAGATCGGTACTTGGAGATTGCGCTTAAAATGTGTGTTTGACTCGTACTTTGCCCAAAAGTATGCAGTGATTTTTGTTCATTCCTCTTTATTTGTATTTTTTATATCACTTGCAATGTGTGTGCAGGTGTGTATGTGTGTGTTTATAACGCGCATAAAAACCAAAAGTAAAATGCGAAAAACATAAAAAATAAAGGCAAAGAGGAAGCGGCAACTTTGTTGCCTTTGGTGTTGGCGCTGTTGAGCACAGCTTAGAGATAAGTCCGTCTCCCTCTTTCTCTCTCTCTTCTTTATCTGTCTCTCTCAGCTCATAAACCTAACAAACAGCTGAGAAGCCCCTAAACATCCGTTTGTATAGAAATGTATAGAAATGCCAAAACAGCAAAGCGAAATCGCAGAATGAAAGCCCAAAACTTGAGCGGAGTTTGTTGTCGGGGCAATGCGAGAGCGGGAAAACCTGCATTAAAAAAAATACTTGAAAGGAAAAGCCGACACAGACTAAAAGAGAAAACTTAATTACATGGCTTAGGTATAAACACATGAAATTATCTAAAATCTGAAATTCATGTGCTTCTCTTGTGGATTATTTGCAGCAAACAAGCTTAAAACTGTTGGAAACAGGCACTGAAAATAACTGTTATTGATCGAAATTTCAACTCAAAAAATCACATTGCGATTTTTGTTTAAAATACATCAAATTGTTTGTTTATATTTGAGTTTAAAATAAATAAAAGTCTCTAAAGACTTTTAATTGTAAAGAAACAAAATAAAAATCTCAAAAAACTATTATTTTTGAATTGAAAACATATAAGTCCTTAAATACTTTTATGATTTGAAAGTGTTCTTAAAAGTCTTTTAAGAATATCTTTTGTTAATACTCAAGTTAAACATTCCAAATTTTCAGCATATGTAAATTTGGTTATAAGGAAGATGATAACCTTATTTACATAAAACAATCAAAAGAAAAAAAAATCAAATGTAATCATTATTTTTGATTTATCTAATAAAAATCAATATTAATAATTATTTATAATAATTGTTATGCATGATTTATAACGTAAAAGTCTTAAAGTAATTATTAAATGTAATTTTTTTTTATATTCCTCAACAGTTTTGATCCCTGGTTGGAAATTTAACGCAAAGACACTCAATCTCAATCAATCCTAAATACTTTAGCCATATTTAAAATTTAAATACTTAAAAAAGTCACATTTCATTTGTCAAATTGTATATGTTTACATAGTTCAAGTGCAAAAAACTTTAAATTGTGGCAATAGTTATAATATTCAATACACAGAATACAATAAAAAACGAACAAAATAATCCGTAGAGCAAACACAATACAGTTCTTTAATAATTCCCATTGTGGCAGATGGAGAAATTTGAGAAATTTGCACATTCAATAAAGTTTTCATTGTCTGCTCGTCGCTATTGAAAAGTTCGATAGTTCGATTGTACGGACTATTTGTTGACATGGCAAAACATTCATAAAAAATGCACACAAAAAGTCGGAAATAAAAAGGGAAAAGAGAGCAAAGAGCTAGACTCATGAGTTTCGGCTGGGCGAAATGGAAACAAGCGTCTGAAATACATTTTTATTTGTATTTCTTTGATTTTAATTTCCCTTCTGCCTTTTTTGGAAGTCCGAAAATCAAAGCTTTATACAGTCATCAAAAAGTATGCAGTCCATGATAGAATGGAGCTGAATTCCAAGTCTCTTTTTCTGTCTATATCTATAGGCAATCAATAAACACAAAAAATAATAATATTTTTTCTGAAATTAGCTCTTGAAAAGTCTAAACTATATGAAGTTTCCAAAAATGCGATCAAGCTCGTAATTCATCTGATTTTAAATGCTCCAAATCTATTTATTAAGAAAAATTAAATTAAAATTCATATTTATTGCATATTTTTACTTTTTGTAATGCCTGGAATTTATAACTTTGCAGACAATTCGGATCTCTTAAGTTTCTCATCTATTTATCACAGAATGAAAATAATTCAGAGTCGAATAATTTTGTGTTTAACTAACATTAATATCTAGGCATTGCATTTATATTCATTGAAAACCAAATGCATTGCACAATTGCTTTCTGAAAAAATCAAATGAATGCCAAATTGTTAAATTCCAACGCATAAAATTCGAAACGAATCGAAATGCATTGAAATTTGTTATTGTTATGGTTATTGCCAGATTCTCAATGAAATACAACAAATGAAAACTGAAATGAAGAAGCTAATTGAAATAATAAAGGCAAACAAAAAAAAAATTAAAACAATTTTTGCATCCGATTTTTGCATAAATATGTTTTAATTATTTGCAGACATTTCATACAAGATTGCCACCATATAAATAAATTATTTTGTTTATATGAATATAATTATTTACATAATTGAATACAGGCATTTAATAAATGGTATATACAAGTATAAAAATTACAGAATATCCTAATAACAGATATTAAATACGAACGAGCAAGAATAAAACCAATTTTCAGAGATTTAAAATCAATTATTTGCGGCTAAAACTATTGCCAATAAAAGCCCGAAAGCTAATGATACCGTAAATAATGATGGCTTTGAATTTAAGCAATTGTTATGGCCGATATAATTCAACATTTACATTCAGCGCATGAATCGTGAATCATGAATCATGAATGATTCACACTGGAGAGGGAACATTTGCTCAGTGATTTTGATGTTAGCCAGGGAAGGGAATTGAATATGCAAGATGAATGAATGAATCTGAGGCATCTCAAGACATTTACCGCAATTTGCAGCTATAATAACAATCGCCCAGAAATATTTACAAATCCAAAAAAAAGGAAAAGGAAAAACAAACAGTTGAAAATAAAGGAAAACACGAAAAAATTGCAAGTGAAAATGAAAACACTTTGCAAGAAAAATACTACAACTCGTACAGCAAGTGAAGCTCGACCCAAAGATGATGTGTTTTTACCTCCCCTCTCCACCCCTCCTTCTCTTCTTTATCCTTTATTTCCTTGCCCTTTGCCACTTTTCCCTTTCGCACAATCGATGATGCGGAAAAGGGTGCGGAAAAAGCAATCACAGTCACCATCACAGTGTGGCCATCATGTGTGTGTACGTGTGTGTGCACAATCACTCTTCTCTTCTCTTCTCCCTCTCTTTCTCTGTCTCAGTCGCTGTTTCGTCACAGTCACAGCTTCAGTTTCCACATCAAAATGCACAACGTGCCGTTATTTATGGCTTTGGGAGCAAGCTGCGATGCTGCCCACCGTTAAAGCCACAAATCGAAAGAGCAATCTCTTCCCACTCACTCTCTCTCTCTCTCTCCCTCTCCCCCTCTCTCTATCTCTATCTCACTCTCCATGACAACGCTTAAGCCAGAACAGAACAGAACAGATCAAGCTGGCAAGGCTGACCTAGGGCTGCATACAAGCATCGATATAACAAATATCGTTATAAATATCAATTAATTGCCCATTATAATTCTCAACTGGTTCTAGCCGCATAAAGCGGACATGTCAAGAAACAGCTAACACTGAGCTTTGTGCTGTTGTTTATTGCTTGATACCAACAAAATATAAAATTATTAAATGCTATTGTAGCTGTACATAAAATTGCAGTATGCAGTATTGGTAATTTATTAGTCAAGTAAGAACAATTGCAAACACATACAGTGGCTCACAGCTTAAAGTATGCACAATTTTTTTTACTTTAACAGCTATGTAAGTCAAGTCTTCACATTAAAAAAAATATACTTGAAAAGGTCGTTTCAATTCCGCTTTTATGTACGAGTCACTTTTAAAAACTGTTTTCCTCGATTTAAAAAAAAAAAATTTGTAATGATAAAAAGTTTTAAAACAATTCTAAGAGAAACAAAAAACAATTTTCAAAAATATTTTTGCCGGTTTTACAGGTCGAATTTCGCTTAATCCCGATAAAATTGACTCAGCTATGCTGTGTGAAAATTTCAGCTTTTTAGCCTTAACCGTTTGGCCTACACGTTGACTCCCAGTCAGTATGACAGTATACAAGATATCGATATCACCATAATATCGATACCCAGCCCTAGTCTGAGCTCCAAGTTGTAACACACACACAAACACACACACTCACGCACGCACTCACACAGCTTGCATTGCAGTTTGGCGGCTTTAATCTCCCACCTATCGCCATTTTCATTTTCTTATGCAACTCGCAGCTCGCCAAATTGCTGAGCTCTTTGCCCCACCCCTTTCCCCCGCCCATCACTCGACAGTTACAAAACGTTTCGTGTTTCAACTCAATTTGCTGGCAACTTTTGCTCGATTTGCTTCGATTTTCAGTTTGATTTTCATTCGTTTTCTCTTTTCATTTTGTTTGCTGCGTTTCTCGTTTTTTATTATTATTATTATTATTATTATTTTGCAAGGCACTCTAATTAAATTTTTAATGTATAACTGTATGTGCGTGAATATCTCTTTCTCTTTCTCCCTCTCTCTCTCTCTCTTACTCTCTTTCTGTCTCCTTCTGCATAGAGTGAAAAGTTTTGGTTCAACTTCAAACAAATTCCAAGTAATTGCACATTGAAATTGGCAGCAGCAACAACAACAACAACAAAGAAACAGACAAGATTTTGTTATTTTAATTTTTCTGGCTGCTGGAATGCATTCTAAGGATAAGGATAAAGTTATTGAAGAGCTTAGAGCAAATGAGCATTCATTTATGTGCACGTTAACTTTACAAGATTGTCCAACTGTCTGAGCGAGATAGAGAAACAGAGAGAGGGAAAACGAGAATCCTATCCCATATGGGATTTGGCATTTCGGACACTGCTGCTTTACACGATTGTCTAAGTATCTAAATTAGATGGAGAGGTAGCGAAAGAAAAAGATTAAATTTCAATAAGTCTGATGATAGATTACAGGGTAAGCCTGAGTCAGGTAGCCTGTCTATAATATTATTTAAAACAACATCTCTCTCTCTCTCTCTAACTTCCACCAATGTCTATTATTTTTTTAATTTCCCTTCCCTTTCTCACTCTCTTTTGTTATAGAATGAAACAGCAACAAAAAAATAAAAACAAAAAAAGGGATAAAACAAAGTGAAGCAAAGCATTAATTTGCTTTTTGTTATGAAATTAAATTCCAGAGTATTTTTCTTCGTCTTTTTTTCATGTTTTGCATGGCATTTAATTAAAGAACAAGACACAGTGGATAATTGAGGGAAAGAGAGGAAAATGCAGATAGAGAGATAGATAGAGAGAAAGAGGGAGAAAGCATTTGTTGACGCCATGGTCAATAGAAAGAGGAATTTAAATGAATCAGACGAGTTTTAAATGCATTTAGATATTTCCAGATACTTTTAATCATTATAAATTATTTAAAAGATAAACTATTTTCAATAAAAAGGAAAAAAGGAAATTATTACAAAATGTTTAAGTTAATTTTAAACATTTTATATGTTTCAGTGTCAATTATTTAATTTTTTTCTTGATCTGGTAACAGGACAAGTGGGATAAAGTCGAGTTCCCGTCTAAAGTATACCCGTTACTTATTTAAATATAAAAAAAAGAAATTTCTATGGCATACTTTTAGGCACCTACATTGCTTAAAAGTTTGAAATAGCCATTAAATTGTTTTCTTTTCTGTTAATAGTGTACTTAATTCCTAATTGTGCCGTTGTTTTTTGTGTCTATTCGGAACTACAAGCATTCATTGGTGAGCTAATTTATTAATTAGTGCGTCCGACTTTTCTGGTTGCCCCCTTTGCCGTCCCTTTATCTCATTAATTAAAATCTCCAAATCTTTAGCCATAATTTCTTCATTTTTCCTCTGGTCTAGGGCTATTCGCAGTAATATTGGGTGTTAAACGCCTTATCTTTGATGTGTGATTCCTTGTTTTTGTTTTTTTCCTAATCAAGTTACCTCAGCATGTCTCTTTACAAAATTTTTGGCTAGCCTAGTTCACCCTGATTTATCTGTCACCTTTTCATTACTTTAGCAATATTTTCATTGAAATAGCTCACTTCAAATCAGAAGCCCAGAGGCGAAACAACTTTATTTTTGTGTTTTTTGTGCTTATTTTGTTAAAAAGTGAAACCTATAATTATATATTTTGTTGAATAGCAATATGGTAATTGTTTACAATGCTATATTGTTGTTCGCAGATTTCGGGTTTTTTAAAAATCGTTTCTATTTTTTCTTTTTCGGAAAGTGAACTTCTAAATTTAAATATTCTGTTGATATCAATTCTGTATTTGTTTTGATGCAGCATTGCTATTTGCAGTTTTCGGGCCTTTTTGAAGACTAAATTTTTATCTTTAAATTGTTTTCTTTTCTGTTAATAGTGTCATTCATTGGTGAGCTAATTTATTAATTAGTGCGTCCGACTTTTCTGGTTGCACCCTTTGCCGTCCCTTTATCTCATTAATTAAAATCTCCAAATCTTTAGCTAGCACGGACGTCTTTAGTATTTCCATTACTTTGTGCATTTTGGAAGATGGACGCTTTAGACTAAAGACTGGATTGCTGCGCTTCAATACATTCTGCGATGCCTTGGCCAGACGCGCCTCAGCGGCGCCAGAGGACGACCGACGAGAGGATCCGCCGCTGTTGCTGTTGATGTCCATCTTTTTTAGCTGCGCCAACAGATCAATTTCATGTTCTCGTTTATACCAATTCTGTGTTGGTTATGTTGCCGATTTGTATGCACGGATTCCACACTTACCAAATAAAAGATATTACGTTATTGTTAAAAAAAAGCCATTACTATCATTCTTTTTGATCGATCTTGTTAAGATTTAGTTGGATGATTGCTTATTATTGTGAAAACGGATAGACGGACAGACGTGCGGATTCTGAACAAGAATATATAGATTTGATAGAGTCGGGGATACTGTCTTCTGCCTTAAACATTCATTTCAACGTATACAATATACCCCATCACTTATTTTGCATGTAACGGACATAGAATTTACAAATCTCATGTGAAAGTTATCCTGACCCTTTGGCATAGAAGTGAGTGAAGGAAGCGGCAACAACGACAACTGCAGTTGATTTTTTGTTGACTGCCACAGTCACTTCATTTTGTCAACTGCAACTGCTGTGTGTATGTGTGTGTGTATGTGTGTGTGTGTGTGTGTGTGTGTGTGTGTGTGTGTGTGTGTTGTCCACAACTGAGAACTGCTGCTGAAAAGTAAAAAGTAAACCAACATAAGTGTTGCGACGTTTCGTTTCGTTTCGTTTTCGTTGTTGTTATTCTTGAGTCACTTTTGCTTCGCTTCTTCTTCTGCTCTTCTTGCTTCCCTTTTGTCTTGTTGTTGTTGTCATTTCTTTGGGCCTGAACCATTTTAACCTCTTTTGGGCCAAGCAGGCAACTGCTGCAATGCTTTAAAGGACAGACAGACGGAGAGATAGACAGATTGTTGTTGTTGTTGTCACTGGCCTTGCCTGCAGCATATATGTATGTATATACATTCATATATATACACAAGTACATATGTATATTTTTAAATGTGCCCCAAATTGTTGGCTGCCTCGAAACCAACAACATGCAAATTGTTTGCTGCGGCTTGTCAACTGCAGCAACCTTCACCTTGTTGCCTGTTTCAGCCTTCCGCCTACACGTTGCCACGCCCACCCTTTTTTGCCGCAGCAAAACAATTTTCATAGAAAAAACAAGCGGGAAAGGTTAAAGTCGAGTTACCAACTTAAACATACCCATTATTAACTGAAATGTATAAAAAAAAATTTGTTGCATACTTTTGGGCAGTTGCATTTCTTTAAAGCTTAAAACAGCCATTACCACATTTCTATTTGTTCTATCTTGTTGAGATTTGATAGGATTACAGCTAATAATATTGGTTAACGTTTGCAAGCAATAAAATACGAATACACCATACCCTATCACTTGTTTTTTAAGTAACGGGTACAAAACAGTAACGGGGAAAGGCGAAAGGAAAACAATTATAAAATTTTGTTGCAATTGCAGTTGCAGCAAATGAATTGCATTATGTAATGCACTTTGTTGTGGGCAAAGTGCATCAGTTTGTGGCAAGTGGCAAGTGGCAGAGTTGACCACAGAGACCATTGAATATGGTCATTATGCCCCACACTTTCCACGTCTGTCCATCTCTGTGTATATCTAATTTGGAGCTGCAATTTCCCATCTACATATTTACAAAAAATTCTAACAACAATAAAAATGACATAATAATTATTTAATAAAGACAATAAAAATAAGCAACAGCTTTGCAATTCCTCAAAAATTGGGAATCATATTGATTGAAAAATCACTGATTTTCTGTTTGATTTATTTATTTGCACCAAAAGCTGCCGATGTAAGATAAAAAAATATAAATAATAACTATGCATTTTTGCTTTCAGTTTTATGAAAAGTAACCGAGAATGCCTTTTGTGGCAGTTTTTCTACCCGTTGCTTACAAAATAAGTGGAAGGGTATATTGTATTCGGAGTTTTCTGTTAAATAACGTAAATAGCTTCTTTAAGCTATCATCCTACTTAATCGCAACAAGATCGCACAAATAGAAAGATGGTAATGGCTGTTTTAAGTTTTTAAGCAATGCAAGTACCCAAAAGTATGCAATACATTTTTTTAACGTAATAAGTAACAGGTATCCTATAGTCGGGAAGTCGACTAAAGCTTCTACCACTTGCATTTTCTGCAACTTCTCAAAAATGTTGACTGACATCTTGATGAAGAAATTGCTAAGTTTTAATTTTATTTCCTTGCATCATAAATTTGTCCATGTGACAAAATTGTAGCGACAGCGATTTAAATGAAATCAAAAAGTGATCAAAGTCAATCAAAATCAATAAAAGACAACAAAAGCAAAGAGAAACAGAAAGAATTGATGAAGCTTTTCTTTTAGTTTTTTTCTTTAAATTTAATCTAGTTATAGTATCAGAATAAAACTAATTATATTTTTAAGATTATATATTCTTATTTATAGACCAAAAAGTTTTGAATACTCAAGACAAAAAATCTCAAATAAAGATTAAGCTTCTTAAAATTTAAGGAAGAATGAAGTAAGTTTTAGTTAAACTTGTCGCCAGAACCAGTTGTGAATTATAAGTCTCAGAAAAAGAGAAAAACTTAGAGATTTTTGTTCTTTTTATAAGAGAAAAAGATCTAAGTTCTAAGATTTTTATTCTTATATTAAAGAACTTACGATTTTCAAGATTAATAATATTAATATTCGTTTAGTAATATTAGTTTTCACCTTGATCGGAGTACGATAACCCATTCAAATTTGCATCGAAACATGAAAAATCATCGAAAAATGTACAATCAGTGATAAAATACTGTTTTTTCATGTTTCGATGCAAATTTGAATGGGATATCGTACTCCGATCAAGGTGAAAACTTGGTTTTGAGTTCTTTAGGACCTAATGAACAAAATAAAAAAATAAAAAAAAATTTTTTTTTTTTTTTTTCCCATATAATTTTGAAATTTTCCGATCCAAGTCGGCACGGGTTATCATACTCCGATTGAGGTAAAAATTTATTTCTGACTGCTTTAGGACCTAATGAACAGAACTAGCCCGTATGCGTTTAAAAATATTGACTTTGACCAAATAAGGGACACCCTAATGTCCATGTTAATGACATGAAATGGAGAGTACTAACCAAAACCGCTGAACTGAACTGCGGTCAACTGGTGGCTCACCATTAGCATATAACCATCTCACTCTATCTCAGTCTCTCTCTCTCTCTCTAAGCGTTTGGTGCATCTTTAGAGACAGAGAGAGAGAGAGAGGGACGTTGCCACGTTGAAGATGTCAATACTTCAACAATAATTGGCTCAACAATGTGGAAAGTATCTATGTATGTGTGCGTGTGTGTGCGTGTGTGTGTACATGTGTAATTCTGTATAAAACTTACTAATTGAAATTTGCATCAATTTGCATCGAATGTGATGTTAGACTATGTGCAATTTATTAAATTTCCATAGAAAACCATCGATTTAAATCGATTTTAGCATCGATCGATTTTTTGATCGACCACTTGATAAATGTGCACATGTTGAAACAAAGTTCAAGTTGGTGCTAAAAATCTTATAAATACAACGAATAACTTTCTATTTGACTTGTTGTTTGGCAATAAATCGAGTTAATTAAATCGATTTCAAAGTCGATATATTAAAAGGGAAAAATTAATCGAGCGAAACTAATAAAATTTGAATGAAGAATGAATGAATTACCTTAAAATACGCATGTATTTTGTATTTAATATTTAATATTACATATTCTTCTCATTAAATTTTTTAGGAAAGAAATAACTTGATACATCGGAATTTTTCGATTTATACATTTTGATATGTGTGTGTGGAATTCAATCCATAGTCAAAGCTTATAAGTTTCACAGCTTTATCCAATTTATTGTTTATATAAATTGAATTCTTGTGCAGAAGAATTTCCAAAGTTTCACAAAATATGTCTTGAAATTCGAGATCCGCCTCATTATCGATAACGAGTGTAATGAGAGAGAGTTTTGTTGCTTTTTTCTGTTGCTTTTGTAGTCGGAGGAGTGAAAACGCATAACTCAACTTTGAACTAGAAGTTAAAGACTCTCAACTCTCAACTCTTTTGCCACTTGCCCGCTGGCAGCATCTTGGCTCAGTTTCTATCTCTCTCCCTGCCCATCGCTCTCTCTCTCTCTCTCTCTGTCTCTCTGTCTAACATGCATTCAAGTGCCTTAAAGTGCCCCCTGCAAACTTTGAAATTGTTTTCGTTCAATTTGCAAACCAAACAACTCAACCATTAAGGCCATTTCACGATGCCAACGGCATATAGAGCAGAGTATCCAGGGTTTCAGGGGTGCTAGGGTTGCCCTCTCCCCAGGGTTGTCATTCTTTTGGGGGCATCGGTTAACGCGCACAAAATAATTAACCAGCAAATAAAATATATGTATATACATGTGAAAATTCGATACCAAATATTGTAAAAGCCAAATGTCAATGCTGTAACACAAAGCTCAACTAAAAAATACCCTATATACATATATATATGTTTTCTTTCTTTCAATTATTTATCTTTAACAAAGCAAAATTTGCACTACATCTGTGTCTGCTACATATATTAATTCTAGTGTAGACTACCCATTTAGCTGCTGCATATAGATTGCAGGGTATTGGCATGGATAAAGCGATGCTCAAAAGGAAAATGGCTTGTTGCATTCTGCATTTTTGATGCATGTCGACTTTTTATTAATATATTTTTATATGTACCAAAATATATATGTATATATAATCTTAAACATATATTTATATCCATATAGTTTTTTATTTAATTTCCCTTTGAATGCAAACACATATGTATATATTACACTTCTCCAATTATTTATATATCCTTTTTGTTTTTTTTTCGGCTGCCATGCGAGTGTTTGCTTTCAGTTTTATGAAAAGGAACCGAGAATGCCTTTTGTGGCAGTTTTTCTACCCGTTGCTTGCAAAATAAGTAGAAGGGTATATTGTATTTGTAATTTTTTGTTAAGTAACTTAAACTACTGCTATAAGCTATCATCCTACTTAATCGCAACAAGATCGCACAAATAGAAACATGGTAATGGCTGTTTTAAGTTTTTAAGCAATGCAAGTGCCCAAAAGTATGCAATACATTTCTTTTAAACATATTTTTAAATAAGTAACGGGTATCTTATCGTCGGAAAGTTGACTAAAGCCTTGACTCTCTGGCAGTCATTAAAAATATGAAATTTCATGTAAGGACACACCCAGAAAAAGAGGCAAGAAGGGAGGAAAGTGGAAAAAATGGAGGAAAAGTTGTCATAAAATGAATTACGCTGCAGCACGGAGTACATTTCCATTCATATTTGTCGAAGGGCGTGGCAGTGATCGAATACACAGTCTGTGTGCGAATAAAACATTCAGTCCGTAATATGTTTGTCCACTTTCGGGGCGTTTAATAATCCCGATGAGGCAATGGACACTGGCAAACTGGCAAAGAAATAAGCGAAATCCGAGGCAAGCAACGACTGCAATAACAGCGCTAAAAAATTAACAAAACAGGAAATCGATGTTCATACATATGGGTAATTCTCCCATGTCGAATGCGACATTCGTACGCATTCAAAGTGAAATAAAACATATGCCAAAACATTATTTTGTTGTGACTAAAGGAGAAACTTATAGGTATTGATTAGCGCTATAATTGGTGCTAAAGTGGATTTTAGGAAATTGTTCGTTTTCAAGATAATTTAAAAAAACCAATGCATTCGCACGCGACTCAGATAGAAGTCGTTTTTTCGGCGACCAGTTCTAGCACTGATTTCGGCAAAGCGTGAACGAATATTTTGATGCCATTTATTTTGTAATGTAATGTATTCATTTATCTAAAAAGTGCTTTTTGTTTGGTTTTAAAATATCAAGTAGTTTTTTTTTAAATGTAATTTGAGTCACTGTCGCACGCGACATGTCGCACGTGACATTTTTTTCCACAAAATATTTCTGTTGTTTCTATCTCTCTTTTTTTATATTATATATCGAAATCAGCCCGAAAAACTTATTTAAATTAAACTTTCAATATATTTCTTTGAATTAAAATGGTTTATGTTACAATCTTACTATATTACTTAGTGTAATCGATAGAATACAAACGGTCCATTTTGGAAACCATTTTTTTAGAAAATTGACATAAATATGGAAAAAGTGATTTTATTCCAATGTAGAATCTATATGTTCATCCTATTGAATTTCTTCTAGCGTATATTGCTTAAATAAATAACTTGAATTCATTTTTGGAACATAATTTCCTAAGATGTGAGTTTTTGAGCAATTTTTCGTTTTTAGGCTCGGTTGACATTTCTGGAGAAATGCCCATATATCGATAAAATATTGTAAAATGCACAAACCTTTCAAGTACGTTTCATCTATAAGATTCTACACACACTTTGAATTTAACGTACATACAACAAAAATTCAATAGCGATAATTCACAAAACAGCTCTGAAAGTCGATTAATTTATTAACTCAGTTTTATGAAAGAAAAGTCGATAATTCGACTGACTTTGAATCGATTGTATAACTTGTAATCTAATCGACTAATCGGGTTCTTGATCTAAAGAATTTGTTTGTATACATATTTAAATGTTATCTATTATAATATTATCGACAAATTGTTATCATGCATATCGATAGATGATTTTTTGAAAATAATATTTTACTAATACTCAATTGAAGACTTTATATATTTCAGCTTTCCATAATTTAATCAAAACCTTTGTCGATAATATCGATGTGGTGTATCGATACATAGTCGATAATTCAGTTATACTTCACATTGCAATATACAGTCGAACTTCCCTAACTCGAATCACCATTATCCCAGAAAAAAGTTCGAGTTAGGGAGACTTCGAGTTAGGGAATTTTTTTTTTTAGTTTTTTAAATGAAACTACAATTTCATTCAATCATAAATACATTTCAAAATGCAAATTTTTCTTGTTATTTTCAACAAAACAGGATTCCAGTTTTTTCAAGACCTATTAATAATCTCAAAAAAGGTTTTTATCGTTCTTTTGCTGTATCCAGAAGAAGTTCCCGATTCAAATGACATAATTAATTTTCCATTTTTTAATATAATGGAAACTGTTATCGATGAGATACCATATTTTTCAGCCACTTTAATTTTTTTGGTCCACTTTCGAATTCGTTAACTAATAATTTTAAAGATTTCTTAAAGAGATAAACATTTTAGTACACGCGCTGGTGCCATGGTAAATATTTTTGAGCTGATGCGCTGACATCTTTCCTAAAGCAATTTCACAAGTTTAAGCAATTTTTGATGCAATATTCTATCATATACCATCATTATATGCTAATGTACATCAATATTACGTATCAAAACGAGCCGGTAACGAAAGCATAAAATAGAAACGAAAAAAAATTTCTAACTTTATTGGGAATTTTCCCGAAAAATTCGACTTACAGAAGTACGGGCCAATGTTTTTGTTCGAGTTAAGGAGAACTTCGAGTTAGGGAAGTTCGAGTTAGGGAGACAGAATTGTATGAAATTTGCTCAGTAAACGCTATTGCCACTCGATTTTGTTCGAGTTAGAGAAAATTCGAGTTAGGGAAGTTCGAGTTAGGGAAGTTCGACTGTATTTAATAACCGGTTTAAAGTGAAAGCTATTTTGAATTTTATTGTTTGCCTACTATTTGTAGATAAATCGAAAATTTAATCGATAATCTACTCGATAGCATCGTCGATACATTTGTTAAGTTGACCATAAGATAATAATAGTTATAAAAATAAAATGAATATTATTGACTGCTAACTTTCTGTAGATGAATCGTTTATACCAATCGATAACCTAATCAATAACGTATTCGATACATTTGTTATGCTGTCTTTAAAAAAGATGACTATTATATGGCTAAGAATATATATATTGACTGCTTACTATCTGCAGATAAATTAAATTTTTAATCGATAGCCTACTCGATTACATATTCGATACATTTGAAATGCTGACTCAAATATATATAGCCTTTATAAAGTAATAATCTATTGAGTACCATCTGTAGATATAATCGATTATTTAATCGATAACATATTCGATACATTTGTTATGTATATGTAATCCAAAAAGAGTTCTTTTAATGTGTACAATTGTAGCGCTCGCTTTTCTCATCCTTTTGCACACCTTTTATTTGCTATCGATAACATTTCCGCTGACTGATGACGGTAACAACAACAACAACAAAGAACTTTTTGACAACACACAAAACGGGGCAGAAGAAGGGGAAGAACTTTCGACAGTGGCCCAAAGGAGCTGTCAAAATTGGTACGTTATTACACTTAACGTTAGAGACAAGAGAGAGAGAGAGAGAGACAGCAGATGGGTCAACTTGACACTCACACACACGCACACAAAGCAAAAGTTGCACGAAATTTGACAAAATATAAATAAAATATGGCACAAAGCACAAAGCGATGTGCGACAAAGTGATAACAAAAAAAACAGATTGAGGGACAGACAGAGAGATAGACGTACAGGTGAACAACCAGTCCAAAGGGTAACAGACAGATAGATAGACAACAGATACGACACACAGATGGCGCTAAATAGAGAAGAAAATAGGAAGAGCAGAAAAGAAAAAAGGGGGCGACAACCAATTGACGCTAATATCAACTGAAATGTATTGACACAGGAGCGGATTCAATAGATATGCGGGTATTCGCTTTCTTATGTTATATCCAATTTGCCATTTAACAATGATGACGTAATTGATTTTTAAGCAAATACATTTTGTCAGCGCTAACAGCAAACAAAAAAAAAATAAAGCACAGATTTCTAAAAAACACGTGAAACGTGCAAACAGTAAAAACGAGAAGGAGAAAAAGGACAAGAAAGAGAACGAATCACGAGTGCTTGTTAAAAATCTTAGCTAAAGTCTCCTAAAGTACAAAACTCTGTTTCCCTTTTACACTCGACACACACACACACACACACACACATACATACATATACATGAGTAAGTAAATCAAATAAAAGTAAAGAAACCAAAGCAGAAAAATAATAAAATATATACACATATAGAAATGTAAAAAAAATAAAAGAAAATAATCAAAAAGAACTTCAACTAAAACGTGTGAAGGCTGCAGGTGCGATTGGAAGTGTGTGTGTGTGTGTGCTTTGGGTGCAGAACGAGAGAGAGAGAGAGAGAGAGAGAGAAATGGAACATTCTTTATTTACACTTGGCCATACATCAACATACACACACATTCGCATACCCATACAGTTGGGCAGGGAGAACAAACAAACAAATGTCACCCAAAGACCATAAAATAATAAAAAAAGTGAGAATTAAACTCAATTTATTTTCAGCTAACCGAAGCTTAAAACACACTTGCAAGCCTTAATGCCCAGTACACTGAACAAAAACAAATACCAAGTAGATGTAGCAAAAGTGTTTGAAAAATTGCAAAAATAACGAAGCACGAAGTGAACGAGACGTTTTACTGCTTTACACTGAAAAAATGAAATGAATGCAGATTCGAGCTGTCGCATCGTTAGAATAGGCGCAGTAAAGGGAGCAAAGCATCAGTTGCAGTGCAGGACAAAATTCTAGCGCTCTCTCACTGAACGCAGCTCAGCGACTGACAGCAGAGAGCAACAGCCGATCAGATGCTTTGTGAGATCACAAGCCGCGGAGTGTGCTATTTATAGATTCTTACTCTCTCCGCTCTTTGCACGTGTGTCAGCTGCGACGCCAGCAGAATTATAAAATCCTATCTAATGGGATAGGCTCTATGTAATAATAAGTATTAATTGCAAGCATTGTCTCGCTCTCTCTCTCTCGCTCTGATTTGCTCACCAACTTTATTTGGCTCTCTTGTAAAGACTTCTGTAAAGAGCACAAGTTTTTTGGCTTTACTCGCACTCACTACTGTTTGACTTTAGAATCAATAGAGTTGGCGAGTAGTATGGAAATAAGTATATAAAGTTGAATTTGAGTTTTAAGATTTCTGTTTCTCACTTTGGTCGCCAAGTTTGTGCAGTTTTGCAGATTGTCAAACAACAATTTGAGTGCCATTGTATGAAATTTTTCCGAGTTTCCGCTTGACTTGAGAGCGAAACTCTTGACGAAAAGTTAGTTGTGGAGAAAAACGCGCTCTGACCTCATGAAATGAAACATATACATATACATAAGTAAATGATACAGACAAAATGCTGATGAAATTGCTTATAATTATAAATGAATATTTTAAGAGCTGCAATCTTTAATCAATTGAGTGCTCAATTCTAGCATTTAATTTACTTATTTTCAAATTAATCACTCAAGTGTCAATTATCTAAGCTAAACAAACAAATATTTAAATACGCAAATTAATTAACAACATTTTGTTATCATTTGCTGAATAGGAAAGTGCATTCAAATACTTCATATAATATCCTGTGAACTAACCAAATTAAAGGCGAAGGATAATCACAAGCCTCTTAAGTGCACAAAGCTACTTATAATTGGAGTGCCTGTTTACGTGTGGCATGTGGCATGTGGCAAGTAGCAACAACTACAGCTACAGCTATAGCTACAACTACAACTAAGCTGCAACTACAACATGAATAAAACACAAATACAAATTGTATTTCATGCTGTCTGAACTCTGCAAAAGGAAGATTTGTTGTCTTTTTTCAACTGAAAATTGTTGTATCATTCAAACGGAATTTAAGTGCTAAGTTTATTTTAAGAAATCTTCATCAAATTTTTTTTATGTGGGTAAATCTCCAATGCCGAATGCGACATTCGTACGCTTTGAAATTAAAATAAAAAAAATGTATTCAAAAACATTATTTTACTGTGACAAATGGCTGAGCTTATAATTCTTAATTAGTACTTTAACTGTTGATTAGGTTATTTTTGGGTAAAGGTTCATTTTTAAGATAATTACAAAAGATCAAGGCGTTCGAACGCGACAAAAACAGAAGTGGCGAACAGTTCGAACACTGACTACAGAGCGACCTGAGCGAATATTTGAACGCGACTGATCTTGAAATGTTATGCATTGATTCATCTTAATAATGTTTTCTATTTGATTCAATAATGTTTAGTAGTTTAGTTTTTAAATTAATTTTGTTCAGTGTCGGACGCGACATTTTATTTCACAATATATTTATATTGTTTCTGTCTCTTTTTTTTTTAATTATATATCGAAACAGCTCGAAAAACTTGTTTTTAAATTAAACATTCAATATGTATTAAAATGTATATTTTATCACAAATATTTATAAAAAAAATTTTCAAGTTCTAACCGTTTTGGGCGTCACAATGTTCAATATGTCAGTTGTCAGTTGGAACAAAGAGACTTGTATAGATTAATATGGAAAATTGATGCTTCTTTAGCCTTTAGCTTTTAGCCAAACAATAGATGCTACAGATATGATCAATATATCGTTGAAAATGTATTTTAAAGGGCTTTTCGGCATACCTTTAAGTACACAAATAATGTATTTTTTCACACATTTTGGCGGCTTTTGAGAAAACGCAGCTAACGCCTTTTTTTCATTTTTAATATGTTGTAGTTTGTATAATTTACATACACTGAAATTATCAATAAATTAAATTGGGGCCTGAAAATGTTTTCGTCACTAGACTTTAACCTCGTGAAGAGGTCTTTCTTCATAAGATTTAAACAATCTTTGAATTCTTTATACCAGCGGTGGGCATGAAATCTGAATTCGAGAGCACAACAATTACAACAACAACAAGGAAGAAGAATAGTTGGGAAGTTTCGCTGCTCCCGGAGCCACTGCGAGCCGCTGCTTTATACAACTTTTTACAATATAAATTGTATTTTATGCTGTCTGAGCTGAAGCCTCTCCTTCTCCTTTTAATAGGTAAAGGAATTACTCGTATATAAATATTTAACATGAAATAAATATTATTTTGGCCATTTAGACTTTATTTTGCTGTTAAGCAAAGATTGAAAGTTGACAAATTTAAAGCAGTCATAGGATCAAACTTAAAATTATTCAATGGATTTCAAAGTCTTTCCCATTTGTATGTATGTTGTCAATTTGCAGACAGAGTTGGGCAAACAATTTCACAATGTATTCAAATATTAATTAAAGCCAAGTCACTTTATGAAAAGGATTCATTTCATCTTTATCTTTATTTACAAGTGCAATTTGCAAGAATATGAAATAATTTTGTTAATAAGTGATAATAAATGGCAATCAATCAGCATCATTTCAATTGAAAGTTTTAAGCTTAAGCTGCAATTAGTTTAGTGTGAGACAACATTGCGTATACGTAATATGCAGTTGTGTGCTTGGTGGCGAAAAATCTGTAACTTTTTAGCTAGTTGAGTTATCGGGCTGAAATTTGAAATATAAACGCTCAATACTTTAAAGAAATTGTTGAAAATAAATTAAAGTAGGCGTGGCACTGCAAAGGGCGTAAACTAACGGTTAAACGCAAGTTTTTGTTATTTTTACTTTTCGAAATTTGATTGAAAATGCAAATACATTTTTTTGGTCCAGACAAATTTACTCACTCTTATATATATTTATACATAGAGATAGGGAGAAAAAGAGAAAACAGCTGGAGATGAGCAGAATGTCCTGTTCCTGTGCAGGACATCAAGAATTAAGCTGGAGACCAGGGATGAGTTAAGGATTATAAGTTTTATGAAATAAGAGTTATTTGTGAATTTAAATAATTGAAAGCCTTAAAATGGGAAATACAAATGTATCCTGATCCTGGATAGTCCCTTCCAAAAATATGCTATGTGCATTTTTCTTAATGTCCCCATTAATTTATTTTGAAAATGTTTTTTGATTTTTCCGATTTAGACCTCGTCATTTGCGATTCCTGACATAGATAATCGTGATAGTCAATACTCGATACTCTGTTAATATTTATGCATATATAATATATATCTATTTGTTTTTCTATGTTCCTAGGCTCTTGTTTTTGGGAAAACTTGACGACTTATTTGCATATTGTTTGTTCTTAACGATTTGCATAGAAAAATAGGAGAAAACAACTGAGAAGAAAACCGAATAACAAAAGGACAATAACAAGGACAACAAGGACAACAACAACTACAAAGTAAATGGCGCTTAAAATGATTGTTAAATAAAGATAGAAAAAGAAAAGAAAAAATTAAAGGTTGCTGTTTTTTTTTTTCAAATATGTGTGTTGTTTATTTTAAATTTTAGGCAAATTTGGTTTTAATGCTCACATAAACAGACATTCATACACACACACACACTCACACACACCCAGACAGTTACACACACACACACACACAATCAAATAATTTTTGCATTTACCGCAAAATTTTTATTTTTTTTTTTGCTTATCAACTAAATTTGTAGTTTTTTTTTTTTATTTTGTATTTTGTATTTAATTTAAATTATTTTTTTTAATTACTTTTTCAATTTAATTTAGCTTTTCATTTTTTTTTTATTTTGCTAGTCACACTCAACACCAATAAAAAAAATTGTTTATATTTTTATATGATAAAAAAAATTGCAAAAAAAATTTGTTTTTTTTTTGTTTGTTGATATTTTGAAACTTTTGCCACAGTTTTTAGTTTTTAGCGCGCGTTGTCGTCGGCTTTAATTTTAATTATTTTATATTTGATGCAATTAAAATTACGTTTAATATTTGTAATTGTTTTTTAATTATTATTGTTGTTTTTTTTTGGCGTTTTTTGAAGGCGCCGCCTTTGAACTTGATGCTCAGCTCGTTGTTTGTTGTTTTGGTGTTTAAGCCTCGCTGGAATTGTTGTTGTTGTTGTCGTTGTTCTTGTTGTTGTTGTTGTTGTATTTTTTTTTTGTTGTTATTGGTACTGTTTTTGCCGTGTTTTTGGCCCGTGCGACGACGACCGCTTGACGCCCGTATTGAAAACAGACTGCGACTGAAACGGCTCCAGACTGCGAGATTCATCCCAAATGAAGATAGTAAGCATACACAACCGCACACACACACACAAGCACACACACAAGCACACACATATAGAAAGGCACGAAGGAACAAAACACGAAGCACGATGAGGATGAGGATGAGGACGAAAACGAACACGATGACGGTAACTTTTGTTTCGTTCAATGGAGCAAACAGTCAGCATCCGTTCCATATGTGTGCGTGCGTGCGTGCTGTGGTGTGTGTGTGTGTGTGCGTGCGCAGCAGCCGAAGCCGAAGCCGAGCAGCTTAAGCACGAATCGAATGCCGGGTTAAGAGCAGCAAACAAAAATACGCCAACGCTCTTATTTTTGGACCCACGCTAAATTTAGTTGGCGTGGTGAGAAAAAAACACGACAACAACAACAACAGCAGCAGAAACCTTAAGACCAACAAAAAGCGAAGAAAAACAAGTGGTAAAGGCGAAAGTCGAGTGCCCGACTAAAGCATACCGCTTACTGACTTAAATATTTATTAAAAAAAAAATAATTGCATACTTTAAGGCACTCACATTGCTTGAAAACTTAAAACGGCCATTACTAGCGTTCTATTTGTCCGATCTTGTTGAGATCTGTCGGACAGACAAAAGGACAAGGGTATATCGACTCGGCTATTGATGCTGATCAGGAATATGTATGGGTATTTTCAGGATCGAGAACGCGACATTTGAACATCTTTAAATGATAAAAGATGGCAAAAGCTGACATTTTCAAACATGTTTTCTCACCTGTTTAATTTTTTAATATAACAGACAAGCTTTGAAGTCTTGTGGTTTTCGAATGTTTATAGAAAACAATGCATCGCGAACGCGACGAAAAATGGAAATCATGTTTGAGTTCATCTTGACAAATGCGAAAGTCTGCGAAATGTTGCGAGTAATTTGAAAGAAAATACTCATTAACCAGAATAAAATGATGTAGCTTTCCATTTTAGAAATAATTTTGACATGTTACTATAATTTTATTTATTTTACAAGTTTTTTTTAGTAATTTGTAAGGCGACATCGCGAACGTGACAAGATTTCCACCTAGTTTGTGCCAAGAATTTGTTTTTCAAATTTTATTCGATGTATCGAAAACAGCTTGTAAAACTTGTTTTAAATTAAACTTTCAATGTATTTCTATGTTTTTAAATGGTTTATGTTACAATCTTACTCTCTTACTTGTTGTAATCAAAAGAATACAAACGTTCCATTTTGGACCAGCTCAGCTGGTCCCCCAGTAGAGCTCAGAAAGTGTGCCAGGTCCCCCAGCCGCACATTTGAGCGAATACAACATACCCCATCACTTATTTTTCAAGTAAAGGGTATCGCAACACAAAAGCTTTGTCTGCCAACTGCTTTGACCAAGATCACGTATACGCAACGTGGCGCCGGCTAAGTAAATAAAACGCAACAACAACAACTGCAACTCGTGCCAAAAAGAAGCAGACGCCAAATTGTTAACAAAACTAAACCAACAAACAAACAAACAGTGAGTCAAAAGCAGCTGCCACATTAAATACTTGCTGGTAAAAGTTCCTGATTGGCCAACATACTTTGGGCCCAGTCAATAAATAAAGTTAGCATGGTCTCAAATCTACAAATATATATTGCAAATATTAAATAAACTTCGTTAGATTACTTAACTTAAATATTTGAAATGTTTTACATATATCACGAATATTTAAAGCAAATCCTTACAGTTAAAATTGGAAATTCATAATTATTTAATATCTTATCTAAATCAACTAAAGTTATCTTGATCATTTTGGTTGGGCGATTTAAAAATATTCAAATTTAAATTTATATTTTTATATGAAGCACTTTTTTAACTAACAATTGAATTTGCAAACTAAATATAATGAAATGCATTAAATAAATTTCAAATTACATTTATATATTGTAAGACAGTTTATTTATATATTGTCATATTTCATCAAAGGACATTCCAATAATGTTTTAATATCCAACAATTATTTATTGGTTTTAGTTTATTAAAATTGAGACTTGTTTATTTTAATACTACTTCATAATAATAAAGTGTATTAAATATGCTATCAAAATTATTATTTTTTAATATGATAATCCAGCAATATTGTAATAACATATTAACTCACCAACACCCCCACCCCCCCCCCCCCAAACTTCCTCTCTCCCTTTCTTTCCTGCTTTACAACACGCAACGACAACAAAACAAAGACAAACACAAAACAAATGCCAAAAATGCCGCCCCGTTGTTGTTCTCTTTCTTTTTGTCGCTCTCTCTTAAATGCAAGCGCACTTGCCCGCTCTCTTAACTTGCCACTCGCTCTCTTTGGAGGCACACTCTATCTCTCTCTTCGTTTCTTGCTTATGCTTCGACTCCTGCCAGCAAAAACAACAAACTCAACACACAACGAATCTCAACTCAACTCAACTCAACATGCCGCTGAAGTCAGAGCAGCGCCATCTGTTGGCAAGTTTGTGACGCACAGTGGCGCGGTTTGTAAAAATAGCATGCAAAAGCAGGGACCGTAACTTTTATAAGTCTTAAAATAAAAATTTTACATTAACAATTATTTTCAAATTTTTTATTTTAAAGTTACGAAATAGCAATTATTCTTAACTTTTATTTAAAAAGTCAAAAATAATCGTATAAATTCAATTTTTTAATAAAATTTGAGAAAAAACACTTATTGCTGAATTAAAAAAAAAAATAAAAAAATATAAGTTATATTTTTGATTTTTATATTAAATGTTACAAATAAGAGTTATTCCGTAAAAAACTCAACAGTTCTAAATTTGAAATCAATTTAATTCATTAATTTAATTAATTAACTGATTAAAAAACAATACCATAATTTGTTGTCCATATTTTTTTCTTTTTTTTGTCACGCGTTTGGATAGCAAACGCCCACTGTGCGACGACTTGCAACAGTTACGTAAATAAAATGAAAATATGAGAGAATTTTGACGAACAGGTTGAAGTTGAAGAACAATTGACCAAACCGCTAATTCAACTGTTCCCTCCCCACACATTCTCTCTCTCACTCTCTTTCTGTCTCACTCGCACTCGCACTCTCTCTCTCTCTCTCTCGCTTTTGTCTCAGGACATTTGTTGACCCACTGCCAGCAATTAAACACAGACGCAAAATGCTGAGCGATTTCCGTGTGCGCTAATGACAGGCAAGCTGAGAGGCACGAAAGGGGGAGAAAGGTGAGCAAAGCGGAGAGAACAAAACAAGCGGGAGAGGCCAAAGTCGAGTGCCCGACTATGGCATACCCGTTATTTATTTAAATATGAATGAACTATTTTTCATTGCATACTTTTAGGCACTCGCATTGCCTGAAATCTTAAAAGAGCCACTTCTACCCTTCTATATGGCCGATCTTGTTGAGATTTGGATGAATTATAGCTAATAAACGTGTTAGCGGACAAGGGTATATCAACTAGTCAGTCGATGCCGATTAAAAATAATAAACACTATAGGAAACAATTTAAAAACACTATACAGAATACAATATACCCTTTCACTTATTTTTGAAGTAACGGGTATATAGGAGTCGGTGACTAGAAGAGTACATGCCAACCAGGCTGAAAGAGGACAAGGGGAAAGTGGCACTCACTTCTCCAGTGGTCAGTTTTGGTTCTAAGCTAATTCAAACGAAATTAAGCAAACATTTAATGAAGCAATTAGCAAACGTTGCCAGCTGGCCTCAGTCTAACACACACACTCACACACCCACACACATACACACTCACACACACACACACACACAGACACACACACTTAACAATTTGCGGTTAATGATATCCTGTGCGAATTCTCATACATTTGTAATAAAGTAATGCTCTCACATTTTTTTCCTCACTCCCAAAAATTCCCCATCGTTTTCCTCACACTTTCCTTAATGCACAGTGGTGCGGATTAATCCATTTTTCAAATAGTTATTAGAATTTGAAAACTCCACCCAGTGAAAAAAATACATGTGGATGAAGTTATTAAAAAAAAAATTTACTTTTACTCTTAATTTACTTAATTCTTAATTTACTTTAATATACTCTTAGAATTGTTTGAAGATTTTTTCATCAAAATATTTTTTTGTAAAAAATCGAGAAAAAAAATTGAAAAAAAAAATACTTACACAAATTCTAAATTTTCCACGGGTACTTAATGGGCTTAAGAAACTTTTGTGTCATTCAAACGGAATTTATGTGATAAGATTATTTTAAGAAATCTGCATCAAATCTTTTTTGCTAAAAGTATTTTTTTTTTTGAATAACTTCATTTACATATACTTATTTCCCTGGGTATAGTTATTTTATTTGAATTATTTACATAATGAATATTGGAAACTTATGGACAGAATTATTAATGAATTCAAGCAGAATTGCTCAACATGACCACTGTGCGACGTAATGAGCACTTCATGTAATGGACAGTGGCATTTTATGTATTGAGGGGGGTAATCTCAGGTGTTGGGGAAGGAGGGTATTCGTGTACAAGAGAAGAAAATGCGTAAAATCCATTAATAGATTTTGGCATTTGTATTTCTTGCTTGAACTCACTTGAACTGTGAACTGTGAAATCTGAAACAGAGCCAGAAACTGAGCAAAAGGTAGGGGAACCGTCTGTACCGTCTTACCTTACCATACCGTCTCCAGAATATACAATACATAAAGGGGATTTCACTTTTACGCATCAATGTGTTTTTCGTTGTATGGCCACAAAAATTGCGTTTACTCACCTGAAAATAAGAAAAGAATGTGAAAAAATAGATGAAAAATAAATAAAAACCTTTAATATATAATATATATGTAGGTACAGGCACAAGTTGTAATAAAAACAACATGAAATGTCTAAAATATACACAGCAACAACATTAACATTAAAAACGCAGGTAAAGTTTTCTTTGGCTGTTATTTCTTTGAGTCTCTTTTCTTTTTGCTGTGAGGCAAGGCAACAATTTTAGCCAAAATATTTTCATAGGCTTCCCAAATTGTGTACACTCTCTGCTTCCTCTTTCACCCCCTGTTCTGTTCACTGCTTTCTCCCAACTAGCTAAAGCAGAAAAAGAAAAAAGTTTGATTAGAGCGAAAACAATGTGGTAAAGTGCAAAATACTGTTGCATACTTTTTTGGGCTCTCCTTCTTCCTCTGTGCGTATGTGTGTGTGTGTAAGTGAAACTTTTATATAGTTCAGTAGTGTCCAAATTTACACAATCAAACATAGCAGCGACCTTTTTTTTATATACATATATTTCTTAATGTTTAACATATTTAAGGGGCTTTTGCTGGTTGGCAATTTTTTTTTTGCGCCCGAAGTTCTAAACTGATTTTGATGAAACAAAGTGCAACCGACGCAGAATTATCACCATTATGGCCCATACCTCAATCATAATTTTAAAAAATTTGTAACTGTTTTTATTTTTACATTCAACTAATAAAAAAATTGCCAAAAATAGTTTTTTAATTTTTCAATGGCCGCCATTTTGTAAAAAAAAAATCAAAAAATTATTATTAAGGTAGGGGCTCGAATTACATCTGTACTGAATCTATCGCCGTTTATTTTTCCCATTTCAAATGATCCGAAGTGGAGCTATCCGTGCCGCCAGCAGCATACTTTTTTTTTCCGTCGTCCAACTTTAAAGGCCGACAACTTTTTGAACAGCCCTCGACTGCGACGCCGGCAGAACTATGAGTTCCTTTGGCATTTTGGACAGCACTGATTTATAAGTACATAGTAACAAAAAAAAGGTCTGCACTTTTTCCAGTATGTCAAGAATTAGCTTAATTTAACTAAACTTTGGCTCAACTGCCACTCGTAGACATTCTGATTTCAAACGAAGCTCCACTCGAAAGAGGATTTCGAATGTGACTTAACCATTTGTCATTTGCCTTCAACTCGTTTAACCTTTTGTCTTTTGTCTAATCGTTCTTAGAAAATCTTCTTGTTCAGCTTTTAATCCCCATATGCCGTAAATCCTTTGTATCCTTTGCCTGATACGAGACGCAAGACAACAAGACAAATACAAATGCTTAACTTCGGCAAGCCGAATATTTTATATCCTTTTCGGCTATACCTTGCAGTAGCATAATTTTTATGAAATTTAACCCGATTTATTTATTTTGAATTTCTGTTTATTTTTTTTTGTTAAAAATAAATATAACAAATATTGTGACATAATCATAATACCCATTGCAAGGTTATACAAAAAAAAGTATATTAGAAAAAAGCTTTGGACATTTTCAAGGCCTTTGCCAGAATTATGTAAAATAATTGAAGAAAAAGTGAATTAAAACAAGAGGGAAATGCAAAAGTCGAGTTCCCGACTATGGGATACCTGTTATTTGGTTAAATAAATATTTATAAAAAAAATATTGCATACTTTTAGGCACTCGCATTGCTTGAGAACGTAAAACAGCCATTACAACCGTTCTATTTGACCGATCTTGTTGAGATTTAGTTGGATGATAGCTAATAAAAGTGAATCGACTGTTCTGTTGATGCTGATCCAGAATATATACATATATACTTTAAGAGGATCAGCGATGCTTTCTTCTCACTCCAACATACATTTCATTGAATACAATATATCCTTTAACTTATTTTTTAAGTAGCGGGTATAAAAAGGCTTCAACATTCTTTTTTCTCTTTATGCTCAAAATATCTCAAGCTGTTGTTTTTCTAGTTGGTTGTCCTTTTTTTTTTGTTAACGTTGTTGTTGTTGTTGTGGTTGTTTTTGGGTTCATTGGTCAAGTATACGGCTGATTCAAATTTCAATTATTAACGAACAAACGGAGATAAAGATTTAAAAATCGATGGATTTTCTGGCCCGTTTTGTAATAATCAACAAACTTGTTGAAAATTTCCTATTATTTTTGGATTTCTTTGCATATTTATTTTTTATTATGATTTCATTTTTAGGTTTTGTAGATGTAATAAGTTTCTCAGAGCTTTTGTCTGGGTCTTTAAAACATTTGCATTAGATTCGAGTAGCATTGGGTATCGACAATTCCCTCATTCATTTATCGAGCATCAGCTTAAAGCAGTCGACTAAAAAGTTCCCTTACAATTCAAACTCCATAATAATATTGGAGAATCAAATTTGTGGAGCTAGATTATTATTATTACTATACAATTTTTTTTATATTTGACTGGGGAATTAGATTATAAATGAATTTTTCTTAAATAATACGTTGTTTGTTTTCTTATCTATCGATATCCCCATGACGATAACTAGTCGGCTTTCGAGACTATTTATATCAGGAACCGTAATAATTTTGAGTTCTATTATCAAAATTTTATAGAAATTATTATTTAAAGTTTTTTAAGGACTTATGGAATTAGCTATAAAATTAATTTGTCTTAAATTATACGTTTCAAGTATGAAATTAAAAAACAGCAAAAATTATAAATAAATTACATCAATATCGATACCGATAACGATAACTTTCTCTAATAACAAAATAAGTATGCGCTCAGAGTTGAGCATTTTCTGAATTGTATTCAAACTGATGCTGCTTTTCACACTTTTCTCAAATGCCACGCCCATAAACACACACACACACACACACACACACCTGAAATGCTTTACAGTGCCTACAAATGCGGCGACAACAATGCACAAACAAACTACAAAAGCAGCCAAAAAAAACAAGTTCACAAATAAAGCAAGAGACGGAGAGAGAGAGAGCGAGAGAGAGAGAGAGAGAGAGGGAGAAGAAGCAGGCAGGAGCGAGAAAGAGATAATAAAAGATTGATGATGTTTCCAATAAAGGCCATTTGGAGATTGCGGTGCCTGCAATAATAATATTGAAAATGAATTGGCTATTTAAGTATTTATGTCGGATTGGCCTGACAACCCTGACAGCCCCGACAACCCTGGCCAGCCTGAGTCAGAGTCTGCTAATTGGTATGAAACTACTGCCAGCAACTTTTAGCCGTTGGCCTTCAAAGTCCGTTGCCAGAAAATATGAATCATGGCCAACTAACTGTAAAAATTCATTATGGCAGCAGCAACTTCGCCTTGTTGTTGTTGTTGTTGTTGATGTTGTTCTGGCTGTCTGAAGTCGTTGCGACACAGAAAAAAATAAAAAAAACTTTTTTGTGGAATTGAAATTCCATGACGAAAATAAGAGTGAGATTGAGATTGAAAATGAGATTGAGATTGAGATGAACATTTTTATCCTTGTTGCCAGTTAGCAGCATTTCAGATACTGCACTGAGAGAAATACAAATGGACATGCGTACGCTGTCAAAGCAAAAAAAGAAAAACATTTGCCAAAACCATGCCTGTTAAATAATGATTAGTAATCAAAATCATTAGTAATTAGATTATTTTTGTTTAAAAGTCGAACTTATGATTAAATTAAGATTATTTTGGTATTTAATTCAGTAATTGGTCTCGATTTCTATGTAATTAAACTAGTATTTTTTAGGATTGAAACGAACTTAAACATGAGAATGTTTTGTACTAAAAACAAGTCACTTTTTGATATAAGTTTTTGATATAAGTTGGGTATCTAAACTAGTATGATTCGATCTTTAAAAGACATTTAATAATCTCAAAAGGAACTTCAAGTATTTCAGAATGATCTTTTTGTAAGATTTTCAGGTACTTTAAATTGGATTTTTGTACATAGTTTTAGAAATTCTGAACTCTGTCAGCTTTTGAGCCGTTTTGTATTTAATATTCTTTGTTTAAGTACGAAATACTTTAATTTTTGCCTCTGTGTACAAACCTGATGACCTGGCCTGCCCAAAAGAAGAGGAAGGTTGGAAGGAAGATTTGAGGGAAGGAAGGAAGGAAGGTTTGAAGGAAGGTTGGAAGGAAGGAAGGAAGCAGTCGCTTTTAGCTTTTTAGTTGGCCGCACAATTGATTGTCGTCGTCGTCGTCATTCTCAGCCTTCGGTTTTCAGTTGTCAGCTTTTCAGTTTTCCAGCACTCATCCTTCAAAACTAATCCTCAACCTCATTCTCAGCCTCATGTCGACTCCATCTACCTTAATTCTCATTTATTTCGTCTCCGTCTTGTTTTCTTCCACTCTAGTATCAGTCAGTCAAGTGTTAAAATCGATTAAATAAAAGTTTATTGCTAAATTGCTAACTGGCTAAGCCTCTCTCTCTCTCTCTCCCTCTCTCTCTCTCTTGTTCATTCATTTGTTTCTTATGAAACTTTCTACTTTGAAGTTTTCCCACTTTTCCTTATCTATTTCTATTTCTACTGCGTTTAAATTAGTCGCATATTTTGCTGGGCTTAATTTGCCACATACTTTACAAACTGCCCTCTGACAAGCATCCAACTAATTAAGTATTTAAATAATTTCTAAAGAATAAAGCAATAAAGATTTCTAGTGCTCTGGCATCTGAATATTAAATTCAAATACAAAATACGGATTAAACGCATCGAGTCGAAATTGTCGCTAATTAAACAGACAATGGAGGACGAAGGCAGAACAAAGTTCTTTGTTATTCAGCAAATAAAAATAACACAAATTGATTCGTGATAATTTCTTGTTGATTTTCCGAGAAGTAAAACAATCGCCAGCTAATTGAGATTGCAATTAAAATCAACTATAATGATGAGACTATGAGTATTTATGGCTCAGATACAAATTATAGCTGAAAGATCTTTGGACTTCATAAGCGAATCTTATGAGAATTATTTAATGCATATACATATATTATATACATATATCAAGCTATACTTAAATTGTCGGAAAATTTACATAAAAATAAAATAAAATTCGTCATCAAAGTAGAGAAATTTAGACTTTTTAAGCGGATTTTTTGAGAATGTTGCAGGAAATAACGTAGATTATTGTACATAATTTAATAATATAAACATAGCTATGTATGTATATAAATGACTATGTATATAAGACATTGTATCATAGCTTTTAGTTGTAAAAAAATTAAATTTCTTTATATTTAAATTTGTCAAACTAAATAGTTTTAATATCATTAAAACATAACTTTTAATCGTAAAATGATTTAATTTTTTTGTAATCATTTTTCACTATTTTCTTGTTATTAATAATATTAAAATTATAATTCTATGAAAAGTTAAGGTTCTAATAATAAAATAATATTGTAAGCTTGCAAAATGCACAAAAATATTTAATAAAATGTCATGTTTAAATATTATTCCATTCTTTTATCTTAATCCAAAACTTATATAACATTTTGGATAGTTGACTTACAACTCATCAACTTTAAAACAAATTGAGTTGAGTCTTTCACCTGCCAATTGACTTTGCTCTTCTCCTACTATTTATGTTTCAGCTTTTCTCTCTCTTAGCCTGCAAGATTTGCAAATTGTTTGATTTACACCCCGTTTTATTTGTTCCCATCTTGCTGGAATTTGAAATCTTAAGCTGCTAAACTGTTGGCTCTCTTAGCTCTTAACCCCATTTGGAACCCTTTAGCAGCTGCTTTTTAACTCCTCCTTTGCCTTTGCCTTTGCCCTTTGCCCTTTTCCTTTTCCATTACTTTACTTTACTGCTTATTCATTTCATTCCTCTTCACCCTACAAATTCATTCGTCTCACTCAACTCGATTCTGACCCTCAGCTCGCCTCGGCTTTCAAATTAATACTACACAACATTATTTTCACATTTTTTTTTGATACTCTTTTAGAGTGTATTATAGTTATGTCATCAAATTTGTAACGCATTAAGGGAGGCGTGGTTGAGGCCTTAAATATTCCCATATAAGTCACAACCTATGATATTCTTATCAAATTTAGTTGATTGACTATTAAAAAATTTTTTTTTTTTTTTACTGTGTTACATTACAAAAAAAAAGATTAAAAATACAGTACACTATAATCAAAAACTAAAATCTGCAAAGTTGAAATTAGCTTAAGGTTTTTAGGACATATTTAGAAGCTTGGAAACTTGATGGACTCTACATGAACATCAAATCTTTGTCGTGGAAGGTTTCCCATCCATCCTAGTATTTTGTTTGCTTTGTTTTTGTTGGCTGTTCGTTATGCCCTCTTAAATGTCGCTTCTCTGCCCCTGCCTCTGCCTCTGTTTTCCCTCTCCCATTACATAAATTTTTTTTTTTTTTTTTTTTTTTTTTACTTGAAGCACACTTGAAATTAATGAAAAGCATTTTCGATTGTAATTATGTATTCGTGCTAACGCGCCCATTGCCTGTGGGCAACAGTCATCAGTTCTCTCACTCCCTCTCCCTCTCTCTCTCTCCCTCTCTCTCTCTCCCTCTTTCTCTGTCTGTCTCTTTCTATGTTATCCCATTGAAGGGTGGGAGTCTTTAGCTCATTAGGCATAATTTGGTAAGAGACGTCTCTCATCATCAACTAGAGTTTGTTAGGGTTGCCACCCAGCGGGAGCAGGAGTCTCCAGGGGGCGGATGAATGGTGGGCGGGGGGGATAACTGGTAGACGCTGCGGGGCTCAGCATTTAATTGACTGTAAATTTGCTTCACTCCAAAAAGCTTCAACTACTCATTACAAAAATCACATTTCCAGCTAATGAATTCGACTAAATGGATACTCTGTCATTAACTAAAATTGTAAGCACAATTTGTTTGAAATTCAGTGAAACAACAGTCTTAATTTAGATGTATTCAATTTCTAAAATAATTACAGGGTATAAAGAGAACTGAAAAAAACATCAAGAGGTATAACATAGGCGAATGTAAAGAGTTGCGTTTTGTGATTACGCATACGTTCTGTGCGCCATTGACTGCTTTAATTTTTATACCCATTACTTAAAAACTAAGTGAAAGGGTATATCGTATTCAGTGTTCAATGTATGTAACAGGCAGAAGGAGGCGTGGCAGTGCCCATAAAGTGCATATATTCTTGATCAGCATCAACAGCCGAGTTGAAATACCTTTATCTGTCTGTCGGCTCGTCCGCACACGCACCGCTTTTAAAATATTACATATTAAATATAATCCATTTAAATCGCAACAGGATCGGTCCAACAAAACGGCAGTTATGGCTGTTTTAAGTTATTAAGCAAAGTGTGCGCCTAAAAGTATGCAATAAATTTTTTAAAATATTTATTTAAATAATTAACGGGTATATTATAGTCGGAAAGTCGATTTCAGCCTCTGCCGCTTTAGCTTTTGCTTTATCTGTTGTTGTTAATTGTACGCACACACACACAGGCACACACTGACTATCCATTATGTGCAGTTTTACGGTCTAAATCCATTTGCACAGATAGAGACAGCAGCTGTAATAACATAATGGCTGCCTTAAAAGCCAGGTAAGCTACGTATGATTGTGAGTGCGAGTGTGTGTGTGTGCGCGTGTGCATGTGTGCGTGTGTGTGTGTCAGAAAAGTAAATGCTGCCAAAAAGAACAACAACAAGCAAAAGCCACAAAAAGTAGAAAAGACAGGACAAAGGACGAGACAGAAACTGAAGCTGAAGCTGAAACTGAGGTTGAAACTGGAACCGAAATTGGAACTGGAACTGGAAAGTGGCATAGCATAAATAAATAGAGATAATTAGACCATAACCACAACAACGAACAAAAAGAAAAAAAAAAAGAAAAGAATGAAAAGCACACACACAACAACACACACACACACACACACGCAGTGAGCTACATTTGTAACCCTTTTGTTTAGCTAGAAAAATGTTCCTTTTTTTTTGTTGGTTGTTTCTTCCCCACATTCTTCGGCTATTTTCAGCCTTTTTTTCTAGCTAGCTTTAGTTTTAATTGTTGCTTAGTAAAAAATGTTGACCACAGGATACAAAAAACCACCTCCAAATAAACAGAGACAGCGAAAAAGAGCGAGAGAAACACAACTGGAAGGCAGGTAAAAAAGCCAACGCATAATGTTGACCATAATCTAGTTTTCATGCAGGAAACGAACGGTAGGGGGAAAAGGGAAGGGCGAAGGAAAAGGAAAAAAGGCACTCAAATTAGGTGAAGGATATGACATCCAAAATTTGCTACGTTGTAAAAGTTAACACACACACACAGCGAAAAATACACGTAGAGTGCGCAGACAAATATTTAAATAAATAATAAGCAAGAACATCAGAGTCGAGTCACCGACTATGACATACCCTAACCGTAACTCAATATAAATTTGTGAATAAAATGTATAAAATGCCAAAAGACTTTTTCTTATGGGATAGGATCTCATAACTCTGCCGGCGTCGCAGCCGACACACGTACAGAGAGAGAGAGGAAATACGCGTGATCATCTATAAATAGCACACTCGGCGGCTTGTGCTCTCACGAAGCATCTGATCGGCTGATGCTCTCTGCTCTCAGTCGCTGAACTGCGTTCAGTGAGAGAGAGAGCGCTGGACTTTTATCATGCACTGCAACTGATGCTTTGCGCTCTCTTTACGTCGCCAAATGCAACGATGCGACAGCTCGAATCTGCATTCATTTCATTTTTTCAGTGTTAAGAAATAAAACGTTTTGTGACTTCGTGATTCGCTGCTTTCAAAGGTTTGCCATGCTGCGTTCTCTCCCAGTTACATAAAATGCAACTGAAGCAGCATACCCACATAAATTTTACGACTAAAGGGTATAAAAAGTGTGGCTCGCTTTTTTTGAACTTCTTGTGCATTTTTTTGGAGCTCGCTGCTGTGCGGCCAGATAAGGACACAAAAGCTGCTGTTGCTGCCGTGAAATTTTAGTTTAAAGCCACCAAATGAAGCAACAGAGTGGAAAAGAGATGGAACGTTGCAAACTGCGAGTACAGGAGGGAGAGAAAAGTAACACTACAAAGCGAGCTTCTCGCAATTCGTGGGCATTAAACAAAATTGCAATAAAAGCGCAGCATGCGCTCAAAAGTGGGCTCTGGTTTTTATGTCCTGTGTGCATACCCTGCAAGTGCAGGTGCCAGGTGGTCGGGTGTGCTAGCACCATGAATTTACATCGCATTGACCGATTGACCGATTGATTCAGCCAATGATTGACCAGTGTAAGAGCCGTGATTGAGAAGTGGTTGAGTAGTGATTAACCATTGATTGACTCGTGATTGACCTGTGTTTGACCAGCTGTCGAGCAGAGATTGAACCTTGATTAAGCCGTGATTGATCATTGATTGAGTCGTGATTGACCATTGATTTAGCCGTGATTTTGTTTTCGTTTTTTTTTCCTTTTTTATTGGCACTATTTGCTTTTCCATTTAACTGGGTTGAATGCCAACTGAAAAGAGCAACTGAAGAAGTGGTTTGAAAAATAACAAAAATAGAGGTCGCTTTTCTATCGCCCAAAGAGGCTCTCTCTCCCCCCTCTCTCTCTCTCTCTTTGGACTATTAAAATGCAAAACTCTTGTGCAAATTAGCGAAGGCTGCGCCGAAAAATGCACAAAAAAGGTGAAACTGAAACTGAAACGGTTACGGAATTTGAGTTGGAAATTCGAGAACGAGAAACGAGAAACTGTTGACCGCTGCTGCACTCAATCAACCACTCAATCAAAAAGAAGTTTGCAACATTTGCGCTGGTTTTTCGACCCAGTTGATATCCAGTTGACAGTTTGCACTCACCGGGTATGATAGACTTGCAGTTGGCAGACACAAAATTAAATAAATTTTTCATATTTTATTTTGTTTTTTTTTATTCTTTATAATTCCTAATTATTTAATTCCGCAAAATAGATTTTTTGCCCTTACAGGATAACTGGTAGTCGAGCATTCTACTCGATATTTATAGTGGCTGCAACAGTTTTGTGCCATCAATCAATTTAAGGCTTGTTTTTTTCCAATTGACTTTGAATTTTCGGGGGCAACTCTTTTAACCTGTGCAGAGCTCAATCAATTACCAAATCTCATTACGGCTTAATAGAGCATGCTAAAGTACACACAAACACACACAAACACACAAACACATTCACACACACACAAACACACACACCTGAAATGTTTAGCTGTTGTGCAACATTTTGGTTTGTTGTCAAATTCAAATTGCAGCAAATAATCAAATGAGCTGCAAAATGGAGAGCGTACATTTGTTGTTGCCTGTCTCTCTCTCTCTCTCTCTCTCTCTCTCACTCTTCGTCACCCTCACTCTATGTCAGTGGCAGTGCCGCCATTTCAGCTATTTTTTTTAGAGATTTAATTTAGATGTGCTAATTTTATAATTGCAAAAATAAATTAATAAATAAATTTGGCCGTTTGCCAGAAAATTATTATTACTAACAGATCATCTGCATTTCTGTCTTAAAAGCTGCATATAATTTTAACACATTTCAAAGCTTTGTTGCAACTTGTAGCTATTTTTATCAAATTTGCTTTTTTACACTTCAAATTCTGGCAGCAGTTCAAATCAGCTTTCATTTCTTATTTTCAGTGTAAAGCAGCTAGAACGTTTCGCTCAGTTCAATGCAATGTTCGATTGTGTGTGTTTGGACATCACTGCTCTCTGTCTGTCTGTCTGTCTGTCTGTCTGTCTGTCTGTCTGTCCATCTGTCTGTCTGTTGTTTGCTATCACTTTTTGGCCGCAACTTCATTAACAACGTAGTTAATTAATTGATTACGCAAAACGCTTCAATGCATTTCAAGTTGATGTTGTGTCGGTCGATGTGTGTGTGTGTGTTTGTGTGTGTGTGTTTGTGTGTGTGTGTGTGTTTGTGTGTGTGTGTTTGTGTCTGCTCTCTCTATAATTTGTTACGCTTGCCAATTAAACCAGCAAACTCAACAACAACTCGAAACACTTGACCTGAAGCCTGATATTTGACGTAGCTATTTTATTTTTAGTTTTATTTCTCTTAATTATGAGTAAAAATACCCTTTAAATGATTTTCTCAACAAGTTTGTTAGAAAAAAATCACAAATAATATGTTTAATATAATTAACAAAGTTTTCTTAAGCATTTAAAATCAATTAACAAAAATTTTTCGCTTTTATTCAATAAACTTAACATTTAAATTTAAAAATAATTGTTTTTATTTGACATTTGAAACGTATGTATATATAAAGAAATGTTAATATAATATTAGTAAACTTAAAAAATGACAGAGTATCTTAATTTCGTTATTGTCGCACTCAATATTTTCCAGCACATTTCTATTTTTATTTAATTATGTTTTCCTCCATTTTTTTTTCTTCTTATATCAATGAACAAAAGTTGAAGAACTAATTAAAACGGTAACAAATTGAGCCACAGGTAGGTAGGTGGGTAGGTAGGTGGGTAGATAGGTAGTTCGGTAGGTAGGTAGGTGGGTAGGTAGGTGGTTGGATTGAATGGAATTGAATTGGATTGAGTTAAATTATCGCTTCAAGCTTTTTACCGAGCCAGAGATGTTGTCGAGTCTGTGGCAATCTGGCAATAAATGCAATTTGCAGTGCTGCCAACTTTCATAAGACAGAGTCGGAGACGCACAGTGGGACAAAAGTATTCAACACGCTAATCAAAATTAGTTGATTTTTTCGTTTGACACAAGATCAGGGCAAAAAATATACAAAATTATAACTATACAACTAATTGGCCAACAACGTTGCCAGACTGTTACAATTTGATTCATTGCATATTAAAAACTTGACTTGTTAAATTAAAAAAACAATTAATCAACTTTTGCATTGAATATTCAACAATTAATTGTCTCAGTTGCAAATTAAATTAATAATGACGTTGCCAGATGGCTCAATTTTTGTTTAACATCTAAAATGCTTTTAATTCGATGAAAATCTACACTTTTATTGAAAACTAAGTCAATTGCCATGTTAAGAAATATAAAAAGTTTTACTGGCGTTGCCAGATTTTCATTTTTTCTACTTAACAGGCTGGTTTCAGCAAACTGAATTCAATGTTTGAAGGGAGTTTGAGCTTTTTGTTTATTCTTTGGTTATTTGTGTCTTCGTAGCGTTGCCATATCGTTTAAGTTTCTCCATAACAAATTGGCAGCGCTCCTGATTTCAAGCTTTCAGTTTTTCTGCTGCCAATAATAACGTAAAAGTAATTTTCACAATTTAAATGTACATTAGTTTTGTTCGCAGCGTTGCCATATTACTTAATAAGCAGCTCAACAGGTTGGTAACGCTGTTTTGTTATTATGACAGTGATTATGCCATAGTTTGAGGGTTTAACTTAATAAAAATTCAAGCACAAAACCGCCAACAGCCATTGAGCAAGACAATTTACAGACCAGTTAAGTTATTGGTGTTGCCACTTGCCACTTGAACTCCCTTTTTGACCCTTGTTGGCCAACCGACGCCAGAGGCCAGCTAAGAGTCAGTAGACAGTAGAAACAATAAGCGCAAGAAACTCTTTAAAGGACTAGAATATGATGTTGCCTTTGGGCTAAAAAGTATCTAGAAGATACTTAAGTATACAGCGAGAGAATAAACTGCAGATATCGATTTAATGTTTGAATTAGTTATCACTAAATACTTGTAATACCCTTTGCAAGGGTATATAAATAGAAATACCAACAATTTGCGTCGCATTTGTTATTCAGATTTCATTTTTACCTACTTCTCACTTTTGTTATGAATCCATATAAATTATATGGCAGGCCATAAAAGCGCAGATTTGCCCACATATACATATCTTTTCTTGCCCCCGTCTCTTTCTCTTCTCTTTTGCAATTCCATTCCATGTCAGATGACAAACAAAACTGGCACACAACAATGACAACAACAAAGCAAAAAGTGCGCGGACTTTGAAGGACAACAACGTCTTACGAATTCAAAGTCTCAAGCCTCAAGACATTTCATGTGGCGTGGCTAAGATTTTAGTGCCACAATAACAAGCGGGAAAGGCTAAAGTCGACCTACCGACTATGGCATACCCGTTACTTATTCAAATAAACATGAATTATTTTTCATTGCATACTTTTAGGCACGTACATTGCTTAAAACCTTAAAAACAACCATTACTGCCGTTCTATTTGACCGATCTCGTTGCGATTTAGTAAGATGATAGCTTATAATTGTAGTTAATGGTAAATAGCAAAAAAGTCGGAATATCTTAAGAATATATGCCCTTTATGTGGTCGGAGATGCTTTCCTCTCCCAACGAATACAATATACCCCTTCACGTAGTTTACAAGTAACGTGTGTAAAACAGTAACAACAATGACAGCAACTAAGCCATATTCTATACGATTGTTGTCATGGTTTTAAAAACAATTCACACACAGCACTATGGGCAAAAGTCCAGAAAAATTGCTATAAATACAAAAATTGTCTAATTCAGAATTCGAAATTGTACTTTGTTGTTTGTTATCTTAATACTCAAGAGTAAAGCAATGTTTTGTTTTATTTTTGCGGACTTTGAGTTGTATTGTATTCATTGAAAAAGCGCGCAAAATTTTGAACAGCTTTCAATGTGAATTAATTTTGATACAAACTCTTGAAATAAACATATATATGGGAAAAGCTGGTCAAGGCAAATTTAAGTCCAAAATTATATGCTCCAACGTTGAAATTGTAATTAATGCCAAATAAATGGACTTTTTTGCCCATAGTGCGCAGCGCAAAATGTCGCGGCTACAATCAAAAACAGCTAAAGAATGGCTAAAACAAAATGGCTGCCTCGAGGTCGACAATTATATGAATGCGGGGGTGTAGTAGGTGTGTGTGTGTGTGTGTGTGTGTGTGTGTCACAAAAGAATCCTTTTAATAAGTCAAAATTTAATAAAACAATCAGCGTAAAAATATAGACAACAAAAATGTATTTAAATAAAACTTAGTCTAGTATGAAAAAGGTTGGCGAGTTTTGAAAATGTTGGAGAGTGTGTTTTAGATCAGCGGTGGGCACGCAGTGGCTCCGGGAGCAGCGTCTGCTCCCACCTTAGGTAGACTCTAACAGAGTTGTTGTTGTAGTGCTCCCGAATTCAGATTTCGTGCCCACCGCTGTTTTAAATCAAATGACAGCTTAAACTTAAACGAAATTGAAGTTTTTGAAAAGCTTCTCGGAACTGAACTTCAACTTCTAAATGAATGATGATGTGAAAAAACTTTAGCAAATTGTCAAATTTTCATGGAAATCAATTTATTGAACTCAATTAATTTACTAATAAATGGCTTCGATTAGTCAAAGTCGTTTAACAACACTACTTCTCAGCGAGTTTATTTTTCTCGACTTACGACACTCTTTTTTATAGTTTAGCACAGAATATTAACCATATTCTATCCATTTAAAATCATATGTATACGTATTTTATCAATTTACATAAAAATCCCTTAATAGACATATTACGTATACGCAACGTAATCTGAAAAACTATCGAGAAAGACAAGTGCAAAAAATTTAGAATGTCAAATGTCATATGCCATGTCCATGCATTTAACAGACATTTCATATGCTGTTCTTTTTGTCAATCTTTAACATACTGCAGCAATAATATTTGTAACTTTTTTTTTGGAAATATTTATTTATTGCATATTGTTTTCGTAGTTTTCGCCACTTTGTGGTATTCATTCTCAATTATAATGTTTTTAAAGTTTTTTGTTAACGTCCTTTAATACGTAATTACTTGCTTTTCATGTTGGAAACCTTTCACTGTCTGTAATTTGATTATCACAATACCCTGTGCAAATTCGAAGCGAGTTGTTGCGTTCAGCTTTACACTGAGAAAATGAAATTAATGATGAGATCCTTTCCAATGTAATAAGTAAGAGTATTTCCAGTTTCGACTTGTTTTCTGGCTTGTGCGCTAATCGAATTATCAGCTTGCTGTCAAGTTTAATTATATTTTTTGCCAACATTAATTTTAATTGCGCATTGTTGTTGTTTTTTTTTCAGTTGCAGTAGTTGTTGTTGTTGTCATTATTTCATGCCACTTGACTTCAATTGCAATTAAGCACAAAAGTTAAAAAAAAATTAAATTACATAAATTTAAAATGAAAGAAATTGAAATTATTCAAATTTCAGAATATTTTATATTGTTTTTATTTGTTTAAATTTTTTTAGCTAAGAAATAAGGGATTAATCTGAATTTTTAGTTAATTTAAATACCATTATACAGGGTATCTATCTGTCCATATACACTAGCCAGAAAAACTATGCGTACACCCTTATTTTTGCTTTAACAGCTATGTTAGTGAAGTTATCACAGTAAAAAAAATATATTTGGAAAGGTCGTTCAAATTCCGTTTAAATGATGCAAAAATATTTTTAACCCATTAAGTACCCATTGAATATTTTAAGTTAAAAAAAAAGTCAATTTTTCAACTTTTTTCCTCGATTTTTTAAAAAAAATTTTGGGATGCAAAAAAATTCTTGAAACAACTATAGAAATGATTGCCAAAAAAATTTTTAAAAAAATTTTTGTTAGTATTTTTTAAAATTGTTTGAAAATCCTAAAAATGACCATTTTAACCCATTTTTCCTCATTTTCATGCAAAAAGTGCCTTTTTTGCAGTTTTCAAACAATTTTAAAAAATACTAACAAAAATATTTTTGAAAATTTTTTTTGCACTCATTTCTATAGTTGTTTCAAGAATTTTTTGCATCCCAACATTTTTTGGGAAAAATCGAGGAAAAAAGTTGAAAAATTGACTTTTTTTAACTCAAAATATTCAATGGGTACTTAATGGGTTAAGAATATTTTCGCATCATTTAAACGGAATTTTAACGACCTTTCCAAATATATTTTTTACTGTGATAACTTCACTAACATAGCTGTTAAAGCAAAAATAAGGGTGTACGCATAGTTTTTCTGGCTAGTGTATGTATATATTTTCAATAATTTTCCAGGATATTCTCAGTTCGTTTCTTTGGTTTAAATGCTGCAAACAACATAACAAATAATTTATTTACGCATTTGCTGTTCTTGTTGAAATAAATTTTAATGCAGCCGGACATGCACGAACATGCACGGACATGCACGGACACGCACACACGTACAGCACACGCACATATGTACATACATACACATACAGGAAGTTATGTGCATGCAGCTCATAAAAAACTGTGAAATTATCAACGCTTAATAGATTTTCGAACACGTGCAATCTACATGACGTTGTCCGACAACACAAACAACAACAACAACAACGACAACAACACACACAGCCAAATCTGCAAATTGGCAATGCATCTTTGCATGTGTGTGTGTGTGTGTGTGTGTGTGTGTGTGTGTGTTCAACATTCTGATCCCAAAATGGCCCCAAAGTCAAGTGAACCGTATAAACAATTTATAGCCGCACCCACAACAGCATTTAGCCAACAACAACAGCAACAACAGTAACAACAACAACAATTACATAGGACTTTGCCAATGGCAGCTCGTAAAAATGCAAAATGAATCAACAACAACAACAACTATCGAATTGCTGCAAGCTGCGTCCCTTGCACTGTGGGCACTTTCTCCATTTTTGTCGGGGTTAAAACAGTGGTGTCCACACATACACAATCAAACAAATTCCGAATTTTTGAATTTAGAGTTGTCGAGTAACTTTTATTGTTTTTATCAATTATTATATAAATAATTTGAATTTTATAAATTAAATAAGAAATGAAATAAAAATTGTATATATTTTGCAATGATAAACTTAAAAAAGTTGCAATACAAACCCTTGGGAAATTTAATCTGAGAATGGGCCAACCCTAGCAGCGTAGCTCAAAAGATTGGTGAACATGCTAAAAACTATAAATTACTCGAAGTTCTGTGACACGGAGAAATTTTCGAAGTGGAATTGTTTTTCTCTGAATTCGCTTTTACTAGTGATTTCTGTGGCATACCTGTATTAATAGTAATTTGGTATTCTTAAAAAAAAAGCAATGAAGACGTTGGAACCTGCTTATTTTTAAGGAAAATAGTTGGGAAAAGTGTTGTAAACTTTCTCATATAAAATATTAAATGCGAATACAATATTGGCTTAAATATTTATTGATGGAATATATCAAGTATTATATTAAATCTCCCCATTTCATTCAGCATTTTGCGACAAATTGTTTTGAATTTCTTAAATAAATATCAACACCTTTGACAAAAAAGGAAATGACAATTTTGATTTTTCCTCAAAATTCCATCAAAGTTGTACACCAAGTCCAAGACGAATCTGCTATAAAGGTGACGTCTCGATGCTCGATGTGTTGAGGGGCAATCTCTTTTTCAACTTGGCCCCTCGAAAGAGAGCAGCTGTGGTGACGACGTCACCTTTATAGTAAATTCGCCCTGACCAAGTCTTTTTACAAATTAAGGACTTGCAAACAATTTGTCAAATGCTCAAATGTGCAGTTTGCATTTAAATTGAATATTCTTAAATTCTTAATTTTAGCAAAGTATTTAACTTATTTTTTACTTACTGGTTTCTGTTTTTTTACCAAAGAAAATGAAGAAGAACTTACCTAAAATGAAAAGTAATAAATAATTTAATTAGTACTTGATTTTTGGAGCATATTAATATAATAATATTTATGAAATATCTTAACGAGATTATTAAAAAGTAACAATATTAGTTTGACAGCTAGTTTCGATTTTGGGTAAGGTGCCCATTGTACGTGTGTGTGTGTGTGTGTGTTTGGAGAGGGTGGGGGGCATCATCATAAACCACTTATTTGCGCTCCAAATGCAACAGCAACAACAACAATTTGATAAATGTTCATACACCAGTTTTAACACACGCAACTCTCTCTCTCTCTCTCTCTCTGTCACTTTCTGTCTGCCCTTAGCTCGCTTTCTCTCTCCCTCGCTTGTGTGCTTTGTATGGCGCGCTGAAAAGTATGCTACATTCTTACATAATTGTGGCTATCGCTTTTTAATTTGTATTATGCTACATTCTTATGCTCTCTCTCGCTCTCTCTTCCACTTTCCCCACTTTTAAGCTGATTTATAAATATACTGAAGGGAGCGAAAGTTGAAAATTAAAATAACTAGTGATAAAGACGAGAAAAAAAGCTTTGATTTACACTTTATTAAAATCAAAATGAAAAGATAAGAAAATACCAATAAAATCGATTTCGAAAAGGTAAAATGACTAAATGCTTCTATTTTAAGCATGCGTCAGACGAGATTTCTTTTTGTGGAAAACACATTTTCTATTTCCAACTATCGTTTTTTTTTTAAATCGTTTAAAATGACTCAGATTCTTGGAGGGCAAAAACCATTTTCATTTCCAGTTTCACAACCGATGCGAAGCCTAAAAAGTTTTTCTTTCATAAATTATAATTGTTATTTATTGTGATCAATACCGACTTACATATTTTTGAAGAATATTAATGAAATACTTTTTTCAGACTTTTTGTATATAGTAAAGAAAATCATCAATTTCCACTTATGTATATATTAATGCTTAAAAAGTTAATTGTAAAATTGTAAAAAAAATTGTTCTTTTCTTGTTTTTAAAAATAAATTTGACTGAAATATTTCATTCAAAATTGATTGATGAAACTTAGCTTTAGTAAAAACAATAACTTGACTAACATAAATAAATAACAATTATAATTTTCGATAGAAAAACTTTATAAGCATCCGTTAGACGAGCACTTTTTTTTTAGCCATTCACATTCACAAAAGTCGCATTTTAAGTTGGTTTTTAGCCAAATAATTTTGTTCAATTGACATTTAAATGTTAAATTTAAAAAATTACTTAACAAATGCTCTTAAGACTTGAAAGCCTCGAAAGAAGAAGCATCAATTGGGGCTGTTGCCAATGTCAGAGTCCGAGTTCGAGTCATTAGCCAATGTTTTTGTATGGCCTAAACAGCAGGCGAAACATGTAACAAATCCTGATGCTACTGGTCAGCAAATTGCGAGTGTTGTAAATCGCTTTAAGCATCAACCTAAAGGGGCAACAGTGGCAAGTGGCAAGTGGCAAAGGGAAGTTGCAACAACAACTCCTGTGGCTAAAAGTATCCCACTGTATTAGCTGCAAGTTCTGTGCGTTAGTCAACAAAAACATTGCCGCAGTGACCCAAATTTTTGTGTATGACCATAACAACGGCAACTGTGCAACAACAACAACAACAACAACCAGAACAACCAGAGTTGCCGCAGCGTTGTTGCATTTTTTATTGCTGCCTTGCACAATGGTCAAAAGCGTTCTATATGTTGGCATCAATTCCAAATGGTAATTGTTAAAGAACTGCGGACAATTTCTTTAAAAAAAAAAAAAAACCCTAGAAAGAGAGAGATTAGTGATGAATTTAAGTGAAAACATTTAAAGGGGGTCACCACTAGTTTTTCAATGAATTTTGAAATTTTAATGCAAAATGAGTGTTTGCTTGGTTGTTTTGTGCATGTTGTCACTAATATGAAACGTTTAACAACACTACATTTTCTGTCACATGTCAATTCTTGATTTGAGTGACGAAATTCACAAAACAACCATGCAAAATTTTATAAAATTCAATTTAAAAAAAGTAGAAAAGACCCCCTAAAAATTTTTTCACCTAAATTTATCATAAATTGCCCTCAATCTGGGTTTTTTTTTTGTTTTTTTTTATTATTCGCAGCCGTTGAATTTTCCAAATCTAAAAGCTGCAGAGAGAACAAAATTCTTTTTGTTTTTAGATTTTTAGGGACTTCCCCTAATATTTTAAGTCCGCAGCTTAAAAACGAGTGAAAAAATTGCATAAATTCAACTTTCAGGGCAAATTGTGAGTTGTTCTGTAAACATTTGAAAAAAGCGTCAATGTGGATAAAAGTGTCACAAGTATTTTAAATACGCTTTTAGTACAGATTTTTTGATATGTGTCATTTATGGTGGAATTTTTTAAAGTGTTGTTGACGTGTGTATTTTCAACTCAAATCTAACAAATGTGTGTTTCTGTTCTGTCAATTATTACTTCAGTATCAGAATCAAATGTTAATAATTATTTTTGTTATTAATTATTTTGCAACTATTCGTGAAAAACACACATGTTGCAGCTGTGAATATATGCTGGAAAATCGAATTTTACTCTGAGTCAAATGGGAGAGGGAGCTGAAAACAAGGTCAAATTGAAAAGCAAAAGCTAGTGTAAATTATACTTTAGTCTAACTAAGATGCATGCCAAATTTCAAGTTTCTAGCCTTCGATTTAGAGTTTATATCAATATTTTACACTTTATACACATTTAGAGTTTATGCCAAAATTTCGAGCGTATTTGCCCATAGTGCATTGTAGGCAATGTCACAGCGGGTGGTTGGTGCTGGTTGGTTGCTGTGGTGCACGCAAAAAGTAGCAACATAAAACTGACAGCAACAGAGGCCAGAGACAACAACAACAACAACTGCAACAACTGCAACAGCAACTGCAACAAATTAAAACAAACGAAACAATTTATTTATGTCGTTGTCAGCAGCAGCAACAGCAACAACAGCAGCAACAACAACAGCAGCAACAACAACAACCAACAATTGCAGCCCCATCTCTAAAACAAAAGTCAAGGATGACAATAAAAATTGTTCAACACCAAATAATTTACAACAATTTTGTAACTACAAATTTATTAGCCAGCCTTCCCTGGGGCAAAGTCACAACAGCAACAACAACAGCTTTTAAAACAGTGGTGTCCACACACACACAATCAAACAAAGCAGCGAAACATTTTACTGCTTTACACTGAAAAAATGAAATGAATGCAGATTCAAACTGTCGCTTCGTTACAGTTGGCGACGTCAAGAGAGCAAAGCATCAGTTGCAGTGCATGATAAAAGTCTAGCGCTCTCTCTCTCTCTCACTGAACGCAGTTCAGCGACTGACAGCAGAGAGCAGCAGACGATCAGATGCTTCGTAAGCGAACAAGAAGCCGAAGGGGCGCATCGTAAGAGAGCAAGCCGTCGAGCGTGCTATAAATAGAACAGGCGTATTCTCTCTCTCTCTCTCTCTGTACGTGTGTCGCCTGCGACGCCGGCAGAGTTGTGAGATCCTTATCCTTATTTATGTGAGTTAGGTGTTTAGCGCTTCAGTTTATTATTAAATGAAATTAATGAAAAGTAACAAGATTAATTCTAATTGCCTCGTTTTCTCGGCTTTTTTCCAAGTGGCAGTGTTGCCTCTTTTCTGCTGAACCGAACTCTCTTAACTCTCTGAACGCTCTGTACTCTGCTGTTAACCTAAAATGTAATGCTTAATAAGAATATCGGCTGAATGTTTTGTAAGTTTCCTTAATTTGTTTTTCCAACTTTGTTTAGTATATTTAAAATTTTTTTGTTCACTGCATCCAAATTTAGTTGACGGTAAAAAATAGATACAATTAAATTATAAATACAGTCGAACTTCCCTAACGCGAATCACCATTATCCAAGAAAAAAGTTCGAGTTAGGGAGACTTCGAGTTAAGGAATTTTTGTTTTTTTTTGTTTTTTAAAAGAAACTACAATTGCATTCAATCATAAATACATTTCAAATTGCAAATTTTTCTTGTTATTTTCAACAAAAATGGATTCCAGTTTGTTCAAGACCTGACAATATTCTCAAAAATTGGTTTCTTCGTTCTTTTGCTGTATCCAGAAGAAGTTCCTGATTCAAATGTCATCATAATTAACATTTAATTTTTTAATATAATGAAAAATGTTTTAGCTGAGATACCACATTTTTCAGCAACTTTAATTTATTTGGTCTACTTTCAAATTCCTTAACTACTAATAAGTTTGAATATTTCCTAAAAAATTTTTAAACATTTTAGTACGACAAAGAAGTACATTTCGATCATCTTTCCTATAACAATTTCACAAGCCTAAATAATTGTTGATGCAATGTTCTATCAAATTACATCACAATAAGTTAATGTACATCAATATTACGTATCAAAACGAGCCGGTAACAAAAGCATAAAATATAAACAAACAAAAATTCGAACTTTATTGGGAATTTTCCCGAAAAATTCGACTAACAGAAGTACGGGCCAATATTTTTGTTCGAGTTAGGGAGAAATTCGAGTTAGGGAAGTTCGAGTTAGGGAAGTAGAATTGTATGAAATTTGCTAACTAAACGCTATTGCCGTTCGGTTTTGTTCGAGTTAGAGAAAATTCGAGTTAGGGAAGTTCGAGTTGGGGAAGTTCGACTGTAATATAATTGTCAATAATTTTCATTCCAAAAAGAACTCTTTATTTAATCAAATTTTATAAAGTTTTATTGCCAGAATATTTATGAGTCGCAATATGGCTGTTCATATATAAACTAGTTTATATAGCATTTTACAGGGTATATTGCATGTTTAGTAAACACTTTCGTGTGTCATGTTTCAACCGCTTCAAATGCAGTTGTCATTTTGGCCTGCGAATTAATCATTTCAATTAATTGTTCTTGCCTCACACTCTCTCTTTAAATCGCTCCCTTTCTCACTCTCTCGCTCTCTGCCTCTCACTCGCTTGCTCCTTAATTCTCTCTCACAACTTTACACCACTTTTCAAAACGCTTTCTTTCAAATGTACGTCAAGCTTATACCGCTAGATGGCGCTGCAATGGCTGCTATAATTATGTGCGTCACGCATCTACCGCCAGATGGCGCTGCTTACCATAAAAAGCTTCGATTATGCGCAAGTTTTCTAGCAAGGAGCAAAAGCTTCTTTTGCTGGCAATGTGCACGTTTTATGGTAAAAAGCTCGCCATAGCTTTTGGAAAACAGATTTCTCTACACTTTTTCTCCACTCTTCACTCGGATGTAGTTTAAGCACACTCCATGGGCCGATTCTCTCCACATACACGAATTTCAATTCGAAAAATTGTTTTACAAAATTGAGTATTACATATTTGAGAGTATTATCCATGAACTTGAATTTATTATTAGAGTATTTAAAAAATATTCAGTTTAATACATTTTCTCCATTCATAAAGGAAAATTTGGATGTTTTTAAAGCTTGGTATTTTTATTAGTATTTTTTTGAGTTGCTGTATTTATTTGGTATAGTAAATAATTTTTAATAAATTGACTTTTGGAAAATACTTGCAAATAAAATCAAAGGACATTCACTACAGTCAGCTACTGGAGAAGATATAAAGAAAGACAGCCAGGGGCAAAGAATCGACTTGAAGGTACCCTGTAAACCTCTGAATGATATAACATTTTAACGAAACTAAGAAAATATTTTGTATTTTTTTAGCAATAGATGATCTTTTTTAATATTTATTGATTTTATTAATTTAATTTTTGAATTTTTATTAATTATATTCATTTAATTATTGAATATTTATCAAATGTATTCATTTAATTTTTGAATATTTATTAATTTTAATCATTTAATTATTGAATATTTATTAAATTTATTCATTTAATTTTTGAATATTTATTAATTTTATATTCAATATTTATTAATTTGATTTATTTAATTTTTGAATATTTATAAATTTTATTTATTTGATTTTTCAATGTTAATTGTTTTTATTCATTTAGTTTTTTAATGTTTATTAAATTTTTTTTATTAAATTTTTCAATATTGATTGGTTTTATTCATTTAATTTTTCAATATTTATGAATTTATTTTATTTAATTTTTCATCATTAATTGATTTTTTTCCTTTAATTTTTCAATATTTATTGATTTTATTCATTAAATTTTTCAAAATTTATTAATTTTATTCATTTAATTTTTGAATATTTATTGATTTTATTCATTTAATTTTTGAATATTTATTAATTTTATTCATTAAATTATTGAATACAGTCGAAGTCTCTCTAACTCGAACAAAATCGAGTGGCAATGCTAGGCAAATTTCATACAATTCTACTTCCCTAACTCGAAGTCTCCCTAACTCGAACCTTTTTTCGTGGATAATGGTGATTCGAGTTAGGGAAGTTCGAGTTAGGGAAGTTCGACTGTATTTATTAATTTGATTTATTTAATTTTTGAATATTTATTAATTTTATTTTTTTAATCTTTCAATATTTATTGATTTTATTCATGTTATTTTTAAATATTTATTAATATTATTTATTTAATTTAATTATTTATTAATTTGATTTATTTAATTTTTCAATATTTATTTAATTTACTTATTAAAGTTAGTTAGTTAATAATTTGCATGTTCATGTTTAGTTAGGCATACACCACAACGAACCCTTAGTGATAACAGGGTATAAAATAGCGCGAGAATCAACAGAATAATAATGTTGAACGCCAGGATTCTTTAGCTAACCATAAATCACACACACACACACAAACACAATCACAAACACAGTCACACAAACACAAGCAAATGTTGCGTTAATTGTTAAAAAAAAAAAAAGAGAGCGTAACCGCAGCGCTTTTCCTTGCTCGTCTTTCCGTAGCTTTTCCTATGCGTGACTGTCTGACTGTCCGTCCGTCTGTCCGTTCGTCTGTCTGTCTATGTGGAGCATCCTTTGTTGCATCACAGCATCACAGGAAGGACATTGTTTGCTCAACGCCCCAAGCATTGTCAATAAATTGTATGTGCGAGATTTATTGTCTCTGCCGCTAGAGAAATAGCCCAAAACCGGACAATACGCGCACTCTCTCTCTCTTTCTCTCCCTCTCACTCTCTCTCTTTTTATACCCGTTACTTGAAAATTTAGCTAAAGGGTATAGTGTATTCGTTGCAGTGTTTGTAACAGGCAGAAGAAAGCATTTGCGACCCCATAAAGTGTATATATAGTCTCTCTGTCCGTCTGTCCGTCTGTCCGCTTTTTCGTTATCCACTTTAATTAGCTATAATCCTTCCAAATCTTAACAAGATCGGGCAAATTGAACGCTAGTAATGGCTTTTTTTTTCTTTAACAATAACGAAATTTTATTTATTTGGTAAGTGTGGAATCCGTGCATACAAATTAGCAACATAACCAACACAGATTTGGTATAAACGAGAACATGAAATTGATCTGTTGGCGCAGCTAAAAAAGATGGACATCAACAGCAACAGCGGCGGATCCTCTCGTCGGTCGTCCTCTGGCGCCGCTGAGGCGCGTCTGGCCAAGGCATCGCAGAATGTATTGAAGCGCAGCAATCCAGTCTTTAGTCTAAAGCATCCATCTTCCAAAATGCACAAAGTAATGGAGATACTAAAGACGTCCGTGCTAGCTAAAGATTTGGAGATTTTAATTAATGAGATAAAGGGACGGCAAAGGGGGCAACCAGAAAAGTCGGACGCACTAATTAATAAATTAGCTCACCAATGAATGCTTGTAGTACACTATTAACAGAAAAGAAAACAATTTAAAGATAAAAATTTAGTTTTCAAAAAGGCCCGAAAACTGCAAATAGCAATGCTGCATCAAAACAAATACAGAATTGATATCAACAGAATATTTAGATTTAGAAGTTCACTTTCCGAAAAAGAAAAAATAGAAACGATTTTTAAAAAACCCGAAATCTGCGAACAACAATATAGCATTGTAAACAATTACCATATTGCTATTCAACAAAATATATAATTATAGGTTTCACTTTTTAACAAAATAAGCACAAAAAACACAAAAATAAAGTTGTTTCACCTCTGGGCTTCTGATTTAAAGTGAGCTCTTTCAATGAAAATATTGCTATAGTAATGAAAAGGTGACAGATAAATCGGGGTGAACTAGGCTAGCCAAAAATTTTGTAAAGAGACATGCTGAGGTAAATTGATTAGGGAAAAAACAAAAACAAGGAATCACACATCAAAGATAAGGCGTTTAACACCCAATATTACTGCGAATAGCCCTAGACCAGAGGAAAAATGAAGAAATTATGGCTAAAGATTTGAAGATTTTAATTAATGAGATAAAGGGATGGCAAAGGGAGCAACCAGAAAAGTCGGACGCACTAATTAATAAATTTGCTCACCAATGAATGCTTGTAGTTTCGAATAGACACAAAAAACAACGGCACAATTAGGAATTAAGTACACTATTAACAGAAAAGAAAACAATTTAAAGATAAAAATTTAGTTTTCAAAAAGGCCCGAAAACTGCAAATAGCAATGCTGCATGTTCAGCGCTAGAATCGCTAGTAATGGCTGTTCTAAGATTTTAAGAAATGCAGGCGCCCAAAAGTATGCTATACAATTTTGTATTTTATTTATTTAAATAAGCAACGAGTATGCTATAGTCACTAACTTGACTCTAGCCTTTCCCGCTTGTTCACTCTCTATGTTTCGCTCTCTTTTGTTTGGCAACAATATTAAATTGGAGGAAACGAGTGAGAGAGAGACCGAATAATGAGGAGGATACAAAAGCAACTCACCTTATCACAGACATTTTTGGCTTAAATATAAACAAATTGGATTCACAAAGTGCCTAAAGAAAACAAAACGAAGCGAATCAAAGTAAAGAGACAAATGAATTGAATCGAATCGAATGGAAATGAAAAAGAGCATCTGCAAATATTGAATGAATATGGCACAAAATATACGACTAACAATGTTAATTAAAAGAATCGTTAAAAAAAAGCGAATACAATGAACTGAAAAAAATCGACAAAAAAAAGGAAATTAAACGAAATAAACGGAAATCAAAATAATCAACATGCATTTTAATAAACAAGCGAATGAAAAGGATAACAACAAAACGACACGAAAAGAATCAACAAAAGAAACAAGAAAATTAAAATTAAAATGTGAATCGACAAAAATTTTATTATTAAAAAATATGAATTGTCTGAAACGGGGCAACAAAATTAAAACAAAAGTCTTGTATTTACACCAAAAATTTCAATATGTTTTCATATTTCTTTAAACCAAGCTCAAATTGTTGGATTTTTTGTGCATTTCGCGTACAAAACACACCAGAAAATGCAATAAAATTCGATTTAGCTAAAAAAAAATTACCATATAAATTGAAATACTAAACAGATAGACAAATGAATTGTAATGAAAATGCTGAAAAAAAATCGCAAATGAAAATAGATGAATTGAATCAAAATATTATTATTATTCAAATATAAATGGCTATAGAAATACTTTCAATCGAAATAAAAAACATTTCAAATATTGGCAATTTCAGGTAGCTGTAGAAATTATGGAATATCATGAATAAATTTCAAATAAATGGCAATCAAATTCTAATTACCCAAAAAAACAAATTAAGATAACAACAAAAACAAAAATACAAAGTGCCCAGGGGAATTACAGATGAGTTGAAAGGTGTGTGTGTGTGTGTGTGAACAGAATGAGTTCCCGACTACAGCATATTCGTTACGTACTTAAAAAAATTGTATTGCATACTTTTAGGCGCTTGCATTGCTTAATGACTAAAAACAGCCATCTTGTGCGATCTTCTTACAATTTAGTGGGATGATAACTTATAAGAGTAGTTAACGTTAACTAACAGAAAAAAATCCGAATATCTTACAAATGCTAGGAAAATGTTCAAGTTTAAAGCACAGGCACAACAGGTACTTGGCTATATGTTTATGCAATGGCATAACACATTAGTTAAAGGCAATCAAATGCTAAAGTTAAGGGCAATTTTTGTCACTAAATAGATTTGAGTGTGTTTGAGTTGCCTTCCAATTTCGAGAATTGCAAAAGACATCGAAGCTTCTGCCTCGAGTTTTGGCTTCGAGTTGTCGCACAAACTTGTTCAACATGAAAACGACAAGCTGGGAAATAAGCTAACACACACACACACACTCACACACACACACACACACACGCACACACACAGCCTAATGATGCTAGCAGACAAGACTGGCAATGAATTCCATCCACTATGGTAAGAAGTTCGACATTTACATTGCAGTTTTTGCTATTTTAAAATCTGAATAAATTGACTGAAAAAAAAACTTATTTTTTTGAACTGAACGCTAAAACAATGTTTAAGAACGTATTTAAACCATATTTAAAAGTCTAAAAATCGTCAAAGTATACCAAAAAACAGTTCAATATACTCTTCATTCAAAAATTAGTGCCTTTAAAGCTATAGATAAATATTTAAAAGGTGTATAAATAAATTACACAGACATATATTCATTACCTATGAAAAAAAGCTGCTAAAAATCAGTAAAGCTAGTTAAGCTCGCTAGTAATTATGACAAATGTAAACGCACCTAGAAAAAAGCTTTAAAAAAACCTAAACTTTTAAAAGTAAGGAGAAAAAACTACTTTTAAAATTTCCTCTGCCAAACAAAAAATTGGGCATTTATCCCACAGTGCAATGGACTTTACGTAGGAAGGGAGACAGACAGATAGCGAGGGGAAGAGAGAAAAGTTGAGAGTGAAGGGAAAGTAGGCTCATTAACTTGGCATTGTATACCGAACGAATGTGTCGCACACCATATTCCTTTCCTCCTCCACACGTGTGTGTGTGTGTGTGCTTGGACCCTGCGGTACGGCTGATGTTGAGACAACATCCGGTTCTAGCCTTAAGATGCATCACTAGTAGCTAGCACAGTAGTTAACTTCATCCCATCTACCTAGTCCTAGCGATGTTTCAAGCCCCTTGGAACTAGGTAAGTCGTTAGCTAAGGGTAATGCAGCGCCGTACCGTTCGAAACCACTCGGTACCGCTCGCTTCGGCGGACATGTGGTGCAATAATTCGTTAGAAAAACACACTTGTTAATGCTCAACGTCATTCCTTGTCGTTGTCGCTAGGCGAGTCGTTAGCTAAGGGCAATGCAGCGCCGTACCATTTACTACCGTTCGGTACCGCTCGTTTCGGCGGACATGTAGTGCAATAATGCGTTAGAAAAACACCCTTGTTGGTGCTCAACGTCATTCCTTGTCGTTGTCGCTAGGCGAGTCGTTAAGCTAAGGGTATTGCAGCGCCGAACCGTTTGGTACCGCTCGCTTCAGCAGACATGTAGTGCAATTCTGCGTCATTCCTAGTACCCATCAGCAATTCCTTAGGCAATTCCCTGGGTTTGTCGCCAGTCAGCCGTACCACACGGTACAGAGATTTTCAATTGCGTTACAAATACTTTTATCCAAGTTTGTTTCTAGTTTTTGCCCATACGAAGATATGTATATGGTATGCTTTTTTTTCTGTGTCTGTTTTCTGTTTCTGTGATTTGATTTGACGCCCGTTTTGGGCCAAAAATTCAGCAAAGTTTTTGCCCATCACAGTAACAGTAAATCCAAAAGAGAAAAAGCAAAAGCAAAAGCGAAAGCAAAACAAACTTTACTAATTAGAAATAATGCCGCCACATAGTGCGATGCTTAAACGCAGTGTAATATACATAAGGCTTGAGTACTTTGATCCTGTGGATAAAGTAGTTAACATTTTCCCAGCAACACTACATTCTCTCACTCTCTCTCCCTCTCTCTCTTTCTCTGTGTCTCTTTCACTTTTGCACAACATGGTGACAAAAATAAAATAAACGAACAAACTTCTTCACAGCATTAAATTACAAAATTTTGGCAAAAGTTAAACAAGAGAAAATAAATTTATAATAGAAAAAAAAGTGATGAACTTTAATAGAAATATTTCGACAATAGTGCAATTAAAAAGAAACTTCCGTTCTCGATCCTGGAATCCTGGATCCCGTGTACTTAAGTTTGATGTATTGAAATGTGTGTGAAATTTACAAAATTTCGTATTTGAAATACTAGAAAAGAAACTTCTTTTTATAAAGAATGAATTTCTTGGAAATTGTCATAATGTTTTCGACAGTTTTGTCGGCTGCTAGCGAATTTCCATTTCCCCATTTCCATTTGGCTGCGAAAATGCAGATAGTAGATTTTGTGAATTTTCCGCGTTGAATTTCCATTTTTTTTTTTGGTGGAATTGCATGGAACGTAATGCGGCAAGTGCAGGCGCCTGCATCATCATCATAGCCAAGTTGCACAGAGAGAGAGAGAGAGAGAGAGAGAGAGAGAGAGAGAGAAAGCGCGTGAAAATAATACGCATAGAGCAGGCAGTAAATCACGAGGCCCAAAATGCAATTAGACGCATTAGCGTGAACGGAAAGAGCTAGAAGAACACCATGTAGGTGTGGTTTGTGGCCAAGGGAAAGGGCAAGGTAAAGGGAGTAGTAGGGAGAAAGTGGAAGTAGCTATAGCCACACAAGGTACCAAGTACCCCAAAAAAACACAAGCACATTTAGGCCACATTTAGAGTCAAATGTTATGCTTAAATTGGCCGAAAAGAATTCCATCTGAGGTTTAATTAAATCACACAAATGTCAATCAGCAGCAAGAAAAAACGAAATCAAGGCCACAGAAGCTGAAAAAACGGGAGGGAAGTTTAAGTAGAGAAGGCAAAGAAACAAAGAAAGAAAAAGCAAAATAGGCAGCCACAAATAACAACGTCTAATTAGTTAGTTACCAAAATAATAATAAAATACCACAAGAAAAACCAATAAGAAAACTGGCTAGAAGCTACACGACATTTAGCTACCCTGTAAAATAAAAGCTAATGCTTTGTTCTATGATCGAGAAACCAAATTCCGACTATTTAAAAATTCCATTACTTATTTAAAAAAAATATAAAATATTTTTCATTGCATACTTTTAGGTACTCACATTGCTTAACAACTTAAAATGGCCATTACTACCATTATATTTGTCCGATCGTGTTAAGATTTGGAAGGAGTATAGCTTATAATAATAGATAATCTTAATTGCCAAAATAATACGTTATATCTCAATAACTGTGCGCTTAGCGGCTTTTTGTGATTTCAACGAATACATTATACTCTTTTACTTATTTTTTAAGTAACGCGTATACAAATCTGAGTTTATCATTATTAAATCTTTGTACATTTTAATGAAATTTTTGCTTAGTACGTCTTCAAAATAAGTGTGGATATATAAAACAATAGTCCATGAAACTTTTGCACATCGAAAGTTTGCAACTCAGCACAAATAATATGATTTAAATGCAATTTTTAAAAATTTACAGGGTATTTGAAATAAAAGCAACAGATTATTGTTTGCTATTTGCATTTGGTTTGCGCGCAAATTGAAAAATTCTTCGCCAAAGCCAAATGAAAAGCAATCAAATTACGACGCCAACAGCGAGGAACAAAGAACAAAGAGAGGGGGCGAGAGAACGCGGATGGAAGGGGCAAAGGAGGGGTGGAGGGAGGAATTTGCATGGTGTGTTGTGAGCCAGCATCAAATATTTATGTCACACGCAGAGAGAGAGAGCTAGAGAGAGACAGAGAGAGCGAGAGCCTAAAATCGAAATCGAAATCAAAATACGCATTGTCAAAGGGAAGAAACCAGGAGGGAAGAAGGGAGGAAGGAAGGAGGGATTTTTGGTTGCCAGTGGCTGCGTTTAGTCAGCCTGCAAATTAGCTGACCAATTGCCAATGACAATGCCAACAACAACAGCAACAAAAGTAATAATAATACACCATGGGAGGCGTTTCAATTGTTCAGTGCCCCAAAATGACCGCCAGCTGCCTGTATAATGACCATGTGATGTGCTGTGTTGTGATGTGTTGTGTTGTTGTGACCAGCGGCTCCATCAGCACCAGACCATGAAACGACCAAGCGGACAAGCGGACAACAGGACGGAGCCAAATCAGTTGAGTTTTCTTTAAAGCTGGCCTTGGGTTATCAGAAAACATATGTATGTACATATGCTAGTGATAGCAAGTAGATTTCTGCATGAATGGGCTAAAACGAAGTTCGAAGCATTCATGCTCGAAGGGAATGGAAAGAAGTCGAATGCGAAGTCGAACGAAGTGAATGAGTGAGAAAGCTACTTTGTTTGGAGTTAATTTGAGTTTGTTTCGAATTTTGATTTAATTTTCATATTCTCTTTTTGGCATGAGCATTTTCTGTTGTTTGTTTTATGTGCTTAGTATAATAAATAAAATGTATGTAATCTAGGTTCTGCTGTTAATCTGTTGTTAAACTGCTGTTATTGCTCTGCTGTTGTTGTTCTGCTTTAAATCTGCTGTGCGTTCCCCATCCAATATGACATATGGGCATTTCCACAGAAATGTCAACCGAGGCTAAAAACGAAAAATTGATCAAAAACTCACATCTCGTGAAATTTCCTTCCAAAAATGTATTCAAGCTATTTATTTAAGCAATATACGCTAGAAGAAATTCAATAGGATGAACATATAGATTCTACATTGGTATAAATTCACTTTTTCTATATTTTTGCTCATTTTCTTAAAAATTGATTTCCAAAATGGACCGTTTGTATTCTATCGATTACACTAAGAAGGATAGTAAGATTGTAACATAAACCATTTTAACACATAGAAATATATTGCAATTTTAATTTGCAACAAGTTTTTCGAGCGATTTCCACATATAATTTAAAAAAAGAGAGACAGAAACTACATAAAAATTTTGTGAAATATTTTGTCACGTGCGACATGTCGCGTGCGACAGTGACTCAAAGCTAATTTAAAAAAATACTACTTAATATTTTTAAATCAAACAAAGTGCATTTTTTAGATAAATGAATGCATTACATTTCAAAATAAATTGGATAAAAATATTCGTTCACGTTTTACCGAAATTAGTGTTAGAGCTGGTCGCCGAAAAAACGACTTCTATCTGAGTCGCGTGCGAATGTCTTGGTTATTTTAAATTATCTTGAAAACGAACAGTTTCCCAAAATCATCCTAAGCATCAATTATAGTGCTAATCAAGACCCATAAGTTTCCCCTTTTGTCACAACAATATAATGTATTGGCATATGTTTTATTTCACTTTGAATGCGTACGAATGTCGCATTCGACATTAGAGAATTACCCATATGCACAAATATATTCAAATTGAAGTCAAATAATATACAATTTAAGCCATTTTAGCTCTTACCGTTTAAACAAAGAACAAAGTCTGTTGCCTATTAAAATATATATATTTGAATCATTCTTCAAAAATTTAACTTAAAATAAAACAATTTTAGGTATTTTTAAAGTTTCACTAAACTCTGAATATTATAATTATTATCTATGTAAATGTATTTATTTATGTACCTGGTATTTAGTTATTTAAATTAAACAAGTTTTGCATAATTCAATAGATTTTCTACAAGTAATATATTTGAATTTTATACAAATTACATTCAAATCTAATTTCTGTGTACTCAATTTTGATTTCCATTTAAGCTGATAATTCACTGAATATAAACGTTGATTTTAACATATATTTCATCTTCAATTTGGTTTTGTGGAAAATAAATTTCACTTTGTGCTCACAGTTAAACAAATTCACTAAGCACACAGTGATTCCCAATGTGAAACCCAAAACCAAAAAGTAGAAAATCATTAGTTTAGTCGCAAAAAAAACACAGGCAAACAGACTGAGAAACTGAGACTGTTGTGTGTGTTTGAGTGATTGACAAATTTGTAGAATAATGTAAAATGCAGTGTTAAATGTACCTCTTTACGAGGTAAAAGTCTAGTGACGAAAACATTTTCATGCCCCAAAATTTCTGATATCCAATTTTGTGACGATTTTTAACTATTCTAATCAAAAATACGCGTCGAATGACACCTTGATCATCAAAATCCGATCACTGGCTCAGAAGATAATTAATTTTGAAATTTTTGGTGCCCTTCTCAAAACGAGATGAAAAGTCAGTCTGTTTGTTTGTTTGTTTGTCTGTTTGTCTGTTTGTTTGTTTGTAAGGATCAAATCGTTGATTTAGCTTAAAAGTTTGAATGAGGACTTGTTCCCGATCAAAAATCTAGAAACGTTTGTTCTACGACTTTTTCGAAAAAAAGCTAGTTTAGCGGGAAATCGCTAAAAACCGCTAAAATTAAAACCCTTATAGCAGTCAAACGATAAAAGCTACAGATGCGATCTATATATCGTTGAAAAGGTATTTTGAAGGGCTGTTATGTATACCTTTTAACTTTTTTTCTAAAGTACATAGGTAAATTGCTACAGGTGACATAAGGTATTTTCCCCCACGTTTTGGCGGTTTTTGAGAAAACGCCGCTAACGATTTTTTTTAAATTTCAATATGTTTTAGTTTGTAAAATTTCGCGTTTTTTGATATATGACACAAAAATTTTACCGATAGGTTTGGAAGATATAACCTATTAACTGAATATATACGTTTTACTTTGAATTGGAATAGGGCAGCAGCAACAAAGTGTCATAGCAGCCAGTTTGATTGTTTGGATAGCTTAAATGTTTGAATGAGGACTTGTTCCTGTTCAAAAATCTAGAAACGTTTGCTCTACGACTTTTGCGAAAAATCGCTAGTTTAGCGGGAAATCGCTAAAAACCGCTAAAATTGAAACCACCATAGCATCCAAACGATAGAAGATACAGATGCGATCTATATATCGTTGAAAAGGTATTTCGAAGAGCTTTTTGCACTGCTTGCAGCGTAATGCGGAAATTACCTGTTAGTTGAATACATACATTTTACTTAGAATGGGAATAGGATAACAGCAGTGTCATAGCACCCAGAGTTTAAGAGTGCTGATAGCTTTTGCGCTGGGCATGTGTGTTTGTAAAGGGGACCAGTGTTGCCAGACAATTTGCTTTAGCTTGTACAAACAATAATCAAAGTTGACAAAGCTATATTGTCAAAAAATATTGCAATTTCAAAATTTCTGAGGTCTTATTTAAAAATTTCTGATATCCCACAAAAAAACCTCTTTACGAGGTAAAAGTCTAGTGACGAAAACATTTTCATGCCCCAAAATTTCTGATATCCAATTTTGTGACGAATAATATTAAGTTTTACATATAAATTATTTTAAGCAAAATTTTTGCATTCGGCACTGCGCAAAACAGTGAGTGAGTTTTATTTGGTATGAAGAATTGATACATTTTAGCGCAATGTGCCGAGTGCCAAAATTTTGCTTAAAATAATTTATATGTAAAACTTAATATTATTCGTCACAAAATTGGATATCAGAAATTTTGGGGCATGAAAATGTTTTCGTCACTAGACTTTTACCTCGTAAAGAGGTTTTTTTTGTGGGATAGTACACTGAGGGGAACTCAGTAGGGAGCTGCTGCTGTGCCACGCCCATGCCAGGATACGAGTAGACACGCCCATGCCGCCTAGGTTTGCCAATAAGCAAATGAAATAATAATATAGTGCTTAGCGACAGCGTCAAACGTGGCGTATACGCAATATTGCAAATGGGCACAATAGAAAAATGGGAAAACTCGGAACGTGGTGACATCTTTAAGTGATTTCTTGCCCGCAAATAAATTTCATCATTTTGTACGGTCACTCTTCTTCACCTTCGCAGCACCAACAACAACATCAACAGCAACAGCAACAACAACATGTGTTTAAAGTTTTTATGAATATGTATTTAAATTTTATGTATTATGATCTTCATTGATATCTGCAACAACATACAGTGACTGCTAAATGGCAATTCAAGGGTACTTAATTGTTAAATCAAAGTTAATGTCAAGATTAAGAACCTTTCAAATTTGTGGCAGAAAATATTTGTTTCAATTACATCTACAGAATTAAGTATAGATTTCTGATTTGTTTAAGTTGCCTAGTAAGGTAGCAGGACACCTGTCTTTGTAAAAAAACATTTCATTATACATATTTAATAAAAAAAAAATTTTAAAAAATTAGGTATAGCATACTTATTGGATATTAAAATTTCTTGAAATCGTTTTATGTTCAGTAAAGTTTTATAGGAATTTTGTTTTTATATTTACTGGAATGCAATGAAAATTTAGCTTAGCATAGACTCAAAGTGTTTAGCTTAACTCGTTCCAAGTCAATTTAAACCAAATTTGACCAAGTTAATTTGTATTTATATTTATCTGAAAAGTTTTAGAAAAGGCTGCCAAGTGATTTTACAGTTTATTGTAAAGGAAATTGTAAATGTCAGTTGAATCTCAGCGTATACTTAGTGTAATTGCTGTCTAAAAACTTCACAACTGGTTTATGTGCAATTGAAATCCCTTCAGACGATGCCGCTGAACACTTTCCAACACTGCAGTCAATGTATATATATATTAATGTGTGTGTGTGTGACTACTGCAGCACATTACACACACATTAAATTTATGGCTCGAGCTAAAAACTCTTTACAACAAAAAGCACTAAACATTAGGCACACTCTCAACGACGCGTCGTTTTTTGCCCCCCCAGCAACGCCCACTGGCCACAATGATGGTATGTGTTGGCATGAGAAATATGGCAAGTAAAATTTCTGGTCAGAATGGCTAAAAACGAGAAACGAGAAAAAACAGAGCAAGTCCAAAAAAAAATAAATTAAAATAAAACAAAACAAAATGTGAATTCATGAAAATTCAGTTGAAAAACTGTTGAAAAACTCGTCGAAATTTTTGTTGCACAGTTGTGGAAATTTTTTGCTGTTGCCCAGCTCACATAATATTGTGTGCTAAAAACAAGTGCGCTTAACGTGGACTAAATGGCCAATAAAAATCAATTACTATGCAATATTCTTATTAAAAAAAGCAGCAATTTTTATACTATTTGTTTTTAAACTCTGGCTCTGACTTGAAGGTGATGGCAGAGGGATGTGGGGCGTCGCAGCATCCACTTTATTAGGCTCATTAAACGCACAGTCCTCGAACTGGAAAGCTTGGCAGTGCGCGCAAAACTCTCGAAATGAAATTGTGCTCATGATTGCGATTACGGTTATGATTGTAGAGAATTATTGCCCATACTGCTAGCTGGCAAAAGGGGGACGGGACGGGATGGGAGGAGAGTGCGAGAGCGAGTGTATTGGATATAAAGTTTTCCACAAGGTTCGTTAGACTCAACCAGGGCAACCCAAATCTAATTACCAACCAATTCAAGCCAGACCAGCTGCATTTCCAGCTATCGGCGAACTGTAAGTTGCCACAGCAACGGCTATGCAATTAGTAACGACATATGAAAACATCTGAGAACATCGCGTAGCATCTCTGGCCAAGGTCTCTATATCCACATACCGCTCAATCTGCTCACAGATAAGTGACGAACGCTTCGCTTCAGTGGGCGCCGCTAATTGCCTCGTTTATTGATGCAATCCGGTGTGGAAACTATTATACAATGTTCTGATTTCTCGCATTCGCTAATTTAAATCCCAAACGAAAAATGTGCACAAATATACATTAGAATACACACATGTATATACATATATCTCAAATAATTAGCGATCGCATGCGATTCTCAAGGCCATACTATATAAAATAATAATAAATAAAACTTAAATACCTCAGTAAACTCTTTTGCAGTTGAAAATTTCAGTCTCTATCGAACTTTGAATTGAATTTAAAAATGTATTCTTTTATTATTTTTTTGTATTTTTAGAATGTGTATTTAACTTTTACATTAAATTTTTATGATAACATGATTACATCTGACTGATATATTAGTGATAGCGAGTAAATAATATATTAGAGACACTTGATAGTGTCAAATATGAAGTGAATAATTAACGATGATTAGAAGAAATTCGACTGCATATCTTATTAAAACAATGTGTAAAAATTTCGAAAGAATTCATTTGGAGTGCCACTAATTTTAAACGCATATGTTTCGAGTGTGTTATCGTCTATCGATGGAATTGCCGTTTGAATGTGTGTGTGTGTGTATGTGTGCGACATTAATTCTGGGCCATAATTTATGGGTGACTGCCTGGTTGGTTGTTTCATTGTTTGTTTGGTTCGTTAGTAGTTTGGATGGCCGGCTGCGAATCGTCGTGCCCAGCTTCCGGCTAAGAACAGTTCCCGCATGTTATGGGGACACAAAGTGGTCTGCATTATTATTATTAGCACCATTATTATCATTATCATTATCATCATCATCATCAGCAGGAGCAGCATCATCATCATCAGCAGCAGCATCATCATCATCACGTTTATTATCAGCTTTATCATCATTATTGTCATAGAGTTTGCCGCGTGTAAAACCAATTTTTCATTTTGTGCCCGGCGAGCCATAAACTTTTGCGTATTATTTTTTATGCGCTGTCATAAATAAAAATATGTTTTATTCTATGTATGTATGCATACACACTCTAGCCGAGCCATGGGACGGGAAACGTTGAGGGAGGGATGGAGGGGGAGGATCAGCATGGACGAGGGGCAGCCCATTAAAGCGTGCTAATATGCGATTTAAAATAAATTGCCAAAAGAAAACAGATTTCACGCCCAAGCGACTTTCATTCAGTTTCAGCTACCCATCGTGGTCGTGTCTCTCAAAGAATATTTACTGCATACATTGCGTATACGTAACTTGCACTCTGGCATTTTGCTAACACGTGCTATCTACTGGTCGTATGCGTAATGTCTTTTATGCTGGCATCAAACTCAAAGTCAAAGTTAATTTGTGTGTGTATGTGTGTGTGTGTTTGAGTGCGCTGGCAAATTCAATAAACTTATGAGGTTAACGCGCATTAAAAGCGCTCATTTCACAGACGACGAGTCCTTCCGCCAGGCCAAATGCCTGGCTGGATGAGTCACAGGACATGCCAGGCGCACACTTTCAACAACCTGTTGTCGCCCTGCAGCCTACCTCCCTTCCCCCCACCTATAGCTCTCATGATATGGGGTGGAAATGTAAAATGTGAAATGGTTGCCGTAGGCGAACAGTTCTTAAGAAGCTGCAAACTGCTGTCAACTAATTGTTGGTGCTTTGATCTCATTAGATGTTAATGTAAAACGCCATAAATTTAATAAACAAATTGCATTTGAGTGCTAGGTGTATACTTCTTCATCTCTTTCTCACGCTCTCTCCCTCTCTCTATTCTGATACTTTTTGCACAATGCTATCGAAGCTTTCGATTGACTGCACTTCCAGTTTTCTAGTTTAATCGTAAAATTCGATTTATTATTTTTTGTTTTCGCTGTTTCCATTGTTTTGCTTTATATTTTTAACGCCTCTGACGTTTTTTATGACCTCCGATTGTCGGTTATATGAATTGAAAACAAAAAGAAATAATAAAATTTAAATGAAAATACAATTAATGCCCTGCGGCGACGGGCTCTAAATAATTGAATAATAATGAAAAACTCTTTGTGGACAACGCTTTCAAGTAACATCAAAAATCCGAATCCAGTTATTCAATAACTTATTAGATTGCTTTTTCGCTGCGATTATATCAAGAATGTTACGTATGCGTCCCCATTGCCCTGTCTCTTATTTATGGCATATTCCTATTCTGTCTGGTTGACATTGAACATAAAATCTGATTTATTATGACATTTTATGCACTTCAATCTCTGTCCTGGTCCTGGGTGATGGGTTGCTCATGGGTTATGCAAGTGCCTTTAACGACTAAAACTAGTATGGAAATGCTAACTATGCAGTTTTGAGTTGGCATCCACCACAAAGGTCGCGTTCATATAATATCGGTACAAATTGGCAGACACTGACATTTATGCTACAGCTCCAGATGCACGACTACGAAATATCCTGTGCTCAGATAAATACAAAATTACAGAATTTTTAAATTCAAAAGTATTTGTCTTACATTTGTTGTCATTTAAAAAAGTCATCTTCAACAGGAAATATGCAGCATGTTTTTAGCAGGTTGTCCCTAGATTTATACCCGTTACTTCAAAAATAAGTAAAAGGGAATGTTGTTTTCGTTGCAATGTTTGTAACAGGGAGAAGAAAGCATCATAAAGTATATATATTCTTGATCAGCATCAACAGCCGGGTCGATATAGCCATATCCGTCTGTGTGAGCGCCTAGATCTCAGAGATTTTAAGGCTGCGCGCACATTGGGAGCTGAAAGCGTAGCTTACAGCGTAGCTTATAGGCAAGCTTATCCTCCCGATAAAACAACAACACTATTTAATTGCAACAAGATCGGCCAACCAAATCGGTAGTAATGGCTTTCTTTGAATTTCTTGAATTCGATAAGTGTGGAATCCGTACATACAAATTTGTAGTAATGGCTGATTTAAGTTTCAAGCAATGTAAGTGCCTAAAAGTATGCAATAAAGATATTATAAATTTATTTAAATAAGTACAAGGTATCCTATAGTTGGATTGTTTATTGTTTTGGGTTTTGCCTCAATTTTTAGATAAAGCTGATATTTTTTTTTATCAGCGCATGCATATACTCGTCCTGCAAGCTACGGGCGCTAGATAGCGCCCGTCCTGTTTTCTCTGTCGTGAAAATACCAAACCACAACTATCGATAAATCTCAATTCGAAATACAATATCAATAATCACTTCTGCATCGACTCTGATCTCGACAACAAGCTTTAATTCCTCTTAATGTATTTCAAGTGATAAAAATTTTAATAAATATAAACAAAAAGCAAACTGTAATTTCCATTTGCTACATCTCTAATCCTAATATAGTTGATCATGTATTTTCTTGCATAACTTCTGAATTTATAGGGGAATTGTAACCATATTTTTTTTTCAATTTATTTATTTTTTTTTCGAGAATAACTAACGATTAAATTGTTTGCATCTAACTATTATTGTTTCTGAGATCGATGCACTCTTGAAAACAGGCAAACAAAGCAAGAACGAGGTATCAAAAGTAACTAGCTACACTTTAAAGCGAGCATATGTTGCTTCAAGCTTAAAAGTGTTTTTAGACTTTTGCAGAAGTCTGTCGTCGGCAATGCGTTCAACCTAGTTTCATTCACAGACCTTTAAAGCAAACAGTTATTTCCAAGACTCTCATTACAAATTCCATTTACAAGTCGCTTGAGAACAAATACAAATATTGGTTATTTGAAAATTACAAAATTGTGAAAAGTTCTTAATTTTCAGTATCTTGTAGTTTTCTATATATTTAAAGACCTGATGTTCCACTGGTGCGTTAAATGGACTGTATAAATGAGCAAAGGGAGAGAGAGAGAGAGAAAAAGGGAGATGAAGGCACAGGAAGAGCATGCCATATGCAGGTCCAAACAAAATTGAATGTTCGCTCGACAAGCTATGAATATGATTTATGGCTGCAGCAGCTTCCCCTGGGTGTTCGTTCACATTTGCATATCAAATTTCTAATTGCGACGAGGAGGTGTAGCACCAAACTGGACTGGACAACAGCAAATGCAACACCAACATTAATGAATAAATATCGCATGTTATTGCGCTCATTAAAACACCGAAACCACAATGCACCACAAACAAATACTGTGCATTCAATGCGCATATTCGCCCATGACCATGTGGTGCAGCTTCAAGAATGCTTCCTCCATACGTTTTATGGCAGCGAGAGAGATACAAGAGCTCGAGGATAAAGTCTGCAGGAGGACAGAGAAATAGAGATGGAGAGAGAGAGAGAGCGAGAGAGAGAGAGAGAGAGAGAGAGAGAGAGAGAGAGAGAGAGAGAGCGAGAGAGTGAGAGTGAGAGAAGGGGAGTGGAGGGTCGACAGGAGCAACAGGATATGTAATTGAATTCATTTCATTGCCGTTGTTGCCCGTCAGCAATTACATTTAGCATTACATGCAAACCGTTGAATCCAAACAGAATATCGGTATGACTATCGCAAATTGGCCCAAATGGCTGTTACCAAAACTACAGCGAACAGGTAATTGCAGTTACACGAACTGCGATTTTCGAGTCCAGCTGACATCAAACGAGTGTACGAGTATTCGTGTTTGTGTAGCTCATAGAGTTGTGTTTTTTTATTCAGAACAAGTTGAAATGAACAAATGAGCATTCATGCACTATGTCTTTCATTTTGATCAGGATATCAATTTAATTTGTTATTAATATCTTTTACAATGACAATAAGTATTATTTGTAATTTTAGGATGTACACGAATCAGTTTCATAATTAATAATAAATTGACTGTATATTAAAATATTATTTTTATATTTTTTGAAATGCAATGTATAAGTGCACAGAAAACAAGAGAAAAAAATAATTAAACAACAAAATGCTTTCACCAAATTCCTGTGGTAACTTTTCGTTTCTTACTTGATTTCTATTTAGCTTTCATCAACTTATATGAATGTAGTTCCAGTCAGGATAATTAATAATATAATATATATAAACCAATGCGCATGGAAGAAGCCTAATCGAAGCACTGAGAAACTTTCCAATCATGGTTTCCACATTTCCCCAAATGTGAACAGTGCAAGCTTCGACCACAAGTAATGTCAAGAAGAATTCCCTGATGTACTTACAGAATTCAGCTATATGGTTTCTATTTCTGGGTATAAAATTTGTCTCGTATAACTGATACAGTAGCGATAGGTAAACTACAATTCTGCCTATCTTGTGAGCCTCTGGACAAATATCCTCCTTCTTATGTATGATGTATTTACATGCATTACAATAGTTGCGAATAAGATAAAAATGCTTGTTATTTTTAAATCGCCACTTTCAAAAAATTATACAAAATGCTAGCGAAGAGACCATTGATACCAAACATTACATGAAGTAAGTTCAAGATTTAGCTAGAACTAACTTTAAAGGGTGCCAAAATACTTTTGGCCACCGCTGTATAATAAAACAATAGACTTCAGAAAAATTATTAAGAGTCAAAGTAATTGAGCTCGAAAGGCTCGGGAATTAAGAATGATAATGAATTTTAGATCTGTGGACGTAAGATAAAAAGCCAAATCAATCAAACTACTTAATTCTAAAACTTCTCTGTCAGTTCTCACAGATAAAAAGTCGCACGTGACAAAATATTCTACAAAATATTTATGTTGCTTCTGTCTCTCTTTTTTTGAATTATATATCGAAACCGCTCGAAAAACTTGTTGCAAATTAAAATTTCAACATATTTATATGTGTTAAAATGCTTTATGTTACAATCTTACTATCCTTCTTAGTGTAATCGATAGAATACAAACGGTCCATTTCGGAAATCAATTTTTAGGAAAATGGGCAAAAATATAGAAAAAGTGAATTTATTCCAATGTAGAATCTATATGTTCATCCTATTAAATTTCTTCTAGCGTATATTGCTTAAATAAATAACTTGAATACATTTTTGGAAGGAAATTTCACAAGATGTGAGTTTTTGATCAATTTTTCGTTTTTAGCCTCGGTTGACATTTCTGTGGAAATGCCCATATAGTCTGCAATGAGTTTGAAGGCTCATTAAGAATCAAATCATTGCTCAATCGATTCTCTATTCCATTATATTTCTCTTTATTTAAATTTATTCAATTTATTTTTATCTAAGTATATTCTATATTTTTACTGATATTATTTAGTTTAAGTGTCCGTGTCGTCTTTTTAGTTGTTAATAATTAAATAAATCAATTGACCAAATATCAAATATCAAATCAAATTTGAACCAACAAAATTGAACAAAAATTGCCAACACTAGTAACTTATGGTTAGCGCATGAATCGCATATCGCTGGCGATTATGTCATCAATTATGTGAGTGCTGAGTACTGAATACGAAGTGAATTCTGAAATGAGTCCATCTATTCTACACTTATAAAGATATACAAGTATCTGATAGACATCGCCTGCCTAACAAACTCGAACTCATCGCGTAATAAAAAATACCCCAATCTAAACAAAGAGTGTAAGTGTCTGTGTGTGCGAGTGTGTTTGTGTGTGTGTTGTTAATAACATCGTCAAGCCCAAATGTTTGTCAGCTAGTTTCTGTGCTGTCTGTTGTCCTGTCAATCAAGTGATTGAGCATCGAACCCCAAAGGCCAAAGCCGCCTTCCCTTAGCCCTTGTTATTCTTCTCCTACTTTCACTTTTCCTGACTGTCTTCTTCTTGTTCTTGGCCATCTTGTACAGCTGGTACTGCGTTTCCTTCAGCTCATTGATTTGCCGGACACTGGGTGAAGATTCTCAGATAACACGCATCATCATCGTCTTTATCCGCTGAAAACGTTACGTTCTCAACGATGCTGTCAGCACAAAAATTTTCGAAAGCACCAACCTTTTACGCATAGTAACTTCTTTGACCCCGCCCACAAGCCACATCCCCTTCCGCCCTCCACGCCTCTTCCCAAAATATACTTATCATTCTGTTGCTGACCTTCGCAGCCCAAAATTATGCAACATAAACTAAAAATTAAACAAACGCCCAACGCAAAACAAATATATAAGCGATAAAAGTCTGAAGAAGGGGAGAAAGTGTGGATCCCATGAATGAGGGTCAGCATAGTAGATTTGTTGGTAAATTCATTGACATGCGGGTGGTATCAGTGGTTGTCGTTGTTGTTGTTGTTGTTTCTGATGTTGCTACTGCTACTGTTGTTGCTGCAACGGGCAACCACAAAACCAGACATAGACACTTCACAACCAGAAGTTTTCGATGTTGCCAAACAACAACAACGACAAAAACAACAACAAAACCAACTTGAACGCATTTCAGTAAAAAACTTCAAAACTTCATTTTCTCAATTGTTGTTCTTATTATTATTGTTGTTGTTGACGATTATCTCAAAGTTTTTAAGAGAGAGAGAGAAGAGATTCTTCCCGCGCAACAGCAGCAGCTGTTGAAGTGGTTTAAGTAAACAACATTCTAAAGCAATCTAAATGTATCACAGTTTTCATCACAGTGTCAGCTAGAGTTCTAAAGTTCTAGAGTTCGCTGCAAACATCGGACTTATACCATTCTATTTGAGAGAAACGCTGAAATCTCACAAATAATCATTGTTTTTTCATTGCCTTTAATTTATGGCTTTTGTGTAGTTTTTTTTTTCGCAAGTTCAAGGAAAAGTAAAACATGTTATAATAAACCTTGGTCTCAATATACGATTTTTAATTGGATACGTTTACTTAATATTGTCTTTTGGGACATTTATTTCGCTACTTCACGATTTACAGGGTATCCAAAAGCAGTTAGTAAACAGTTGACACGACTACTCAGATCTCACGACTCCACTTGACCCGCACACACACTCACACACACATAGGCACACATACAGTAAGTTTTTAAATCAGACAAAATGGACTCGAATTGTGCTGTTGATTCTGCGGTTGCCCACCCGTTAATTTCTCTTCGCTTCCCTTACAGGCCTCTTTATTTCTCCATCTATATCGCTGTCTTGCCCTTAAAACTCTCATCACATATTTATGAAGGCGACATGCTTTTTACGAGCAGCCAGAGAGATGCCGATGACAATGACTTTGACGAAAAAATAAGTGGGCAACTTTTTCAGTGGTCGTGGCGCAATCGCAAAATTCTGCCTGATTCTAAGCAATATAAAATAAATATCTAGTTGAAGTTAAAGCGGTTGTTGAAACCTAAAAATTGGAGAGCAGCTGTGTTCCCGTTAAGATCTCAGTGTGGGATTTCATTGGAAATTTGTGCTAGGCAATTGCTTGACTTGAAGCTCAGCTGGTGCTCCACATTTTTTTATTTTTTTTTTTTTTTTATTTGCAATTCTTTTTGTTTTTGGGGATTTGTCTTGTTTTTATTTTGCTTTGACTTTGAAGTAAAGTTTAATCAAAGCAGCGGGTGACGAAATCATTTTGCAGTTGTACATTGAAATGGAACGGGAAGAGGCAAACTTCTGAAACTACCGATGAATATCGGTAAGTTAGTATAGCTATTGACATTGAAAATAACATAATAAAGAAAATTTTATCCAAAATAATAGTACTAATACTTATAATAGTATGAAAAAAAATATCCGTAATGTCACATTAAATATCGATAATATGTAATAAATAATCGATTTAAAAGTTAATTCATTAAATAAATATATAGTACTCAGTATGCATATATGTACATATGTATTTCAATATCGTTTGACCAAATATTTTCAGCGACTTCTTCATTTTGATATCCATTTAGTTTTGTTGAGAATTTTTTGTGACAGATTAAAAGTCATGTTCAAAAACAACTCAAAAGTTTCAGTTTAAATTCAAAGCAAACCCAATTGATTGGCTTTCACTATTCGGAGCTTGAGTTGCCTTTTTGGCATTTACGTTTGGGCTTTAAGTGCTGTCTGCTTTTCTTTAAGAAAATTGCCCGGACTTTTGGGACAATTTTATGACCAGTTCATAGGCATTTCTCACATGAGCAATGAGCCCCAGAGTGGCGTTCGATTTAATACTGTCTCGATTCATTCAGTTCTCACTCGGAAAACTGCAACTCGTCTTGAGACCATAAAACCTTTCATTTTATCGTTGGCAATTTCCTTTCGCTGGTCACGAGCTCAAACTCAAACTGTTCGATACACTGACCAATAATTTAAGTGCAAATACTTGAAGGATTCTACAAACAGAAATAGGGAGAGAGATACCAAGGGAAAGAGAGAGAAAGGGATAGCAGCAGCAGGCAAGCAATTAGAAACAGTCGTAAAACAAACGACTGCCAAATGTTGTTTCCCTTTCCATTCTACACTTTCCTTCTTATATTTTTTTGAGTTTTCCCTTTTGAATTGGCAAGTACAATTTTCGTATAGCCCGTTACTAGACGGAATCGTATTGGCGAATGATCTATGAGTGGGAGGGTGCATCTGGTATGAAAAATTGAGTTGGCAATCTATTAGCCAGCTAATTGAACAGCAAGTTGTTCTTTCTCACATTTAACGAGTTCCTTGAGACTCCATCTGAAATCCATCTAGACATATTTCTGACAGTCTTGACATTTTGACGTTCTGACATTTTTTTCAATAGAGTCGTAAATTTCAGCTGCTTATGCTCAACTGTAAATGGCAAACTGCACTAAATAATTGAGCGAGAGCGGGAACAGTTGATTGATAGCCAAAAGCTTTTTATGCCATCATATAGTTAACGAAGCGTAACAGGTAAGAAATACCTGAAACCGCATGGTGTAGGTGTGTGTGTGGGTGTCTGTGCAACACAGTCACAACAATAGCTGCAGGTGCTTCAGTCAGTTGAGAAAACACAACACACAAGAGTATAAGTGCATGCCTTGGATGAATATCGAGCCCCAAAGCTTCGACCTAGTCCTGAAATCAACAGCAGGACGTCCAACATCATCGCTAGCTTAAGGAATTGTGGAACTGTAAAGTGCTTTGCTTTTATCGTTAACTTTAGCTTTGCCTTTTGCAAAGAAAAAACTTGGGCAAAAAATGCGGCAGTCGAATAAACTTAACTGTCACAGACCCTGTAACTACTCTGTCAATAAATAAAAATTAAATAAAAATGTAATATTGAAAATGATGAAGAATTTTATTGTAATTAATAATTTATTAGATTTTAACATGCCCTAACAAAACTTTTTAAACATTTTCTTTTAAATTTATATCTTTTTATTGAGCTTACATTGAAAGAGAGCTTGTATTCTTTATCATCACTCCAAAATGACACCACCGATTTAAAGCTTTAAATGTTCTGAAAGATATTTAATTTATCTGTTGTTTATTCATACACAGTTTTAAATTAAAACCATTGGTTTTACGGTTTTTGATTTTATGTGCGGTCTTTGCGATATTTTGATTTGAAAATTCTGAACAAATTATTTACTAAGAATTTAATCAGTAATCTGCCACATTGCAATTTGTGACATTATTTTCTGTCGCCATCCATCTATACTTAAGAAATCTTCACGTTCAATATCTTAAATGTTTATCATACGATCGCAATAGAATTTGTAGCGCATATTGTAAAAATAATTTTAAGACTGTATTTTTAGCTCGTTTTTTTTTTGACAAACTGTTCTCTTACAGTTCTCTTTTGACAAACTTAATAGACCCCTTGTACTTTTTATGTACAGAGTTTAACAAAACACATTCTCAAAAACAGCAGCAGCAGGACGAAACGAACTTCTATAAAATGAACTCCAAAGGAGTAGAAAGCAGCATTCGCACTGGATTGAAATAACAAACAACTTATATATGTATTTATTTATGTGTGCGTGTGTGGCAAGTTGACAAACCTGCAGTATCAAAGTCAGAGTTGCATTGGTGTCTGTCAAATGGCAAGTGTCGAGTGAAAAATGTCAAGAAAAAGGAAAAAAAAGTCGCAATTATATTGCGGAAAAGAGAAAAAGACAGAGACATGATATTACTGTAAAAGAAGTGCATTCCGAGTCAATCTAAATCAAAATGTCACGAATAAGAATAATATATTTCTTAAAGAAAATCTCAAGTCTTCAGAAGAAAGACGATAACGGTGGGTAAACGATAGAAAAAGGGAAACACAATAAAACGCAATTAAATTCAATTAAATTCATTGCATGGTTTCATTAACAATGACGCCAATCATGTCATTCATTTGCATTCAAAGAATAACTCAATTATGCAATGGTTTTTGGAATTTGCATTGGATTTTGAAGCTTTTCAGATTCACAAGATTTTTGCATTTGCGTGCAACACTTAAAATAATTCAGCAGCTTTTGCAATTTCCTTATTTCTCCTAACGCAATCAGTGATAAGAGTGCGTGCACAAGAAAGGAACAATAAGAAGCCACAGTCAGGTGAGTCGCACTCCAAGACGAGTAGGATGAGTAGCAGGAGAAGGAGAAGAAGAAGAAAGAGGAGGAGAGCAGCAACAGGAGCAGGAGATTGTCGCTGTCTCTTTCATTCTTTTTTCCTGTGCTGTCATCAACATCCAATATGCCATGTATCTATCTCTGTCTCTTTCTGTGTCTCTGCCTCTGTCTGTGTGTCCGTGTCCGTGTCCCTGTGCCATGTCCTTTTTCGTGCTGCCGTCTGTTGTCTGTTCTATGACCGGGGTTTGTACACGTTTCATGTCATGCGGAAATTGAATAGTTTCCGGTATTGAACAATGATTACTTTCGGTCTTTCGGTAAAATGTCGACCCACAACTGAAGACAGAACTACAATAACAGAAAAAAAAAATAATAATACTGATGTGCAACGAATTTGGTTGCTCTACTTCCCAACTTCTTCTCATGTTCTCTGTTCTATGTGTTTCGTGAATCTCGTCTATAGTTCTTGTCATAAATTTACAAAAGTTTTCTCTTTATGCCAATGCCTGACCCTGTCAAGGACTTGCTATTGCCTTGTAAAATCCATTTGCCTATTTTTGGTTGCACTTGCCGTTTGCCAAAGATAGAAGCTGGCTGCGGGGATTGCGAGGAATACCTTAATTGAAAGCATTGAGGCAGTCCCATTTCGCATTAGTCAGTCACAGAAAGGAAACTTTATTTTATTTTTGTGTGTGTGTCTCTGTTGACGATGATGTATCCTTGACATTAGACCGTCAATGCCTTTGCAATATTCTCAGAGCTTGAAATTGAAGCTTATTGTTCCAACTGTCAGGAACTGTCCCCCCGACAGAGTTACCACCTACCTGCGATGATATTGCACATTATCAGACTGAAGTCAAAACTTTTCCGGGTAGCCTTATCTCCTGCCACATGCCACGTTATTGAAAGGACCCAGTTGCAACTCACCTGCAAGAAGAAATAAAGCAAAAGAGAAAATAAGAATTTAGTTTGGTTCAGTTGGCTCCTCTCGTTGGGATGAGGGGAAGAGTCAGGGAGAGAGAGATATGAAGAAGCGCGTGTTTTTCATTTAAAGAGGCTGCTTTGCATCACAGTTGTTGATATAAATTATGCCCCGACCCAGCTGACGGATGCGGATGAGTTTGGCTACTAATGGGGGTAAACAGATACAGAAACAAAAAAAAATAAAAGTATAGAAAGCAACAGAGGAGGGGCAAGGTTTGTCAGGAAACAGCGAAATGACTTCCACAATCATAATCACAAAGCCAGAACCAGTTCCAAAAAAAATGAGTCCGCAAATAAATTGCTTGACGGCAACTAACATAAGCTGCAGCAACAGCAAATCTTTTTTGTACTAAAAGTAGTTCTTCAAAGGAACAAGCAATTAAACTAGAAAGTAAAAGAATCTTGTTTGAGATACACAAAATATATTCCAAAAATGTAAGACTATAAGATATTCGTTAGTCAATTGCGTTTTTTTAAATTAAAGCAGTCATAACTATACACTGATAAAAAATGGATCTTAAATCAAGGTCTAAAAAATGCGTCGAGCATATGAGCATTTTTTCTTGAAGTAAGAAAACACATCTTGATTCTAAGAACATTTCAATTAAGACCAAGTTCTTATTTTTAAAATCATAAATTCTTATATTTTTAAAACCACAAATCTTAGTATGTATAAGAATAAAACTTATTATATTTTTAAGATAATCAGGCCTGTTCCGGTTTTCACTTGTTTTTTGCGAATTTCAATCCGCAATATTTGACCGAATCAGTGTAATTAATCATAAGAGCAAACATTCACCGCCAAAATAAACGTTCAATCTTAAAAACTGTGTCGGTAGGCCCTTTAGCAGTCTGTGCTCCAATTTTAATTCCTCTAGTTCTTAAAGTAAAAGTGCCAGACGTTTTTACTAAATTGGGAGGCCGAAAGGAAATAACAAGCATTGTTTTCTATAAGAAACAGCTACAAAAAAAAATCAAAATGAAGTGATACATTTCTTTTCTACTGAGAATCGTACACATTTAAAGTAAACAGTTTTCTCTCACAAGATAAATAATAAACATTTTATTTTAAACACTTGTTATTTGAGTTATATGTCAAGAGGGATATTTCAATTATTCATTACTGGAGGTAGCTAGTCAATGGCATTCTTAAAGCATTAAGAGTCAGAACCAACTCCAAAATTATTATATGTATAAGCGTAAGATAAAAAAAAATTAATAAATTTAATACTAAAAATACCAAAGGCAGTTAGAGCAATTTATTCCAGGAACTTCTCGAAAGACGATGTTTCATCGTCAAGACGTTTATTACGGAGCTCTTTATAACAAATACAAATAAGAAGAAGAAAAAAAGGGGAAGATGACCAGAAAAATGCTGGTAATCATTTTAATTTTAATTTGAATAAGAGGATCATCGTTTAGTTAATTTCCCCCTACAGCACGTGATGAGTTGCCGTCGGCGTGTTGATAGCGTTAAGGAGTGTCCTGACCAGTGCTGAACCCAACCAATCCTATTCTGGAGAAGGGGCAGGAGGGACAATCTGTGATTTTGTTTACCTAAAAGTTAAGCAATTTATTATTAAGAAACTTTTCCAAGTCCTCGCGGCATGCAGAAAGGCAAGCCGCGCCTCAATCTAAATTGCTGGGCTGGTAGAACAAAAATACATAGAAAATACTTTAATGGGGAACCTGTGTATGATAAATGGGCATATTAAATAAAACATAACAAGAAACTCGGCCCAAGAATGTCCCATAAAGGGGCTCGACAGAGAATCGAAAGGCCGCCAAGGGAAAAGTCCAAAGTCGTTCTGAGTTGTTATGCACAAAGTACAATTAAATCTTTTAAAATGCATACACACGGAGCTTACACTTTCTGTCAGTAAAACGTTTATGGGTTGAGTCATAAGGAGTACAACACTTTCTATTTTTAGCTAACAAGTTTTCAGAATTTATGTTGTTTATTTGGAGAACAACTTGAATCTGGATTATATAAAACGTGCATTTAAGACTGCTGCCAGTGGAACCGTTTATAAAAAATGTGGCCAGTGAATCGTTTACGAATACGAACCGATATATGTATATTAAAAAGTGTATTACAAAGAAAAAAAAATGCCATTCTAAAATCAAGTGTAAATACTTAATTTCAGCCCGCATTTAAAGTATGTATTCAGGATTCAAATGGGAAAATACACATTTGCTAAGCGCGAGAGGAAAAGTCTCTCTCGGCCTCTCTCATTTCAACCGGTTCGGTGGCTCAATGGTTAGAGTCGCCGACTCCAGTTTGAAAAAAGTCTATGTTCGATTCCCCCTGACAGTTAAAAAAAAAAGGTAAAAATAAAAAATGTAAAAAAAAATGTTTAAAAAAAATCGTAAAAAAAAAGTTTAAAAATATCTTTAAAAAAAAGTTTAAAAAAAAGTTAAAAATTTTTTATCCTGAATTTAAGAATTTCAGGATTGAATTCGGGATTGAAAAAATCAAGCATTTCATACTTGGTTTAAGAAAATCCGAGATTACCCCACTTCTGACATCGTTTCGGATTGAATTCGGGCTTAATATTCCGGATTTTTTTTTTTTGTGTAGGAATCCGATTTCAAAATTCGACAAGTCATGATAAGATGTGTCGGCGCACAAGTTTATATAAACTCTTATGAATTTTTAAAATGCATTTAAAAGGTATTATTGCTTAGATCAGAGCTATGGCTTCAAGTGTGCTTCAATTGTCCTTGTATGATAATTGGGACAGATCTAAATAATTGTGTGGACATTATACGATACGGTATTATTTGCAAAATGCAATAAAAAACGGAAGCGCTAAAATTAGCGTTCTAAATGAATAAACAACGCATCAAAAATTCATCAGCTAAATTTGTTTGTTATCTTTCGCGCAACAATAATAACTACATACTACAATAACAAGAGAAACGAAAACAATAATAATAAATAAAGTGAATAACAACAACAACGGCAACAACAACAACATCAAGCTGCCGCATAGCGATACATTAAAAATCAAGTAATTAATTTCACACGGAATAAGTTTGCAAAGTTAATTGGCTTAGCGTTGGCTTTTGACTGACTGACTAACTGACGGCCGTTTTGCTGGGATCCGGAGGTCAGAGGGGACGTGGCGAGAGGGTCGAAGCCAGCCAAAGTCAAACAGCACGGGGCGAACGAAGCGTTGAGCTTTCAACATTAAACATTCAACAGTATTCACTGTATTCACAGCTTCACTTCTCGCTACTCGATTCTCAATTCTCGTATCTTCTCTTCCTTCTCTTTCTCCCTATCATTCCGCACCTCGGCTGGCTAACCACTTTTTCTATTCACTTTGGGTTTGCAATTGCATTCGGAGTAACAGCAAAAGCTTCAGTCTGAACTTTGGCATGACCCCAAACAGAGACAGAGAGAATAACAAAAACGCGAAACGTGAGAGAAAACCGACTTGATGCGACTCCCTCTCAACTCTCATCAACCGCATTAGACATTTGGGGCTGTGGAAAAAACGCTCGATTTGCGAGAGATTTTATGGTCGTCCCCCATTGAAATGCAATTGACAGGGAGGCGTAATCAGCATTACTGTCGTTTCCATATTTTACTTATTTACATTTTTTTTTTTATACTATCTACAGTCGAACTTCCCTAACTCGAATCACCATTATCCCAGAAAAAAGTTCGAGTTAGGGAGACTTCGAGTTAGGGAATTTTTTTTTTTAGTTTTTTAAATGAAACTACAATTTCATTCAATCATAAATACATTTCAAAATGCAAATTTTTCTTGTTATTTTCAACAAAACAGGATTCCAGTTTTTTCAAGACCTATTAATAATCTCAAAAAATGTTTTTAGCGTTCTTTTGCTGTATCCAGAAGAAGTTCCCGATTCAAATGACATAATTAATTTTCCATTTTTTAATACTTATAATGGAAACTGTTATCGATGAGATAACATATTTTTCAGCCACTTTAATTTTTTTGGTCCACTTTCGAATTCGTTAACTAATAATTTTAAAGATTTCTTAAAGAGATAAACATTTTAGTACACGCGCTGGTGCCATGGTAAATATTTTTGAGCTGATGCGCTGACATCTTTCCTAAAGCAATTTCACAAGATTAAGTAATTTTTGATGCAATATCTATCATATACCATCACCATATGTTAATGTACATAAATATTACGTATCAAAACGAGCCGGTAACGAAAGCATAAAATAGAAACGAAAAAAAATTTCTAACTTTATTGGGAATTTTCCCGAAAAATTCGACTTACAGAAGTACGGGCCAATGTTTTTGTTCGAGTTAAGGAGAACTTCGAGTTAGGGAAGTTCGAGTTAGGGAGACAGAATTGTATGAAATTTGCTCAGTAAACGCTATTGCCACTCGATTTTGTTCGAGTTAGAGAAAATTCGAGTTAGGGAAGTTCGAGTTAGGGAAGTTCGACTGTATATATAGTGTCATTGAAACAATTTTAATTATTGTAATTTGGCACAGAGATGCTACGAGATGCAACGAGAAATAAAATACAGAGAGAGTGAGAGTTGTTCATTTAAATAGAACTAATTTTTCATTTGTTGTTTTTCTTGTTGTCTGTTTCAGTAAATTGGCAACATGAAGTATTGGCAAATTGAGGGAAGCGAATCGAATGAGCTAGTTCTATTGGCTTACGGTCATTGGTCAGCTGATCAAATTCTTACTAAACGTTCTCGGTTTGATTTATTGCAGTTTAATGTGTTTAAGATACAAGAAAATATTGTAAAATAGATTTTTTTACAAACCTATTTAAATTGGTCATATTATTTGATAAAGACCAAAAGATTTGTTTTTTAAATTTAAGTTAAGGAAATCCATGATTATAATTTCAGTCAAAGGGCTAGTTTAACATATCTTTAAAAGCTAAAGTAAAACTCTTAAGAAATCTCAAACTGAGAACAAAGATTATGATATCGAAATATCAACATTTCCATTTTAGATTGTAAGCATTAGAATTGCTATTCCGAGGGTTTTTGTTATCCTTTTTACTTAACACTTAACAAGCTTAATGCATTTTACTACCTATTAAAAATTGGGAACAATCTAAAAGAAAAACTGTTTTAATATCTCTAAAACTGACCTCAAAGAATTCAGCAGAGCCTTAAAAAAAAGCAGCATAAAAAGATAAATAATTGGTGATTGTGAAATTTCAAATGATAAAAAAAAACTATCAACAAACTTGTTTGCATCCACAGTTAGAATTTGCATTCAAATGTATGTGAAAGTATTATATTTCTAAAGTAACAACAAATATGCATGCATGTAAATTGAATAAATTTCAAATTTTCATGAATGTTGTTTTTTTGCTTCTTTTTTTTTTTGTTCTCGTCAATTACCGTTTGTCGCTGTTGATATGACAATGCGATGATGATTATTGAGCAGCAGCAGTAATAACAAGAAAATCAACAAAATAAGCAACAACAATCATGAGTCAAACAAAAGCCGCATCGCAAAATTTGAAAATTGATTTTTCGAAATGCGTTGGTTAATTTGCAATTGTGCAAATTGAAATTGAAATTGAAATTGGATAAACAAATAGAAATTGAAAATTGCCGACATGCGAATGCAGTGAGAATATGTAGAATCTGACGGAGAGTTGTCGACTGCGGCATTATTCAAAAATGGACATTACCTTTTTGACATGTGCACGTCTCTCAAATTGAATGCCCGCCGGATTGTGATCTGCAATTCCAAAGAGTGGAACAGGAAATGTGGATGCTGTTGTTGTTGTTGATTCCACTGTATTTGTTGTTTTTGTTACTGTTGTTGTTGTTGTTGTTGTTGGTGCTTCTGTTGATGTACTGCTTGTAGTTGCTGCTACTGCTGCTGCTGTTGCAACAGCAACAGCTGCTGCTGCTGCTGGCAGCGATATGGAATCAACATTGCCCTCCATTAGAGCATCTGCCGCCTGCAACATATGCGGCATGGGCATTAAACTGGCGGCACCATTAACATGACTCTCATTGTTGCCATTATTTCTTAGCCCAATCTCAATGACTATCTTGGGCGCTGACGCTGACGCCGACGCTGCCGGTGGCGTTTGCAGTAATCGTTGCAAATTCTTTGGATGCGTTGCCGCCGATATGTAATTGAAATCGCTCTTGGACATGTGATGCTGCTGCAACGTCGAATACTGCTGCTCGACGAGAGCGGCCCGGGCTTGCGCCGCCTGATGACCCCCATTCGCGGCCGCCGAATCACTGGCGACCTTCTCGCGCAGCTTCACAATGTTCGATATGTTGATGCTGTTGGTTAGCGTGATGCCCGTGATGCAGACCAGCACGATGGTCAGCACAACGCCGCAAATGACTAACGTGGGCATGCGGAAGCATTTTCTGCTGCACATTTTGCTAGCACTTGCACTTGATGGAGCTGTAACTTTTATCGGTTATCGGTTATCGTTTATTAGTCGTTTAGTGAAGTTTTAACACTGTGCTCTTTTACACTTTAATACACTGCACATAAACTTTGGCCTGTACCATCGCCTGTCACACCTGCAGCGATCACGATCACGAACACGAGCACGCTCGGTTCGGCACGAGCTTAACTCGGCTTGAGTTCGGTTTTAGCTTTGATTCGCTGTCGCTCTGCCGCCCGCCGTCGTCAATGTCTGATGCGTTGCGCTGCTGAAACTCGAATGCAGCTTGCAGCGACGCTACTGCACTCGGCGCACTGCATTAGCACCGTTAAACGCTCTCTCCTCTCTCTGCGCTCTCTCTCTCTTCCCTCTCTCTCTGCCTGTGTTTGGTGTTTTTTGTGCTCTAACGCTTATGTTCGCTCACTCTCTGATGCTGCTTCAACTGCTTGTTCACCTTGGCGGCGGCGCCGCTGCTGTCGCTGCTGCTGCTGATGGTGGCGGCGAAGCCGTCGCAGCTGCGCGCTGCGCCAAACGAATTTGCATGTTGTTGACTTGTTGTTGCTTTTTAGTTTATATTGAAACTTTTGATACTGTCGTTGTTATTGTGTTTTTAGTTAGTTTGTTAATGTTTTGCACTGTAACGCATCAAGTTGTTTTTAAGTATTGTTGCTCCTTTGAAACTCATTTTCTGGTTCAATAAACAAGGGAGATAATAAAAAACACACACAAAAAAAAAACAGGGAGGAGAAAAGGCCAAAATATTTTTTCGGGGAGTGGCCTTAACTAAAAATATTTTACAATCCTGTTCAGCCATTTGAATGCTCTACAACAGAGGCGACCTCATTCATTGCTTATCCAGTTCAACTGTGTCACGAAATGTATAGCGTATTAAAAAAGGCATGGTAATTATTTCTACAGACAAAAAAATTGATATTGTACTTTTATTAAATTGTTTTGTTTGTTTGGCTCTAAGCAAAGTATCTAAGTTATATAAAAATGTATATATTCTGTCGAAATTGTTTTTTCAATTATGTATTTCTTTTTTTAAAAAAACAAGTGTTTATCCAATCGTGCCCATCTTAACTGACACATACAATCAGCATCATAGTAGCTTGAAGCCTTCAATGCCCAAGCTCATCAAAATCTTTGTCTCTGCGACAATTGCCTCTTACATGCAAACCAATTTGTAACTAATTACCACTAATTGAAATGCCTTTAACATGTTAAAATGAAAATGTAATCCGATAATTCCCAAAACGCGCCAATTCCCCAAATATTGCCTTGCCCACTTTGACCCTCTTTTCCACCCAGTAGACTCAAATGTTGCGACGCCGAATTTCGAACGCATACACAAAAAAAAAATACCATAGATCACTTAAGTCCAGCGTTATCGACTGGGAAATATCCTATAGTAAGAGCTCCATATGCTTGTTTCGACAAAGCACAAAAAATTAATCAACATATTTATCTATTATTTTTGTCTAATGTTTCAAAATCAAGCTAAAATAAAGCAACATAAAGAAAACATTTATTATAAATATTATGAATTAATGTATTTCGTTTTAAGAACTGTGCCTTTATGTTTGGTTTTGGGCTCGAAAGATCAACATTACTTTAACTTTCTGTATTTTTATAGTTTCGGGAGTCAAATTCGCCATATTAGAATTTATGTAAAAATACAGGATGTTTGCCGCTAGAAAGGGGCTCATTTTTTCGAATTAATTAAACGACAAAACCGCTGCTTCATTAATTGAAATAAATAGAGTCCAAGAGAAAAACTCATACTTGAACGAAAAGAACCTGAGAAAGATTTGTGAATTGAATTGTGACGGTGACGGTGGCGGTGACACTGACGATGCGATGGAATTTCAATGGAAGGAAAGGGGTTTTACGGGAGGAAGGGAGGTTGGGGCACGGCAAAGTCGTTATAAGTCGTCAATGTCATTCGCCCCAAAATATTTCGCTTAGGCAAAAGACGTTAATATTCAATTAAGCGAATTTCTTGGTTTTCTGTGGATGTTGACGGGTGTGTGTGTGTGTGAGTGTTTTAGTGTGTGAATGATACATTCGTGCGTGTGCATGCGTGTCAAAGCTCTCGCATGCCGCTCAATTAAATCCGCAAGTATCCCCCAGCCACAGTTGTGCCTAAAGCCAAACGAATCCGCTTTGAATCCCGAAGACCAAAACCGAAACCGAATCTGAAACTAAAGCCACAACGCGTGTGCAGATCCCATGAAAATGAAATAAAGGCTGAGCAGCCACGGCTGTCAGAAGAGTTCAAAAAGAAAAAAGTAAATAAATTAATATATATAACAAAAAAAAAAGAAAAGAAGCAGAGGAAGAGACTGCCGATTTGCTTAGATGGATAAAAGTTGGTTACGTGAATACTACAGCTGCCAGTTGATAAGAAGAGTAGCTAATTAATTTAACATTTTACTTTTTATATAAACACAGAATTCAAATTTAAGTTGCTAACGATTAGATTTTCTTCAATTCGATGAATACAATTTGCAGTATCCTGATTAACTTTTAGTTGGAAAGCAATCGGTTAATAAAACATAAAATTTTTAATAATGTTATTAAAGCTTTATTTCAAGTCAACAATGAAATAATATTTCTTTAAGTGCTACGATAGTAACTAATGATAGTGTACTATCGAGAAAGTACAACAAGAGGAGAATCACAGCTAAGTCATACCAAGTATATTTTCTTTGAAACAATTGGATGAAAGTAAATAATCGTAAAAATGTATAACTAAAACATAGCTAAATCAAATGACCCTAATATTCGTGTCTAAATTGTTCACGATAGTAACCCAATAGTATCGATAAAACCAGCGATTGCGTGTGTCATTAACATAATGACAGCTTTTGTTTATAGCATTGCTTGTTTTTCATAATTTCGAGATGCAATTATTGAAAATGTCACAATTTTTCGTTCTCTGGGAAGTTAAACATCAATTCGAATCAATTTCACCAGAATTATGGGAAAAAAATTATGCAAACAATGCACAGATGATAATAAGTGTGAGAGCTCGTCAATACGAGAGAATAATTTTAATTTGATTTCAAATTAATGTTTACGTGTGGTTTCGACAGCTCGAAAGAACCTTGTTTTTATTTGGTTTATGTACACATTTTTAAAATTCATTTCCATAATTAAAACAAATGACACAATTAATATTTTTACTATGTAATTCGATCGGAAACAATAATTACATTTCAGTTGTTTTAATTTCATTCTAATTGAGTTTGAGAGCAATTTGTAAAAATCCAATACGCGAATTTTTGTGAGAAGTTGCTCAGCGTAAAATGTTTGCGAATATTACGCAATAAATAATAATACTTAATTGAATTGAATAAATTTTATATAATTTATCTGTTTGTTTGCCACATTTGATAGAGAATGTATTTAAGTTGAAAAGCTCGAGCTCAATTAATTCTGTGATTCAAATGCAACAGATTTGCAAGAGGTGGCTCCATTAGTACCCTTGGATCGTTGTATTTAATGTTTATTGCATATATGTATGTACATATGTACCTGTTGCAAATAAACGCTAACAATGCATCAAAGAACAGACTGCTTTTACTGCAGCAGTCATCATGGCATCATTCAATGCTCATATTTCGTGGAAAAGCCATTAACAATATGCCACAAGCTTGAGGACCGAGCATTGCACATCAGGCATTCAAAATTGCGCTGACTTTCGAGTAATTATTTTCAACAGCTTTTTGCCAGTGCAGCCCCAAGGCGGCCGACCAAGAAGATTGCATTACAAGACACACCACGTGGTGGTGCACCAACCAGCCATACCAACCACCCAACTATTCATCTATCCAACTATCCACACCAGACAAAGTTAATGCTCATGCAACAAGCGGTGGCAGCAACAGCCGTAGACTCAACACGAAGAATAAGATTCTGTTCTGAATTTTACCATCGAGAGAGCAGAGATAGAAAGTGTGAATGGGGGTGATGGAGGGGGCTGTATTTGAGGATTGCTTGAACATTATCCGTTGGCAACTTTATTAAATTTACGCAAGTAAATTGCAATTTTGCATAGCACAGTTTTGTGCGCTAGCCATTAAATTGCAACACTGCGTATACGTAATAAATGAATGGACAGCAGTTTCTCAGTACATTCCCCACAGAACCACACTCGCCCCGGACCACAGTAATTGCCAAACCCCACCCTATCATTGTCTGTCCATCTATCCGTCTTTCAGTCTATCACATAAATAGCCGCTCCCTGCCCCCTGAATTACATCCCTGCTGTCGTTCGTCTTTATAATTGACGCACTTGCATATGATCAATTGTGATGGCTTCAACAGAGCGAACATTCACACAATTAATACTTAAGGGGACTTGACTAAGTGACTTTAAAACGTTATTTAGCGAGCAAACAAACATAAGTATTTAGTACTCGGCAAGTGAATAACTATTAAACTTTTGTATAATTTGTGGAGTTTTTTATTAGCCAAACAATTTAAGTCTGACATTTCAATTAGTATGCTACAGCCTGAAACCTCTCAAGACCATATAGGGTTCTATTCAACCCCTAATCTGAACAACAAAAGCCCTTAAATTAATTTGAACCAAAAATATTAAATTAATTATATTTGTAATTCTTTTCCCACTTATATTAGCAAAAAAATTAATATGTCCATGAGTGAGATAACCATAATAATTTTTTAAAAATGTTTCACAAAAAAAGTAGCATTTAATAATATAATATTATATTAATGTATCTTTCACATACATATCTCTTCGTCTAGTCTATTATCCATGCAAAGTGTATTTAAAAATTATGATAAAATATGCAACGCAATAAGCCAACTATAAGTATCATCCGGATCGGATTACAATTACTATATGCTGTATATAACAGTATGCTACATAACATAAAAATAGATTTTTTGTATGAGAATCTTTTTTTATTCTAAGATATTTTAACTAAGTTAAAAAAACGAATTTTTTTTTTAAATATTTACCAATTGTTACAGAGTCAAACTTCCCTTACTTGCCATTCACCATTGACTTCACAAAGTTGGAATTATGGAGACTTCGACTTGTGGAATTCTTTTTATAAGTTAAGAATACTTTATTGCCACTCAATTCAGCTCGACATAGAGAAAATTCGAGTTATGGAAGTTCGACTGTATTAAACTATTATTTTTTCTTTAAATTAACTGTCTTCTGCAAGAGTCTCAAATTTGCGGCATGCAAATGTTTATTTTGACTTTTAGCATGGTATCGGGAAAGATAATCAAAACAGAAAACCGAATTTCCACACACGAAAGGCGAGTCAACTATGTGTATTTTTTTTATTTGTCTGTCAACAGGGCTGACATATCACATGCTCGCCCGATTATTATTAATTATTTAATAATTAGCTAACTGGATGTCTTTTTCACTGGCGGCAGTGGCACACAAAACAAACAGATGTGCCAACAAAATGAACAATATTAATACACAACAAGAGAAGACAATCAAACAAATTCTGTCAATAAATATTTATTAATCTTGTCCACTAGTAAATATCATTAATTATACAATACGTAAAAGGCAGCAGTCAGAGAAAATCAACAAGAAAAAATAGAGAACAGAAAGTGCTACTAAGAAACTATGATAGGAATCCATTAAAAGGTTAAATGGATGATTAACTTATTGGAAAGAAATAACGAAAAACTTATTCAATTAGACTTTCACTTTTAACTTTCCAATATAAATAAGCAGTATTATCTAAGAATTCTATATGTCAATGTAAATAAATAAATTAATTAAGCTAACGTTCAGGCAAAGATCTCATAGACATTCCGAACTCGGCTAAGACTCCTGGAAAACGATATACGAATTTAATTGAATCTGAAACATTTTTATGTCATCTATAACTTTCAATATATTCTTACTGTTGAATAATCTAGCAAACATTTAATTACTTTGCAGTCAATTTGAAAGTTTTCTCATATTTTCTAATTCTGTAGAGCATCTTCTAATGCAGAATTCCTATTCATTTTGCACTCAATTCCAAGTGTTAAATATTTAAATACTTGACAATTTGTGGTTTCGCTTTAAATATGTACAAAACTAAGTCTATAATAGGTTGGGCATCAACTCAACTCAGCAATTCCATGGGGCATCCGTGATAAGCCTTTGATCTAATACGAAGTAGTCTACTATTACCAAGTTGTAATATGCAGAGGAGTATGAGTTTGTTATGCTGTTTATTCAGAGCAGTGTCGAGTACTTGTAGAGCAACCTTCTTGGCCCGTATTGACAGCATCTTAGGACTTATTATAATTATCCGTCTGTGACATGCGCCAGGTTCTTGAAAGAAACTGTGCCAGCCTAAGATTATGGCCAACAGCAAGGCCCACGGGGAGGGGGGAGCGAGAGAGCAACTGGAGGGCAAAAGCAGCTCTACTAATTAGAGGTATGTGCCAAGGATAAGGCTGCTGCTGCTGTTGCAGCTTTGTTGATTTAGGTGGCTTTAGTGAAATTGAATCTGAAAATTAAAATGAAGTCGAATTTATACACGCTCCTTGATTCAGCTAAATAGAGAAGGGGCTGCCAGGCCAGTCAAGGACACTTCGTGCCGGGACGGCCTTGGATGTAAATCAAGAAACATGGCAAAAACAAAACACAGGCACAAAAACGAAACATCTGCTAAACAGCTCGAGAGTGGAATACTCAAAAGCTATGCCCAAAAACGAGCCGATGCAGCAGCTACAGCACACAAACGTGGCCAAAAAGGGAATTTGAATTACCACGGCCAATGCAAATGGCAAAATAATGCGTTCAGGCAGCAGCAGAAACTGCAGTGCAAAACGTTAAGAGAGAGAAAATAGTAGAAAACGATGAAACGAGCTTGGCATAAAAGCGTAAGAGAAAGACAAAATATTTTAGGAAAGATGAGCTAGCTGCTCTTGTTGGCCCTTGATAATGCAGGCCCAATTTACTTGGGCGTAACCGGGAGGGGACTGCGCTTCCTGTCTCTGTCTCTTTCTCCGCAAATTTTATCGAAGGTCTGGTATTTTACAGCTAAAAATAAAATATAAATCTGCCACAATAAAATGGACTATGGAACTTGTCATGTGGCAAATAAAATAAAAAAATATAAAAGTAGATTGCCTGGCTTTGAGATACCTACATTTCTATATGCAATACAGTATACTTATCCTCTTTCGAGATAGACCAGTCTTATTTAATACTACCTCAGTTGGCAAAATTATCAACAATCTCATTCTGTTTTATAAATTACAACATTGCACGCGTAGAATAAATTACCTTTTGCTCAGTTCAAAACAAAAAAAATGTCAGTCTCTTCAATCGCATAAAACAGGACAAATATTAAAGAAAAATATAATAGTGTAAAAATAAAATCAAAATAAAATTAATAATGAAATATAAAAGTAAATATATACAAAAAAAAAATGTTAATGAAAATATTGAAATGAAGAAGATACTCAAAGGGATAAAATGATGATTGACCAAGCGAAATATAAATACTTTAATTTTCTTACTATTTTTTGTGGTCGGTTTGTCATAAACAAACGTTGTTATGAAACTTTTAATATTTTTAATCAATCTGATTGGTATTTCTGGGTTTTACTCAATTTTTGCAACAAATGCTCGATCATTTCAACTCAGTCTATAACTTAGTTTTAGTTCAGTTGTCAATATTTAGTTAGTTTTTGTTGACTGCAAAACCTGTGCAACGTCAATACACGTACGTATAAGGGCAAATCCTGCGTGCCGCATGTAACATTCGTACGTTTTTCTCGATGGTAATATGTAATTTTTTTGGGCTTTTAAAGGATATACCGTTAATTTTTGTATGGTGCTTAGAGGGATTTAAGTGTACTTTTGAATGGCATAAAACATAATTTCGATACTGCTACTTTTTGCGAAATATTTGTATAATGTGTTGTAGCGCATGCTTATATCTAAAGATAGCTGAAAATAAAAGAATACAGAAATAACTTATTTGAAGTCAAAAAAGTCTATGTTTTTTTTTTAAAACACCGAGAACCCATGTGTCACACGGAACGTAGCGCATGCAACATATTGCTCAGTAATATGTTTATGTTGTTTCCGTCTCTTTTTTTTAATTATATATCAAAAGCAGCTTGAAAACTTTTTTTAAATAAACATTCAATAAATTTCTATGTACTAAAATGGTTTTTGTTGCAACCATACTATCTTTATTAGTGTAATCGTTAGAATACAAACGGTCCATTTTGGAAGTACATTTTTAAGAAAATGGGCAAAAATATAGAAAAAGTGAATTTATTCCAATGAAGAATCCAATTAAGATTTTTGTAGAGTCTTTTGGAAGAAAAGTTCAATTTTAAGTTTTTGGTCGTGGTGGACTGTTTCTGGAACTTGCCCATATGCTTACAAAAAAAAATCAATGAAGGCTTTTAAAGTGCGAATTTTTAAATACCTAATAGAATTTGGAAAGTCATCGTGTCTTGGTTGTAATTGGACAGCTTGTGCAATAAAAAACTTTTTGGTTCTTCCACTAGGTGCGTTGCATTACGTTGCGTATACGTAATATGTATGTGCTCATGCAATGCGGTTGGATCTAAATGCTAAACAAAAGGACATGGACTAAAAGAAAATGACATGCAGCTGTTAGCTAACACGCAGCAGTCTATTGCAGCACTTTGAATTATTAAAACTGCACCACAGCAGCAGAAGCAGCAGCCGCACAGTAAGTAGCAATGACACATGCAATAGTGACAACAACAACAAGAACAATTAGAACAATTATACAACAACAAGAATACAGAATACAGACAAAGACAGCACGCAAGCCAGTTTTGTGCATGGCCATTGTAAAATCTACTCGTATTTTGTCCTTCATCCTGTCTCCAGCTGTGCTTCTCAACTGCACTGTATTGTGCATTTGAGTTCAGTTCTTGAGAATAAAACAAAAACACGTTATTTTGGTTTTAATCCAATCGTCGATTGCCTTGGCCAAAGGTCAAATTTGCCAACGCCAAATCGATACGAATAAAAGAGATACAAAATTGGTTGGTAAAATAACCTTTAATTAGTCACTGTCAAGGCCTAACTGCGTTTGCAACTGTTGACAGCTCGCAGAAGACAAAAAAAAAAATAATAATTTTAAGAAAAAATCATCATCAAAAACGAATATAATAAAATTCTGGAAGGCAGCAAGTGCCGTCGGCAGATATAGTCTTCGATTTAAGTACTCCGTTGCCGGATGGCAAACTGCCAGACATGTCTGACACATGACTCTCCACTGGCATCTTACTCAGCCACTCTGTTATTCACCAGCCTCCCTGCCTCCCTTCCCCCTTCCCAAACCATTTTTCAAGTGTCACATTTGCATTTCAGTTTCACTTCCTGGAAACAGGTGCGTGCAAAACTAGCAACAACAACATGCTTGTTCATACATTTCCATCTTACAAATAGCTTGGCATACTTTTCAGCGTCGCACAGTGGATCGTTTTCCGAAACAGCTGCCGAAAAATTAATGCGCTATAAGAAATATTGACGTTCGTATGTAACAAACATAAATTGATTAAAGTTGTTTATGTTTTATATTAATTACACAACTTTAAAGCTTGTCAAAGTTAAAATTAAAAATTAAAATATAAATAAAACGCATAAACTTTTAATCGAGCTATTGGTATGTGAATTAGTTTAACGTTATATAGCCTATTTTTTAAAAAAAAAATTGATTTGGAACAAAAAAAATTTGAATACATTTTTTTCTATTAAATCAATAATATTTAGGAATTTCAAACTTTAAGTTGAACTGCATTTTCATCCAAATTTGACTTTTTTCAGTAATTCTGAATTCTAAAATTTGTTTGCATCCAAAATTGACTTTTTTCAGTAATTCTGTGAATAATCAAGATGACATTAAACAAAAAAAAAAAAGATTTTCCAATTATGCCCGTTTGGTGCTTTTTGTCAGGTATTAGTTAAGGTGCTTTCAGACGAGCATGTTTTCACCGACACTTTTTCACCGTCGGTGAATTTTGCCATTCACATAATTCGCATCGGTTGTCAAACAAAAATACCATCGGTTTTTTTCTCACAGAACCTGGTCACACTTTGAAAAGTTTCATACAAAAGTGCCTCTATCTAGTAGGCATTTGACCGACACAAAAAACCGATGGAAGTATTCTGGTAAGTATTGAAAATATATTTCACTATCAAAAAGAGTATCTCATCTACCTCAAAATTTAAAAATGTTTGCAAGGAAAATGAGTCAATGTGCGTCGTCTACTTTGTCACACTGGGTTTTTGTGAGTGTGTCGGAACTTTTCTGCGTGTGCTGCCAAAAACAGCGAAGAGGAAGAGGAAGAATTTGGCATCTGTAATACAGAATTGTACAGGGAGAGCATCATGTAAAGCATTTCTCCGAACAAAATCATGTAAAACATTAGCATGATAACACAAATACGTGATTTCTCAGTAGCTTGTATGTTTAAATAACATCATGTCTCACATTTTGTTAGATAATAGGGCTAACTTGCAAGTTAAAGAAAAGATTATGTCATAGATGTGCATTTGTAACTGGGAAAAACGAAAGAAAGTTTTACCTTGTGTACTTTACTACACTTTGAATTTGATGTTGTAAAGATATTAATAGCTTTTGATTTAAAGCCACTTAAATCGAAAACCGCCATGTGATAAGCAAATGGAAAGCTGGCAATTACTTAATTAACGACAATGGCATTTTAATAGATAAAACCATTAGATAGGTGTAAATAAATTATGAATTATATCAGGTGTCAGAGCTCATTACCTAACTTCTAAATTAAAAGCTACAACTGTCAGTTAATTCCACGAAATATTTGACAGGTTAAGGCTGTTCTAACTGTGACAGTGACAGAAATGTAGTTGGAGAATTGTTGAAGAAATCATCAGAAAGTCAACCAAAATTACTGTTAAGAAATCTGCTGTAAAAGTGACAATAACTAGCTTGGCAATTTCAGCAGAATTTTAAATTTACTGTATGCTTTGAGTTATAAAGTTAAACATTAAATTTGTTAAAGAACATTTTTTGCAATATACCTATCATAAAAAGGAGAAGCTTTTGCACAAGTACAGATAAAACCAGAACAAGATTCTTTCTTATAATTCCAAAATTAGATTTTTAATATTTATATTATATTCTTTTAAATTTTATATTTATTTTTTTTTTTTTTATAGTTTATAAATTAACACACATTTATTGAATTGACACAAGGAACAGTTAAATGGCGCTATCTCAATTCGAAAATTTGGTGATTTAAGTAAATGGATTCATTGCATCTGTCAAATAGTCATCAATTCCGCCGGCTGGTGACGAAGGTAAGCCAAAGCCACAAATGGAATAAAATTCAGATTGACAATTAAAATGCATCCAGATACATATGTCAATATATTTAAATATATTGGCCAACAAGTGAGACGGAAAACGAAAAAAAAAAAATAAATAAATTCAGCGAGCGAGCTGGCCAAAAAGTCAGCAAATGATTTTTACAATTTGTTGTCTGTTGCAGGTGCAGTAAAAGAAAGACAAACAAAAATAAAGAAAACAAAAACAGAATGCATGGCAAACAGCAAGAGCAACAAAATTGCCAAAGCGGAAGTACACACAAACAAACAAACACACAGAGAGAAGTTTCGGAAAAAGTTTTTCATGCTGCTACAAAAGAAAAAACAAAAACCGCAGTACAGGTAAAATAATAATAAACAAGGATGTGTTCGCTGAGAGAGCTAAACAAGCAGATACCCTGTAAGGTTTTAGCTAAATTCATTGTCGAATCAGTAAGAACAAACATAATGAATTGATACAAGCTTTTTGTCTTTTATCAAAATTATGTGAGCATTCTAATACCCGTTGGTCTAATTTATAAGTCTAGGGTATTTAAAAATACATATAGTCAGAGGCAGTCGAGCCTGGCATCGTGTACTGATAAATTGTCGAGTTTGGTTTCTTTTTTTCTCCATTCACTCGTTTATTTTTGTTATGTTTTTATGTTTCATCTTTCTTTTTGCTGGTGTTTCTTTTGCTGCTGTTCATTTTCATTGCATACTTTGAGGCGGAGCCACAAGAATTATGACCAGGCGTAGAGAAGGCGTGGAAAGCGCAATGAATTATTAATAACGTGGCCAAAGCCGCAGTCACAGAGGCAACAGAAACAGAAGCTAAGGCAAAAACATTAACAGAAACATAGGCATTGCCAATGTCGCTTTGTGACGCCACAAAACCCAAAGTCAATAAAATGCAAAAAGGCTTGTAAAGTAAACCACACAAAAACCGAAGCAAGCCAAACCAAAACCGCAAAACAGCAGCAACAATGACAACAACAGTAACAACAGAAGCAGTAACAAGAGCAACAACAACAAACAACGATAAATGTAAATTTTTCTTAACATCAAATCAGACGTGTCAAACGGAGTCCCGTGTGCGGAACAAGTAGCCAAGAGCGATTCATCCTGTTCTCGTTCCTGTTCCCCCTTAATGGGCATGGTTTCACCTCCATTTCATTTTTCAGGATTTTTTTTTTAAGGTTTAGGCAGAGGTTAATGGCTGGCAGACAAAAACAGTTTTAATAACATGTAGATATCCATAAATGGGTTGTCCTCAAAGTTGTTGTGAAACCAATTTAAAACATAAATTTATAATTTTAAACAAACTGAAACTTTTCACCTATTCATAAACTTTTGTTTAAACACGAAAAATAACACAACTAACCAACTTCTTGGCTTTGTGAAAATTGAGCCTGAACTTGATCGTAAGGAAATCCAAGAACACGAGGAAAAATGCAAATTAAAAGGCCGAATTATTTTAAAATGTATTTTTTATGAATACATTCAGGATTTTTTAGTCAAATTAAGACAACATGCTCTTCCAATGGCAATATGTAAGATTAATTTCAAGCGAAAATAAACATTATTAGTAAGTGTTTAAATGCATATCATAGCCAGTTGATATAAATATTATTATTCATAAGAAATAGCAGAGGATGTCAATACGTCGACAATATAAACAATATTAAGTAGAATTGCTGTCATTTAACCATAGAGAACATCAGGTGAAAAGATGGGTTTTCTTTTAATTTAATCATTTATAGATGACAATTAAACTGTGATTGAATTGTATTTGGAATTGAACAATAGTTGCAATACTGTAAAATACCGGAAATATTTATATTATGATGGATCTGAAATCAATACCTGCTTAGTGAAAAAATAATTATTTTTTTTAATCAGCCTGCTATGTTTGTGAAAAATTGCCTTTAATCTATACCGATACCCAAATTTGGCTTTGATTGATGTACATTTTCAGCTGAATGCAAAAAGTATAATATTAGTGAGGTATTATGATTGGTAATCAATGTTACCAGCTAAATGACACCAATGTAAATATTAATGGAATGCAAAATTAACAAACTATCGGTAATCATGGATTATTAGATACTCTATACTCTAAATACTCAAGCCCACAACGAAAATGGTTTGCAAGTGCAAATAAACGAATTTTCAAAAATATACCTTTGTTCAATATGAACTAAGATGTGTGTAAACTTCAAACTGGATGAAATGAAATTATCAACCCCCTTAAATATTGATGTGCTTTTTTGTTGTTTACATGCTAAATGTAATCAAGCATATCGATATCAATGTGATCAACGTTATCGATACTTATCAGAAAGCGACGTAACAGCCCTCGTAATTGCTGCTGTTGCTCATGCTGGTGCTGGTTTTGGTTTTGATGTTGTTACCGATAGAGCACGTAGAGACACTGAATAGACGAGGCCTGCATTTGTTGCATGCTACCATCAAGTGGAATGTGTGTCCTGGTCTGGCCAGGCCAACAGCAATAGCAACAGCAACAACAAAAAGGTGAGCAACAAAAACAACGACAACTACATCATCGTCCCGCCATCAGCTTAGCCTGGCTTACTTCCAGCGCTTAAGTGCACTCGAGTTGCCTGTAAACACACACGCGCCTCTAAGCGCGAGGTAGTCATATAAAATTACACACAAACACACACTGTGGGCGTGGTCGTGGTCGTAGGGCGTCACGAGGGCACCGGATTGGCAGACATTATACGCTTTTGTCTAGGCTCAACAGGATGCGGCTAAGGATGCGTATATGATGAGGCCGTAAGGCTGTTTGTTTCAGTTGCTTTTCAGCTTTAGCTTTACTTTTAGAAACTAGTTTCAGTTTCAGTTTTGGCTTCAGATTTGACTTGAGCCACAGTTGGATGCAACAATCTCTCTAGTCTGCTAGTCATTATGTTGCTCAAGTGAAAAATGACGCATTATGCGTAACACTTTTATAGTTTTTGCACGATCTCAATGTAAATGTGTTTGTGTTTAGTCAAATGCTACCCCTTACAACCACACACACACGCACACAAACACATCACACAGGGGCATTCACACATACACATATCTATAAGAAATGTCTATGCCACAGATTTTTATGTGCAATTTTCAACATTTTTTATATGCTTTCATTTTTTTTTTCTTTTTTTTTTTTGAAACAAAATTCGCGGGGAGAATTTTTTTGCCTGCTGTGCGCGAATTTGAATTTAGTTGATAGCTCGAGCCAAGTCCCGAGGGGGAGGAGAGGGTGGCATGTAGATATATGTACATATATACATACATTTATACTCGTTAGTATGCGTAAGTTAAAAAAATGTTGTATGGCTCCTTCTACTCGTTATTATTTTTATTTATTTCTATATATTTTAAATTATCTTTATGTTTTATTATTTTGCTTTTTTCTGTTTGCAATGCTTCGGGGAATTTGAATTTAAATGCTTAAGTGAACTTAAATATAATATTTCGCTTCTTTTATGGTTTTAGAATTTAAAAGGAATTATTGCAAAATGTTAGCAATGAAAGAGTTGAAACTGAAACTTTTCCAACTTAATTTTCCCCCTTACTTAAACTACAAGCTTTAAAACGAAATTTTAATTTTTAATATTGGAAAAACATATACAAATTAATTGAAATTAATCATTAATTATTTCAATTTAAAGTTAAATTTTTAATACAAAAGTTTCATTTTCAACCGATTGTTCATGATATAGTATGTACTCAGTCTTAGCCATAACATATGAAATTGGTTGAGACATATAAGAAACTTAAGAAATTCTTCACTTTTAGGGTTGAATCGCGATCGATCGTTCCTTTGACAACTATATATTAGAAAGGAATTCCGATCCGATGGACATGGCTATATGGACTTAGCCCGGCATCCAGATCAAGAATATAAATTTATAATGTCTTATGCCATGCCTTTGTTAAGGCGTTACACTTGTTAACAAAACTATTGTATGATACTCTCTAAAAGGGTCTAATGATTAATTACAAAAATCTAAATGTAACTCTTTCATCAAGGATGACATATTTTTTTGTTTTAAGATGTTTACAAAATTTTGTTTTACATTTGTCTAAATTTACTTGTTCACTATTTCAAGTTGCGCCCAAAATGCAGACTTGACTATTTAGACAATACTTTAACTTTTTATTTCACTGGTTGCTTTTTTCATTTGTCTCATTAAAAAATAAACACTGAAAATAAAAACAGCACATGAAAAAAAAGAAACAGACAAACAGAAGACTGTCCAAAATGGCGACATCAACACATTGCACTTCCGTTTCCGCTAACAGGCTGCAGTCTACAGCCTGTAGTCTGCAGATTGAGGTGTTAGCCACAAATAATAATACCAGCAAACAATGGAGCCCGTGTTGCCAGCCGTGGCAGCCATCGGGCCTGGGCTCAATGCACCTCAGTGCATTGTTTATTGTTTATTAACGCGCTTTTGGCCGGTTGTGCGACGAGGCGTTGGCGATTGTGGGTTCAGGAAAGGGGTCAACGTAGAACGCGATAGCAGCGGAAAGTCCACCAAGAATTTCCTGATTCTTGTTTTTATTTTAATGCTGCTGTTGCAGGAAGCTGCTGCTGCTATTGCTGCTGTTGCAAGTAGCCTTGAACACCGCACAGCCACCGACAATAATGACAACAACGTGAACGACAACGACAGCGATGACGAAGTGACGCAAAAAATGCCCCGATTGACACCGAAATGCGCGTGCGAATGTTGCGTGGAGTTAACGCTACCAGCGCAGACGAGACATTAAACGCGCCAGAGCAAAACATCAACACAAGAAGCCAGCGAAGCAGCCAGACGGACGGACAAACGACAGTCCGGCCAGGCGGACAAATGGCGCCGTTGGGCCAAACATTGGACGCCTAGCAGCGTCACCCGAGCTGTGCACGAGCGCAACGCGAGAGGCATTCGTGTCAACGAATTGAGTCGAGAGGCGAGTCGCAACGAGTTCTTCTGCCGAATGAGAAGCAAGCAGCAAACTCACAACGAACCTATAATACTCTTTTAACCCTTTCTACCCCAACTATCTTTCTGTTGTGTAAAAATTTTTTTTTATTTTCAATCATCTGTTATAAGTACTTGGCCAAAGATTGAAGTCGTTACGCCCATTGGTTTGGTCGCTACCGACAGTTGTTTGTGATCAACTTTGGGCCAATAAATATCAATTGCTTGATAATTACGCAAGTCTTACAAAATATAACTTTTTTTCTTATAACTATTATATTTGTTGAGAACTTTTGCATTTAAACACCCTGAATTTTTTTAACCATTAAACATTCTTTTTTTTTCATTTTTAAACATCTTTTGAACTTTACAACACAACTTTCTCCAAGGCAGGTGTATTTAATTGAAAATAACTTTGATAACCAAACCTCCAATGATCTTTAATTTTTTTAAATTTTGAGAAAACATTAGTATCCTCCGATCATCTGGCAAAAACAGGCAGCTATCTGTCAAACAGCCGATGTTTTCCTCACACAAATAAGAAGTAAAGTAGAAAAGTTTTAAAGTGGACTTTTAGCAAGTATTTTGATTCGAATCGTTATTTACTTAAAAAAGTTTTAATATTTAAAAATCAATATTTATAATTATAGAGTCCTAGAAAAACTTTAAACCGACTTTTTATAAATAATAATTTTATAAATATTATGAAAGTGATGTAAAAAAAAATGTGCTTCATAAATTAATAAGTTGTATTTAAAATTAAAATTGCTCGAAAAATAAGAGAGATAAAATATAACAACTTGAAACTTTAATATGACATATTTATTCTAATTCTTTCTTCGTACTTTCCACATTAAACTAAGATAAACATTAGAAATAGATATAGTGAACATTTGACATCGTTAACAGCGCCCAATAGACACTTGCACAATGTAAAGACACTTGCACAATGTATAAGCAATTAACATTCTCTAAATTTCGAACAGTTTTATTAACAACGAAAAAACCGGCAAAAATGTCATATAGCTAACAAGCTATAATTTTTAGTAAATAAACACTGTGTAAATTAGTTCATTACATTTAAATTCAGCTGTAGTATAAATCAGGAAATTTAAAAAAATTTTTATATTTCATCACATAGCTAATGAACTTTTTCGAATTGAGTTGAGCTTTCCGCCAAACCATCAACTTCAGTTGGCAGCGCGCGGGTTTTTGGCGCCAAAAATGTGTGCTTGTTAAAGCTGCCGCATCGAGCTTTCGACTATAGCTTTCATTCTGCGTATGTTTCAATGGAACAACTTGGCAATGGAACAAAGCAAACATTCTCATCAATGCGGCAGCTTCTTCAGTTGCCATCACATGGTTCCCTTGAACGGTTGAGGTCGCTCTCTCAGCTCGTTGCTCACTGCACAAAAGTGTGAGAGGTAGAATGAGAATGGGTTGTTCAGAAATCGTCTTTGGGGTCAGGATCCATGTAGGTAAAAGGGTCTGCGCCAGCGACTTGAGCGATTGCATGTGTGCGAAAGCTTGCTGAGGCCGGCCAAAGGTCAAAGTGGCAAGTGACAAATGGCGTGGGATAATATTCATGGTTCAGAGTCCACATGGGGTTATTTGCAATATAAATTAGTATGCTTTGACCTTGCCAATAGACAAATTCTCATTGAGCGCCAATTATTAAAGCAAGAGTAGTTACTGACTCGTTGAAACTTATAATATAGATTAAAAAAATGACAAACTTAAGGATACCTCTAATCCATATCTTTAATGTTAAATCTCAAAGACTACACGGCAAAAAAAATTGTCCTAAGATTCAAGTTTTAATTTCTTGATTTTTAGCTTGTATTTTGTAAGTTTATACTTATTTAGGATATTTATTAATAAATAAACCAATAAGCCCAAAACATTTAATTTCAGTGAAAAATTCTTAAAATAGTTGAAAAATTTAAATTGAATTAAGTATTTTGTTCTTGGTTTAAGATGAGTATTGCCGAACTTCTGAAACCGTTTGAGTTGACTTTATCCCGGAGTCTCCGATATCTTTTCTGTGTACATTTTAATCTTAGAATGAGAAATCAATTTTGGTTCCCATGATTATTTTTTATTTCCGATAGAAATCTTAATTTTAAAGCCTTTTTAAAATGGCGTCGACATCCAAAACTTCTTAAAAATATTCGGTTCTTCAAGTCCTTACTTACAAAACATTATTTTTGAGACGAACATGCTTGTCATTAGAAACTGAAATTTTTGTCAGTGTAAAACTCAAAAACTAGTAGATGAGCTCATAAATTTGGAATACGAGTATGAACAGCCAGATTAGATTAGTAGCGATTCAAAAAGTTACTGTGAAAATGATTGATTTAAAATAAATTGAATAAAATAAAATAAATTTAAATTTATTTTTTTTTATAATATTCGAATATGTTATGCAATCTGAAGTTGGACTCTCTCGAACTGTATTTCAGATGTCTATTTATGTAAAGCTAACGAGCCCAACAAAGAATACCTCAACTTCCTAAACAGACTCTCCTAATATGTATGAACATTGTACGTATACATACAGTGCAATTGTTTGTGGCAAGTTGATGTCGATGATGTTGCTTCTGTTACCGTTGGTTATTGACACACATCGCTACACTGTACGGCACTCTTGTTGCTGTTGTTTTTGTTCTAGGTTACATTTTTTATGTTTTTATTTATCTGTATGCATAGCACGAACAATGCACGAAATTGTTGTGTGCTATTTGTGAAAGCCAAGCCCGCGCACTTGGCCAATTAAATGTCACCAACAGCCAAAAAAGGAACAGCAAATTTCACAGATCCCAAAAGTGTTGTGTTAGTGTAAATGTACGCAATGACTAAATTAACATATGAACAGCCTCAAAATGGGAGTGAAAAACTTTTGTCACCTCTGCTTCCTATATATATGAAAAATCTGGACAAAATTAAATCACTGGATAAAACTCACTGAAAAAATTACAATTAGCGACGGAAAATGTCAGCACACAAATTTTTTAGTTATACTCAGCGTTTTAGTTATACTCGTAAACAGCACAAATTTTTATGAGCAGACACACAAATGTTATGCTTAACTTGGCCTGTAAATGTTTATCAAAATTTTTATGGTCAGTCATGGATGGCTGATGATACTTCTTGCAGGTCTGTCTACTAATCGAAATGGCCGCATTCTATAATTCGAATACAATTTGGTTTTTAATGTATATTTAAATGGCTCGTTAGGTACCTCTAAGTCTATTTAAAATTGAGAGACAGAGAGATAGAGATATTTTGGACTTATTAAATTTGTTTAAGTGGCTAATGCGCCTAATAAAGAAAATGAAGAACTAAAATTCTTGATTAGTGTTAAAATTTCAATCGATATGTCCGTCTGTCTGCATTTCCATGTAAAATTGAATACACTTATCTTTGAGGCTTTATCGTCAATTTGTACCAATTATTTTACTAAAGTGCTATAAGTTCCGCCATGCGTGTACAGTGTTCCTGCTGTGAAAAACAGTGGGTCACTTCAAAATGTGCTAAACCTTTTCCACACAACAAAATTCGGCCATTTGAGAAGAAAACAATGAACTTACTCTTGTCGGAGAATAAAGACTGGTTTAAATGCTTCAACGGAATCTCAGAATTCTCTTTTACGACTGATATAGTCTGTGTCTCCTTTCTATTGTTCTATTCTATTTATTAATTCATTCTTCAATAATTCGACTAATTTTTAATCGAATTAGCCCTGTTTAAGTGCTTTAAATTGGACACAAAATTTCTTGGAAGCTTATATTGAGAAAAAGCCAATAAATACAAACAGGTGTACTTTATAACCATATTTCTATGTATTTGTATAATTCGCAGAATTGCATTTTGACCAAAAATGGTCAATAAAACACCAAATTCATGTTGACCGATGACAATACTTTTGCCCCCAGGAAGTTACGACTTCTTGGAATTACAAAAATATTTACAATCATACATTAACACTATCCTTATAACATTAATTGGCTTAGATAAGAAAATATTTATCAGTTACAGTCGAGCTTCCATAACTTGTACAGCTCGAATTTATTCTTACTCTAACTAAATCGAGTGGCAATAGCGTTTACTAAAATTAAAACAAAAATCCAAAGTATAATCAATACTACACATAATCCATAGCTCAGCAATTTTTTGTCCATGACTGCAGATCTCAAATACTATAAGAGGTAAAGGCATCAAACTCGGTATGTAGGTTCCTGGGTATCGTATATGTACATGTTTATGATATCTATAAATAACAACACGAACTATAGCTAGATTTATATTATACATGATGAGACATAAATAATTAAAACAAATGAGTAGAATCGATTAAATAACTTGATTTATATCAAATACATTCCAAACCACTTTCTCAGCAATTTTGCAAGGGTATTTTGATTTCGAACTGGCGACGAAAGCAATTTTTGCATTGTTTAGCCTTTAAATTCATAATAATTGATTGTTTGCACAGCTTTTAATCAATGAATGGGCGAAAAAAAGGCATTGCCCCACAGCTATTTCCTGAATATACAATTATTGTCTCAGTCTGCACAATTACTTTATTCAGCAACACAAATCTTATGGTAAATAAAACACTTTATTGTAAGACCTCAAACATTACTGTATTTCGTAATTTTTTTTTTAAGTTGTATTACTTAAAAAAATTAAAATATATTATATTATGTTATATATATAGTTAGCAAAATTACAATACAAATCTTATGTAAAAGAAAATATTTTAAAAGACTGCAACATTCTTGCGATTTTGTAACCAAAGCAATAAAGATAAATTTGAGACTTAATTATACAAGTTCGAAATTATCATTAAGAATGCTTTTACTTCATGGGGTCTAAAAAGATTGCAAACTTTGAACAGAAGCACACAAAAGTATTGGTACAACAAGAATTTTTACATTTAAGGCCGGTATCGTTAGCATATTGACATCAATGGAAAGGTCATTCAAATTCTGTTTGAATGATACAAAACTTTCCTAAACCCATTAAGTATCCATTTGAATGTATACTTTTGAAACTTTTTGCCTCGATTTTTAAAAAAAAAATGTTTTGATGCAAAAACATTATTCAAACAATTCTAGGAGTGACTGCAAAAAAAAATTTTCAAAAATCTTTTCTCTAATATTTTTTATAAATTTTGGAAAATTGCTTAAAAGGCGCCTATTGAATTAAATCTAATATTGCTGGATCTATAAAGTTCCTCTGCCCTTTAAAGTATTTATATCTAGATGGAAGAGTTATGCTCAACGACAATTGTAACTGGAGTGGATCTCATTACAGAATATCTACTAGTCGCTACACTTGGCTGAAGCATTCTAACTTACAATTGAATACAATTGGTATTTTTAATTAGTTAAATAGTTTTCTATGAATTGTTGTATGCATTCTATCAAATATACTGAAAAGTTAGATGACGCATCCCAAATTCCTTGCAAAAAAAAAAGTTTCATGAGATGGAAAATTAGCTCAATACGTTGATCCATAAAGTAAATAAAAAGAAAATATATAATATATAATTTTTTTTGTTTAATTTGGGTATTTAACTAGATCGAGGTCAACCCATTTGCAGATGCCAATATGTGACACAAACAAATACGTCTTACTTATTTTGCAAATTAAAGCACATTTCATAAAATTTGCAATGCATATGAAGAAAACACAACTATGAGAAATTCAACTCTATTTTACACTTGAAAGCTAAAACAAAAAAAAAAGATTTAAACAACAAAAACTGCTATTATTGTTCTTTTCTACTACACGTATCTGATTCATGTTACTTGTGGCATATTTATACATAGTAGTTAAGCAATTTTCATTATTCAATTTTCGGTTTGTTATTCCACCATATAATTTGTTGCATGTGTAACTTTTGTCAACGTTGCATGTTTAACAATGGATATCATTAACTTTATAAATGCTAATGCTTGTATCTTAAATATTGCAGCTGGGGAAAAAATATGTACTTGTATCTTGCTTGTTAAAATAGCCAATCCAAGCGAAAGTGTTTAGATTGTAACTATCAAGAAAGTTGCATGCTAGATAATGATTTAGAATATCAGATAAATGGATTTTATAGATATGGTCTAATCCTGAGATGCGGACGTTATATTTGCACGCAAATTTTCATGTTTAAACTGATACAGCTTGCGTTCAGATTGGTGTATTTTAATACAATTTTCTGAAAAATTCATTTTATTGAGAGTACTCTTAAGCCTATTTTAAGATAAAAGCCTTACTGTTTTTGACAATAAATTAGGCTTGCTGAAAGTTTCGTTTCGGCCGTTACAAAGAATGGAAGTCGACTTGAGGTTAACGTGCATTTGTACATACATTAGCGAATTTTGTATAATAAACAAAAAATACCCAAATATAAAAAAATATGTAAGGAACATAACATACTTATGACAATATTAATCCAGCATCCAAAATAAAGATAAGTAGTCTCGTTTTGTCTGTCGCGGACGTTACGTTGCGGACGTTACATTTTTTACACAAACACTTTTTTTCAAATTATTAATGTATTTTAAATATCTTTTCGATACAGTTTATATCTTCAATAAAATAAAATGAAACAAAGTTTAAGATGAGTTAAGCGCTCAACACTATGACGACCGTCTTTCCCACTTTTTTGGTCATTGAAAAAACCCTTTTATTTTACAAGAATTATAAAAATTTAGAGGCAAAAAGAGGAATTAATTGATTAGGCTCGGCCATGAACAACCAAACTACCGTGCAACCTTTATGATTTTGTAATTTGAAGCCTAAAAATTTATTCTATTATAAAAAAAACAACTATTATTAAAAACATGCAGTTTTTCGACAACTTTAAGTTGCTGCCCTTGGTTTGAAAATTTTCGGAATAGCCTTCCTATTTCATACTTATAAAGATTATCTAGCAAATCTCAAGAGCGTATGTAACTATTTAAACAAAGGTTTTTTAAAAAAGCAACTTGCTAATCAATTCATAGATTCGAAGTATATTAAACAACCGAGCATATTGAAAATTAATATCAAATCTTATATTTATTTATTCTGTTATAACATATGAGACTGCACCTTCTAATTCAAATAATTATTTAATTTGATATGTATCGATACAATTGAATTGTTATCCATACCGATAGTTGATTAATCTCAAATCTCTAAAAAAAAAATAGAATTATTTGAATTCGTAAATTGTTTAAGCTCATGCCATAATCGCTCCATACTCTGAATAGTTGTAATAAAGGATAAGCATTGTGTTTGCGTTCTAATTGCGTGGATATTGAGTTAGCGTTGCTCTAAGAAGCCGTCCCAACCCATGTGCATCAAGTTAGCTAAACACTTTTGAAAAAAACTACTTTTAAGGGATGGATAATTTGCCGTTAATTATCCGTAAATTATTCGTGAAAAAATTAATTTTGCCGCTCTTTTATTTTAAAAAAAAATAATGTTCTGCTAACTTGATATCAAGTTAGCAAGACACTCCCACAGTTTTGACAAATTTCGAAATCTATTCATCGTGGAATTTGCCGTTAATTATCCGTAAATTATTCGTGAAAAAATTAATTTTGTCGCTCTTTTATTTAAAGAAAAAAATAATGTTCTATCTTGATATCAAGTTCGCAAGACGGATGGTCGTTGCTGTTAGTTTAACATTGGACTGTTATGCTAACATTTCTGGTATATAACATAACAGTTTGGTGTGTTTATAATGTTTAACCAGTTTTAGTGCCTTTAATTAATTTTCACAATTTTCAAAAATTTATGAATTTTTTATGCTACACATATGTATACAAACTACATGTATATCAAACTGTTATAGCATATTTCAAGTCAAATTTATCGTTGCTGTTAGTTTAACATTAGACTGTTCTTTTATCATATCTGCTATTTAACATAACAGTTTGATATATTTATGTGTAGCACAAAAAATTCATAAATTTTTGAAAATTGTGAAAATTAATTAATGGCACTAAAACTGGTTAAACATTATAAACACACCAAACTGTTATGTTACATACCAGAAATGTTAGCATAACAGTCCAATGTTAAACTAACAGCAACGACCATCCGTCTTGCGAACTTGATATCAAGATAGAACATTATTTTTTTCTTTAAATAAAAGAGCGACAAAATTAATTTTTTCACGAATAATTTACGGATAATTAACGGCAAATTCCACGATGAAAAGATTTCGAAATTTGTCAAAACTGTGGGAGTGTCTTGCTAACTTGATATCAAGTTAGCAGAACATTATTTTTTTTTTTAAATAAAAGAGCGGCAAAATTAATTTTTTCACGAATAATTTACGGATAATTAACGGCAAATTATCCATCCCTTAAAAGTAGTTTTTTTCAAAAGTGTTTAGCTAACTTGATGCACATTCCCAACCCTCATATTGATATTTGCCGGTCGCGCCTATGTAAGTACATATTCGTTTTTATTTTACAAGTTAAGGGTTTTGTGAGACCCACAGCACCGACTTGGGTAATAAGTTAATTAACTTATTTACATAAGAGTACTCGGTATCTGGGACTCTACTTATTCATAGAAACGCCAGTAATGAGATGATGAAAATGAAATTGTTATTCAATTGCTTACAGAAAACTTTCAGATTGTTATTATTTAAATGTGAGCAATAAAACGGGTTTATCGTCATCTCGCTCACATTTGGCATTTAAATTAAAGAGTTAGAGTAGAGAGTTGTTTGAAATAAATTAATCCAATTTAGAGTCTATTATTGCTACTCGCATTTGTATCTTGAAAATTGTGACGTGTCCAGACCGCAACCAAAACAACTTCAATCTGAAAGTGGCAAATGAGTTGACTAATGCAAATGAAGTTAGTTTTTCTCTCAGTGGGACAAACTGCGGCATTTGCAAGAAATGTTAGATGTCTGTTTCATCTGGTAATTAAACAAGTCTCTTTAGGATGCAATTAAAAAGATAAACGACTTGGTTAAATATCGTGTTAATTTTTTGTTCGATATTTCGATTTGTGATTTCACCCACAATGCGACAGATAGACTCCACACGCGACACGCAAAGAATTGCCTAGAGCAAGGCCATTTAATGGCATTGTTCGCACCACGTTTATGAGAAAGCGAAGCCGAAGCTCAATCGACAGTTGAAATATCTTAATGTATAGAATATCAGCAGGTGTTTCAATTACGTATGTTTTCTGTGTCCAATGTTTCCCATTGAGATCTATTGGGAAAGACAAACAGTAGCGCATTTAATTAATATCTTTGGAACATCACAACAACATTCATATTCTACAAAAGTGTCGAGCGGAGCCACAAAGGCAAATGCTAAACCAAAACAAAGAACCTCGACGCCAGCGGCAACGTCAACGTCAACGGCAACGTCAGCGTCAGCGCAGTCGTCAACGTCAAGTCATTTGTTTTGTTGCTATGTTCGCGATCTTTGCGGTTACTGCTACTATGTATTATTGTTGTTACTTTGATTGCTGTGTTGTGTTTCTTTTTATACTTAATTATTAAGACTTTTTCCTCTTCTCTTTCTTACTTAATATCGTTTAGCGCCTAATAGAATTCTGGGTCAGTAGAATACATAACAGAAATAAATAAAAAAAAAATACAAAAAAAGGTATGAAGCAAGGGGACAAACAACAACAAATATGACTAGCAAAGTGAAAGCACATCAAAATTATTGTACTTGGCGACTTGGCATAAACAAACAGTTAGGGGAAAAAATGCCAACTGAAAAAAATAAAAACGAGTACAAGCGGAAGGAGGAAACTGATCATGCCGCAAGAAGTTGGTACGGGAAATAACTAAATAAATCAACACACTTGAAAGCATGAATTAAAAGTTAACTATTCAAACTAAACTGACAAAGTTATGTTTTCCTTAAATATAAGACAACATAAGTTGATAATTTCAATATCGTTAAAAATGCTTGAATACAAGGTTTGCTATAGAAATTAAATCTTTTAAACTATTTCCAACGAAACATGACACCGAATATGGCAGATTCACAAACATTGGTGTAAGTGTTAATCCCAAGTATAACTTATAATCAATAAAACACTTTACAACACATGTCCATACATATGTATGCATGAAATATGTATTTACTCAGAGGGTAATGATATTATACATATAGTAAGTGAAGAATCTATTTAAGAAAAAAAAAAAACAATCACATACGGGCATTTTTCCAATGTCGAATGCGCCATTCGTACGCATTCAAAGTGGAAAAACCTACGCCAAAACATTATTTTATTTTGACAAAGGGTGAATCTTATATCTCTTGATTAGCATTATAGTTGGTGCTAAGGTTGATTTTGGGCAATGGTTCGTTTTCAAGATAATTACAAAAAAACCAAGGCATTCGTACGCGACTCAGACAGAAGTCTGAGCCACCAGTTCTAGCACTGATATCGGCGAAATATTTGAATGCGACTAATTTTAAAATGTAATGCATTAATTTATCTTAAAAATGCTTCTTATTAATACTTATTAATTTATATTTTATTTAATTTTAATCAGTGTGGCACGCGACATACTGTCCCATAACATATTAATGATGTTTCTGTCTATCTTTTTGAAATTATATATGGAAGACAGCTTGAAAAGTTTGTTTTAAATTAAACTTTGAATATATTTCTGTGCATTAAAATGGTTCATCTTACAATCTTACAATCTCACTTAGTGTAATCGTTAGAATACAAACGGTCCATTTTCTAATTAAATTTTTAAGAAAATTTGCAAAAATATAGAAAATTTTTATTTATTTCAATGTTAAATAGTTATGCTCATCTTAGTGAATCTCTTCTAGGGTATATTTCTTAAATGAATAAATTTCTGGAAGAAAATTTTAAAAGATTTGAATTTTTGATGAATCAAACATTTTTGGAAATGCCCATATTTAATTTTTTGAATTTTTCAAAAGATGTAGTAAAACCCAAAAAATCTAAATTTTTTATTTCTTTGACTTATTATTCCAAGGGAACATACTCTAAGTAATCAAAACCAAGCTAATTTTCAATATAAAAAAATTTGTTGTCAAAGCTTGTAAAATAAATTTACAATTTTTCAAATAAGTATCATTCAAGGTAAATGCTTCACCGTCCAATAAAAACATTTGGACACATGTTGCACAGTTTTCGAGAACATAAAATACTTTCAAGCTGCATAAAAAATACATGTGTCCCAAAATAACAGCACATGTATGTAGAGTAAACACAACAAATCAATTACTTTTATCAGCCTCGCAAAAATTATTGTGACATGATTGTTTACTTGTTCTTGATATTTTAGAGCAGATACGAAAAAAGTGGAAAAGGGTAATGTGACGACTAATTAGGTTATGAATGTATCCGCGATCATTAGTACAATTTTGTCGTTCCTTTTAATTGCATTTGCTAATTTGCATTTGAAATTTCGTTCTGAATATCTTTCGGTTTCCTATTGTCGTGTGCCATAATCAGTGTTCGGCTAACTACGAAGTCAGCCGACAGTTTAGCAGCTAATGTCGTCGACGAAGCCAAAAATTACAACACTGCTGCCCACGTAGTAGGAGAGCAAGAAAAATTCGCAACGAGCCAACGAGATGTCAGCGTCAGAGCATCCGTCAACGTTACTGTCGTCGTCGACGTCGCTGTCGCCAAATACTTGAATGCTGGCGCGGAAGTGCACACAGATGAAGAAGAGGAAGAAGCTTAAGTTGCTGATAGAACGACACAAGCACACAAGTATATATGTACATATGTATTTGTGGGGACAACGACGATCGTATAAGAGCGAAAGAGAAGGCTGCGTGATTTGTCAGATTAAGGTTTACAGCTTATCAGCGTTGCTTAGTGTCTGAACGGGTGGGAGTGAGATAGAGAGAACTAGACTAAACAGTGTGTCAAGAAATTGACTTGAAAAAAAGGATTGACATTGGTTATTTGATTTGTAGTAGATAGTAAACTTGTTCCAACTGTCTAAAAACAAATAGTAAACAATACTTATGTGAACCTAAGATTAAGTGGATAATTATGGGAATAAACTCACCTCTTTGACTTTCTGGCGCTTCTCCTCCATGCTGGAGTCCGCATGATCCGCCGACTCCTTAGCCAAGCCCATGGGCAGTTTCAGATGCTGTCCAGAATTGGACGGATTGTTATTTTGATTGTGAGTTGTATCGTCAGCCAGTCCCGCTACCGAGACCCGATGAGCTGCCGCCACCGCCGCATCCCCCGCTGTCTCCTGTTGGACGGGCTGCTCCTGTTGCGCTGCCGGCACCGGAGCCGGCGCCTGGGCATCCTGGGCATCGCCGACAGCAGCTACATTCGCACTGCCGGCTGCTGGCTCATCAAGTATATCGCCCAGCTCGGCGATGATCTTTTGCTGCAGACGCTGTCGATCGCCCATAAAATGGGGATCCTCGTCACGGGGCGCATGGGCGGCCAATGGGGGAGCGGGAATGAAGATTTCGGGACCGGCCTTTTGGAAGTGCTTGTAGACGCGTAGGACACGCTCACTGCCGAAATTGTCGGGCAGCAGGAAAATGCCGCCAAAGCATAGGAAGCACAATGTCACTAGCACGAGTCCAATCAGACATTTCTCGCGCGAATGGAAGTTTGATTTGCGTCCAATTGGACCAATTCGATACATATTCGCTTTTGTTTGTTGTTGTTGTTTGTTGTTGTGTATTTTATGTTGTTGTTATTCTTGTTGTTATTGCTAGTGCGTAACTGTAACTGGGGGAGGCGATTCGACTGCTCGTTGCTGTTGCTGCGTCTCTCTCAGCTGACGTTATGCCGGCTTTAAAACACACGCATACACACAAACAAAAACATAGGCATGCACTCACACATTGACAGACACTGACGCAGACGCATGCAATTGAGGAGCTTTTTTTAGTGCAGTTGCTGCGAACGTTTCATTGTTTGTTGTTGTTCGACATTCTTATTCTTATTACTTGGCTATTTTTGGCAATTTACTATAACACGTAAGCGAAGACGAGAAACTACTAAAAACAGAAAAAAAAACAAAGCGAAAAACAAATCAAAGTTAATAACGAGCAAATCGAGCAGCGTTTCAAATTTAAACACACTGCCGTCGTTTATAAAACTGCGATGGCAACGGCAACTTCAGCCGGACGACAGCGACAGCGTCAACGTCAACGTCAACGACAGCAGCAGCAGCAGCAGCAGCGTGGCGTATGAGTGTGCGGAGAAGCAACATCAGAGAGAAAAAGAGAGAGAGCGAGAGGGAGAGCGAGAAATTGTGTGAGTAGTGAAGAGACAAAGCAAAAGAGACAGGTTGGCAGACGGATAGAAGAAAGACGGACCGACAAACATATAGAGCGACACACGCAATTTGCAATCAGCAACCAAAAACAATAGCGGCTCCAGTTTATACAGAAAGCTAGCGCCAAAATGGCACTGCTCACCAAGTTTATAAGGCAGCTAAGCTTGAATTCAATAAATTCGGTTTGACTTTAAACACTTTTTGTTTTGCTGTCGCTTTTCAATTATTACCTGTCCCATTTATCCCGAGTATCCTGATTTCTAATCGATAATTGACAATCCATTTCTATGCAATATATGACAGAAGATTTAAGTCAAGTTATCAAAGCGAAACGAATATCGGTATCAGTTACAGTTTCGGTTAGGTTCGAATTTTGGTTTTCGGCTATCGGATAAATCGGCTTCGAAATGTGCTGTAAATCAATTTGATTTAAAATAAACCGTCATTAGCTGTCGTATAAACTAAGCCTGGACAAGGCGATGGAGAGTTTGCCTAAGCAACGGGGCGTGTGTGTAGGAGACCCAACGATACAGCTGTGCGTCTGTGATTGCGAATGGGGGTGGCTGCTGTTGCCGCTCTGCCGCTGCTCTGCCGCTGCTCTGCTGCCGCTGCTGAAACTGTCATGACTGGACGCAGACTAAGGCTGAGGCGTCTCCGCCTCTGTCGCAGTCAGCGCTGACGTCTGCTTTGATTTTTTTTTTTTTTTGCCAATGACTTTCGTCGCTGCGCTGGTCCTATTGTTGTTGTAGCTATTGTTGTCTGTCTGTCTGTCGGCAGGTAGCACTTTCTATTTGGACAGCAGTACAAAAATCAAAAAAGAAGTCGAGAAAAAAAATGCTTCAAATTTTGGTTAGGATGGAGCCTGCCGCTCATAATGTTATGTTATTTACAACAAATTGAACACACACCAATTAAATAAACACAGCGCGTCTCGGTCTTCAATTACAATTGGAACGCACACTCGCACGGCTTTTAATTTATTATACGTAAGATCACAGTCGGAGCAGCAACAACACGAACGGGAGCGGTAGAGCGTTTAAAATGTTTCCATTGCTTTCATTGTGCACGAATATTTATTGTATTTTGTTTTATACTTGCATTTCGCATATTTTTGTTGTCATAGCGTTGCCAGAGTCTGTGCTGTGCGATGGAATGCTTAGGCGCTTTCCAGCACTGATTTTTTTATGGCATGCAACTTGCAGTCTCTTCATTTTGTGACGTCACAGCCTCTTTATTAAACCTGGTTATCGAATATATTTTTTAAATTCCATATTTTACTATTTCACGTTACTCAACATGTCAGTTAGCACTTTACTTTAATATTGCACATGACACTTAAACAAAATGTTATATTACAAAGTTGCTGTATTATAAATGGACAATGAGAACTTTATTATGTTAATACAATTAGTAAGTTTTAAGCTGTTGCATTCACAAGGCAGTTAATAATTAATTTGATTAAGAATAAGCTCGTTATATTTTTAAATCTTGGCAATTTTGGTGTAGTCAAATTTACCAAAATTACAAAGTACGGCAGCACTTTTTTGTGCAAACAACTCATTTGCGATAACTCACATATATCGAGATATCGATAAATTACTTTTGCCAGCTGTTTTTCTCAAACATTTTGGAGCTGACGTTATTTCATACAATTGTTAAATACAACCTGATAAAATGGAAAAGTGGCTGGGCGATACGTTATCCAAGTGCCTGGACTGTGTGGTCACCGATCAAATGATGTCGTGGGTGTGCCTCAGCGTTACTTGCAATTGTTTTGCAACTCTAACATTCATCAATTTATTTATTTTGTTAGCACCATTCTGGCGATAAGCGATGACAACGAGTTCGATAATTATTTCGGCAATCTGTTGAATAAGGATGTGGAGGAGCATCGCATGTTTCTGCTGAACTGTCGCCGCATGCTGCTCAGCGGCAAGCAGAAGCGGAGCAACAACCCAGCCAAGTCCAAGACGCCCCCGCAGCCCCCCGCCCAGAAATCCAGCGGAGGCGCGGCCAAAAAGCCGACGACGAAGTATGTGAGCATGTATGCCAAGGATGGCAAACTCCTGGGCGACACCGTGCTGCTGAAGGGACGCCGCAGCTGCGACTGCCAGGCGGCCGAGCACCAGTTGATCAACAATTGCCTCGGCTGCGGCCGCATTGTCTGCGAGCAGGAGGGAAGCGGTCCGTGTCTCTACTGCCAGGAGCCAGTGTATACACCCGAGGAGGAGCTGCAGCTGGCCAAGGCCGCATCCAACGCAAACAAGGCCCAAACGAAGGGCAAGAAGCAGCCACAACAGCAGCAGCAGCAGCCGGCAACGGCCAAAGTTGGCCAAAAGCAAAAGGAATCCGCCGCATTGAAGGAGGCGCTGGCTCAGCGGGATCGGCTGCTCGAGTACGACAAGAACAGCGAGAAGCGCACGACGGTCATTGACGATGAGCTGGACTACTTTCAGGAGAACTCCGTTTGGCTAACGGACGCCGAGCGCGAAAAGTACGAGCAGCTCAAGAGCGAGATGCACGATCTGAAGCACGGCAGTCGCCTCAAGCGCAAGATCAAGGTGGACTTTGCCGGCCGCGAGCTGCCCGATGAGTCGGTGATTAGCAAGGAGTACGAGCAGCAAGTGATTCGCCAACTGGCCGCCGTCAGCAAGGCAGCAGCAGCTGCGGGAGGCGCCGCTTTGCCCGTCGCCCTCATTGGACACTCGGCAATGGGGCTGGCGCCCAATCTGGATGTCGCCAAGCCGCCCGTCTTCAGGCCGGACAAGGAGCAGAAGCAGTGGCCGGCACAGCCCGCGCACGACGGCCTCGAGCGCGTCTACAATCGGGTGCAGGACAAGGAGCTGCTCGAAATGCAGGACATGCGCCAGTGCCTCTCCATGCACCAGCCGTGGGCGTCCTTGCTTGTGGCCGGCATTAAGAAGTGAGTGGTCATTTCAGTTTCAGCAAATCATTAAGTATTCAATATTTTCACATTTCCACAAACATTCAAAATTAATTAGAAACTCCCATTTCTCTCGGAAACATTTGTTTCCCAATTTCTTTTATCAGGCAGCTTTTCAAAATCTTCTTGAAAGGCTAGAGTCGAACTCCCGACTATAGGATACCCGTTACTTATTTAAACAAATTTAAAATATTTTTTATAGCATGCTTTTCGGCACTTACGTTGCTTAAAAACTTTCATCAGCCATTACCATCTTTCTATTTGTCCAATCTTTTTACGATTTGGTAGGATGATATGTAATAATAGTAGTTAACGTTAATTATTAAAAAAAAATCCTAATATCTTGAAAACTGTGCGTGTGGTGGCTTTTCGCGGCTTACGTAGGCAAGAAGAGGCGTGTCAAAAATTTGAAACAAACTTTATCTGTGTGGGGCTTAGAGAAGTCTGTGTGCCAAATTTGGTTGCTCTAGCCCTTATAGTCTCTGAGATCGAGACGCTCACACAGACGGACAGACGGACATGGCTATATCGACTCGGCTGTTGATGCTGATCAAGAATTTATATACTTTATAGCAGGGGTGGGCGGCCTATACTCTCGGAGTTAAGCAGCTACTCTCATACTTATTCGGCGCCGTGATGTCGCACACAAGCAGCTCGAGTCGAGGCGTCATAAATCAATTAGACACGGTCAGCTCGCGAACAAGCTAGCAACAACAACGCACACAGGCAGCTCGAGTCAAGGCATTAGCAACAACAACGCACACAGGCAGCTCGAGTCGAGGCGTCATAAAAGCAATTAGACACGCTCAGCTCGCCAGCAAGCTAACAACAACAACGGACACAGGCAGCTCGAGTCGAGGCTGACATCGCTACGCGCCGCGCCGAAGACCTTTTTTTTGCTCGCACATTATTTGGGTGATCGACAAAGTAGGTAGACGCGAAAAAGGTTGTTGTTGTAGTTGTTGTTGTAGTGCTCCCGAGGTCAAAATTTGCGCCCACCCCTGCTTTATAGGGTCGGAGATGCTTCCTTCTTCCTGTTACATACATTTCAACGAATACAATATACCCTTTTACTTATTTTTTAAGTAACGGGTACAAAAAGTAGACTCAGCTTTATTCCTTCTAGCTCTTAAAGATTTATACATAAAGAAAATGTAGAAAAAAATCTTACGTTCGAAATATCACAGATTGATGTGGAAGATTATTTGATTCAAATAAAATTAGTACAGAAGAAAAAAAAAATATTTGGGCTTAAGAGTCAAGTTGGAAGCAAGAAAAAGTTTCGATAGGTATTTTATTTCTTATGGTTCTTAGGAAAAGTGAAACAAATAACCAACAATTCTTGAGATCTAATGAGTTTCATTAGATTGTCAAATTAAATTAATAATAATAATGACAATGATAATGAAAATGATAGTGATAAGGTTAATGATAACGATGATAATGTTAATGATGATAATGTTAGTAATAATAATGATAATGTTAATGATAATGATAATGATAATGATAATGATAATGTTAATATTAATGATAATGTTAATATTAATAATAATTTGAATGTTAACGCTAATACTAATGATAATATTATTATTAATACTTCATAGGCATGAAGGCCGTGTGTGGTACAGTGATCATCGTGGACGTCTGTGGATTGCCGCGACTTCCAAGGAGCCGCACGCCGATGACATTGCCCACATGGAGCAGTTCTATCGAACGCTCTACGGCGGTAAGTTTCTATTAGAAGAAGAAGAGCACCATTGCCCCCGCCTTGCTAATGACTGATTACTGATCGCATCTTGCAGATGACGACATTGAATTCCCGACACATTATCCGACCAGCAGTCTGTTGGGCTGCGTGCACGTGGACAACTGTCTGCCCCAGGAGGAGTACCGCGATCTTTATCCGCAGGGTGAGTCCGACAGTCCGTACGTGTTCGTGTGCACCAAACCAGAACAGTTGCCACTGCTGCTGCCAGTTCAAGGCGAGCACAAGATCTGTAAGTATTTCCCTTCATGATAAACTATTCAACTGCATTTAACGCTGATTTCCTTGCAGATGAGCTGCCGCTGAAGACCCACAATACCGCCTGCAAGACGCTTCTGCGTTCACGTGCCAACAAAGGCTGACAATTACTTATTGAAAACTATTCACATTCTAAATTATTTGTTTTGCTTAAACATTTTCCAATTTGAAATCTGTTTAAGAATCGCATTTCCCCATAATTATATCGATAAGTGTTATCGAAATTGAGATATTGTATTAAATGCCAGCACTGATGTCTGATTGGAAGTCTTTGTTGTGGTCGGTTAGATTTAAATCCGTTATATGTTGACTAAATTTAGCTATCTGGCAACATGTCTCAACTTATTGAATAACGCTAAGTTGGCTGCGACTGAAAATAAAATTATCGTAAATTTACATGTTTTTAAAAATATTGTTATGAGTGTTCATTTTGTGGTATGATTGCAAATCAATAGTTGACAGTAGCGCAAAGTTCAAACTACCGTTTTTGAATTTTTGTTGTTTTTTACTAAGATTCGGTTAAGGGAATACCCCTACTAATCGATTTTGTTATTGTTTATGCAATGGTCAATGTGGACGTAGAGTTCTGGTAAGTTTAAGTCATCTATTCGCCACAACTGACACGACAATCTGTGACCTCAACTTCCCCACAGCGGTGTCTGCAATTTCGCCCTGCAGTGTCACCTGCTGCGTCAATTTCTGCAGGACGCGGCGCCGGATGTGCAGGTATCTTGCCACCAGGGACGCCGCGGATCGTTCGAGGTGAAGATTGACGAGCAGTTGGTGCATTCAAAGCTCGCCTGCCTGGCGTTCCCGCAGCACGAAAGCGTGCTCGCCCAAGTGCGGCGGGCGGAGCGGGGCGAGCCCTTGGAGCCCGTCAAAGAAGCGCCCATCAAGGATTGCAGCGTGATGTGAGGAAAAGAGAAAGCAGACAAATTGCATATACAGTATGTCGAGTAACTTTTTTGACATGGCGAAACAAAACAAAAAAGTACGTGTTTTATATTTTAAGAATTAGTTAGACCTTGCAAAAATTGTTTGTTTACTTTTTAACTTGTTCTAAGAACTATAATAAAGTAGGAAAGAAATATACAGTGGCTCACAGCTTATTTTGTGCAAGGGTAGGGTCAAACTTTAAGATCGAATAACTCCTAAGCTATTAAAGATATCAACAAAATTTAAATGCAGTTCTTTTTAGAAGACTGTCTTCATTAGATTACATATTTCCCTGTTCTTCAATTTCTGTAAATAGCCCTTAAAATGAAAAAAAAAACTTAAACTACTGCCTATTTTCATGTCACAGCTTATTTTGTGCAGGCACTTGGAGTAACTCTAAATCTGTAATTGTAGTTATACAGGCCTGTTTCGGTTTTCACTTTCGGTAAGATTTTGCGGAAGTGAATTTCTTTAACCTGCTCTAATATCATTTCAACGAAGTTATACGGATTTTTTTCACTTTGAGGTGATGAGTTTAAGTCCGATAAAGTGAAAAACGAGCATTTTTAAATTCTTAGTCTTAATGGAAAGTGAATAAAAGCATTTCACTAAGTGCTATAAAATAAAAAGTGAAAGCCGGAACAGGCCTGATAATGTCGCAATTTCTTCTTCTATCCTATCTATTGGGCATTAAAGTCATTATCTCGCAATATAAGTCCAACTGTTTCAATAGAACATTTGTTGGGTATTTCATTCTCAACATCCGAGATCAGTTTTGTAACCGATAACTTTGCATTAGCTTTGATAATCCGGCCGATAAGTTTCATATCGGTATCAGTGAAAACTTAGTTGGGTTAATTTTCGGACTTTTTTGCCACTTGGTTGGCTCAAAGAAAACATTGGATAACGGAATGTACTGCACTAGGGCCTAATTTAATCATTTCAAGAATATTTCGCTGAGCTAAACCTTATTTTAATCTTGTCAGGGCCGACTTTCATTGTTTAATAGATGTACCAGTGCTCATTTTGGAATTCACCTCAAAACTAAAGTTTTTATGGTGAATTAACCCATTTAAAGTTAAATAACATTAGCTAATGAAGTGTTCTAAATAATAGAAGAAGAAACTGGGACATTATAACCACAATTACAGATTTAGAGTTACTCCAAGTACGAAATAAGCTGTGAAATGAAAAAAGGCAGTAGCTTAAGCTTTTTTTCATTTTAAGGGCTATTTACAAAATTCGAAGAACAGTAAAATATGTAAACTAATGAAGACAGTCTTCTAAAAAGAACTGCATTTAAATTTTGTTAATATCTTTAATAGCTTAGGAGTTATTGGATCTTAAAGTTTGACCCTACCCTTGCTCGAAATAAGCTGTGAGCCACTGTATGTTACATACAAATTATGTGGATTATTGTTTTAGTCAAAATAGTTAGATCTAGCATATTTGAAAATGGAATAGCTTACAACATTTGCAAATAGCTTATAGCCATAAATCTAGCATAGTTTAAAGTTAATATAGCATATTCTAGCAATAAATAAATATTTTATAAGTTTTAAATGGTTCACGATGATTTGATTATAAATGAATCATTAATTATTTGAAATCAAAAATTGATCAAATTTGACTTTTCAAATGGGAACAGATTAATGACACTCTCAGATTTTGGTCAGAGGTGCTTGCCGCTATAAAGACGCAGGGAATAATGATCCATTTGGCTTTTTTTTTTAAATCATACTTATTTTCTTTTTAATTAAATATTTATTTGAATTTTATGCCTACAACTTGCCACAAAAATATGTTAGTCTTGTTAAAAAATAGATAAATATTTAATCGAGAAAGAAAATGATGAAATCGATGATTTGCTAATTAAGCTGATGATGAAAAACAAAAGAAAATCTATTTTTCTTATTACAAAAAAAAGTAATTTTTTATTTAGTCAAAATAGCTAGTAAACTATAGTTGTATTTATTTACGTTAAACAACAGATGTGACAGAAGTACAGTGAGTGCGAGATATTAGCGCCTGTAGCGATAGCGCTTGAAGTGGAACCAGAGCTGGAAGATGTTGTTGTGGAACTGACAGCGGAATCCGCGCTTGTAGCTGAACTCCCACTCGCGGTTGACGATCTTGAAGGCGATGTCCTCGTAGGGCGGTCCCGTGTGGAATCGGAGCACGGCAAAGTCGCCGTTGTCCGCACAGGGCGTGAGAAAGTATTGCGGCGTCTGGGACTTGTCCATGAGATCCGGATAGAAGATGTTGAACTTGTAGCCCTGGACAATCTTGGGCGGCGGATTGTCCATGTCGTAATGCGTCTGGTTGTACTTGTTCCACTCGAATCCCGTGTGCACGCGATTGAAGTAGCGCGGCTTGCGCGGCCGATACTTGTCCGTGGCCAGCTGCGGCACTGCATCCAGGGTCGTCTCCACGCTAAACTCGGCCTCGTCGCCCTGCATGCCCTTGCGCGCCTCGCCCCGCATCCGCTGCTCCTGCGGCGTCAGCTGTGCCGTCTCCACGCGCTCCGGATGCATCAGCTGCAGCCGTTGGCGCCGCACGCGTCGCTCGTCATCGCTGTCGCTGTAGAGGCCACCATCCACGTTGTCCTCGTCGGCAACGGTCAGGCGGCGTCCGTTGAAATCCTCCTCCCGGATATAAGTGGGACTGTAGTTGCCCTGTTGATACATGCGCACGGCATTCTGTAGTTCCCTCAGTGGACTGTCCTCGTCCGGCTCCTCGGTCGCTGTCGCTGACGCTGACGCCTGTTCCGCCTGTTGCTCCTCATCCAGCTGTGCCTCATCCTCCTGCTTTACAGCAATTGGGGATGCGGAGCTGGCCGCTTCATTCTCATTCTCATTATCGTTCTCGTTGTCGTTCTCACGCTTCAGCAGCAGGAGCTTCTCGCGGAGCAGCGCCTGGTGGCGATCGCGGAGGCGAGCTCTTGCCATGTGTGCCTTGAGCTGGGAGAGCAGACTCTCCCAGTAGCTAATGTCGACGCCATCGGCACGGCCGCTGATCTTCGCCTCGATGCGGGCGCGCATCTCCTCCAGCTGCTTGGCGTTCTTGCCGCGAAAGATGTCGGCCACATCCTTGACCACGCTCTGGTGAATGCCATCGCGACGCTGGTTCAACGCGTTCGCCTCGTTCTGTTGCAGCTTCAGCTGCTTCTGCAGCTCGTCCTGCACAATGGTGATCATGTCATTCCAGAAATCCATATGCTTGCCCTGCTCCAGCTCCTCGTACACTTTAATGTCCACCAGCAGATCCTCCAGCTCGTCCATATGCAGACCATGGAGCAGCATGTACGGCTCATGCATTTGCATCTCCAGCGCATCCTCCAGCGCCGTCTCCGAGCTGCCAGCGGACACGTACTGGGCAAGAAGATCAATCGGCTTCGCGCGTCCATCGCGTATGCGAATCTCGCTGCGCAGACGAGCCTGCTCCAAGTGAAACTGGTCCTCCTGGCGTTGCCACTCGCGGAACTGGACAGCTTCCTTGGCGCGCTGCTGCTGCATCGCGTCATCCTCGCGCGCCTGGCGCTCCAGCTCACGCTCCTGCCGCCGTTTCTTGACCTTCTCCAGCTCGCGACGATTCTCCAGCTGCTTTTGCAGGGACAGCACCTCGACCGTCTTGCTGGACAGATTGGCAAGTCCCTCCACCTGGAGCTTCTTGCCCCAGTGGAAGGTGGAGGTCAGATTGGAGTCACCAAAGGGATTGTCCTCGTTGGAATACGTTTGATACTCGTTGTCCCAGCCCATGCGTTGGCGTCTCCTTTGCTCCTTGGCTTGCTTCTCGCGCAGCCGTCGGGCACGCTTCTCCTCGGGCGTCTCCTTGGCTTTGAGCTGATCCTTTATGCGCTGGCGCTCCTGCTGTTCCTTCAAACGTCGCTCCTCCAGCGTTTGCAGCAGTTTAATCGAGCTCATTTCGGGACTGCGCTTATTTCCCTGTGCCCCCTTCGTGCTGCGCCCCTGCGCTGGTGGCGACGACGACGACGACGACGATGATGACGAAGATGATGAGCTGGAGGATGATGAAGAGCGACCACGATGCTCCTTGCGGTGCGGCTTATCCTTCTCCCGCTGCCGATCGCGACTCTTGCTGCGCTCCTCCCTCCGCTTGTGATGATGTTTATCGCGACCTCGTTCCCTCTCCCTTTCCCGTTCCCTTTCCCGTTCCCTTTCTCGTTCCCTTTCTCGTTCTCGCTGTCGCTCCTGATCCGTTGTGTCTCGACGCTTGTCGTGTTTGTGCCTGCGATCGGAGCTATCCGTCCTTGAGCTCTTTTTGTCCCGACTGCGACTCCGACTGCGACTGCGGCGTCGTGATTTCTCCTTAGGCATTTCACTAACAACTTTTAAACGTTTGCAGAAAATAAAACAATGCCAGATAAATGTGAAACGAAATGTCCGATAACAATCAATCGCAAACAGCTGCTTGTAATCGATAGTTGCAAGACCCAAACATTGCGGGTATGACACTTCCTAAGTTTTGTTGTAGCGAGATATCGAAATTAAAAATTATTATTTTATATTTCATGAAACTTGATGTTTTAATATTTTATCTAAACTGTTCAATAAAGTTAACATTCGCAAAGGTACAATTACCATTCTTATTTGTCGCGGGACACATTAGAATCGATAAGTAACATAGATAGAATTTGTATCGATAGTTGCTGTAAGCATGAGAGAGTTTGAGATTGGAATAGCCAGCTGCGCTGGTCACATTGTTTTTATGCATTTAAGCAATTGTAATGGAATTTTGAGTGCCTTTTGTTAAAACCGCGGGACGGGAAGCAGTCACTGCGGTAAGAAATAAGTTATGTTCTTAAGACTATACTAAGTTGTATTTTCTACAGAATAAAATCCTCCTCCTAATCCTCCTCGATAATACATTGGAAAACAACATCGCTTCTTTGTTTATCGACTGGGCGATACTAACTGCCTTTGAGGATTCCAAGCAACTTCCCTACGTGAACGACATTATTGTTAATTTGACTATTTTTAATTTTTATACAAAAAAATCATTTTATATATCAGCGAGTATATGCATTATTATAACTGTCAAAACTGTAAGAAATGCTAAAATTATAAAATATCACAGAAATCGATATAGAAATATGCGAAAATATGTATCAAAGAAATCATACATTTATATCGATACGACCAGTCTCGGCTATATCGTGCTTGTATCGATCTATCGATTAATTGAGACAAGGTAACTCGAATTAAAGCAATTTTAATTGCCGGTAGATTTGTAAGTTGCGAGTATAAATAAGGCTGATGTGTTTGCCAATGCGCAATAATGAGCGAGTATACGGCGGAGTTCAGTGCTGCGGAGCAAGCGCTTATCGACAAAGAATTTTCTAGACTTGCGGGTAAGAGAAGACGCCGTGTGTTTGTAGTGGCGAAATAGTGAGTGGTAATTTGTAACTACTGATAAGAATCTAAATACTTTTGATGCATACACTGATCCAGATAGCACCTACCTTGATCATGCGGGCACAACGCTCTACGCCGAAAGTCAAGTAGCAGCCGCTGCACGGCAGCTGCAACGCGACGTCATCTGCAATCCACACACATGTCGTGCCACCGGCGACTACGTGGATCAGGTGCGCTACAAGTGAGTTAATTGTGGGAACAAAATGTCAAATGTTTCTAGTTAATGGGTACATACATATGTACACTCAGCACAACATTCATTTGTAAACCTATAATTTGGAAGTACTTGCCTTCATATACAGTGGCTCACAGCTTTTTTTGGCCCATTATACATTTTTGAATGTGTTTGGTTTTTATTGTTTGCTTCAGAAATATGAAATAAAACTTATTCATTTAATCTTAATAAATATTAGTTTACAGTTATTTAATTTCTTACATTTAAAGCTGTGGTGTCCGACAATAGCCGTTAGAGTGTCAAAATGAGTGTACGAAAAAATGTTGCGCTGAGTGTATAAATATCTACAAATTTGAGTTACGTCGTTTCGTTCAGATTAAGTTCAAAAGCTATAGTATTTTATTTGTTATTTATTTTATTATTACCACTCAAAAAAATCTTGATATCAAGTTCTTGAAATTAGCCTCTGAACAAATTTATTTATTTAATTCACGACATTGATGTCAGAATTTAACAAGTTAGCTAGAAGTAGCTTATAGTTTATTCGGTTAATTATGTAGTTATAGCCACACTTTTTACGTCGTTAACATCCATATCTACAGGGTGACCAGAAAAAACGGAGACAAACTTTAATATGTCCGTAAGCAAAAGTATGTTACCGGATTTAATTAAATGTTATTTTATCGTATTCTCCATTCTTTTTTGTACTAGTCACAACATTTTTTATCCATTGCTGTTAAATTTTCCTGTGGTTTCAGAATGTCAAGTAAACGTTGTGCAATTTTAGAGCTGTTTCATCAAGAAAAACGTCAAATGTGAATTTGTTCGTTTGCTCGAGGTGCCTAGGTAGACTGTGTCCAAGGCCACCCGCCACTTTAATGAGATTGACCATGAAGGCTATCGTCCGGGAAGAGGAAAAAAAGCACCGTCAATACTTCTGCCAATCGTCAAATCATTCGAAAGCGGGTGATGCGAAATCCGAGGGTCTCCATGAGGAAAATTGCCCGTGAGACCGGAATGAAACGTGATTCTGTTTGGTAAATGGCGAAGAAGCACCTTGGACTCAAGCCGTACAAGCTCAAAAAATTTCAGATCCTCACGGATGAAAACAAGCGCGTGCGACTGCAAAGATGCCACCAACTCAAGCGTCGGGCCGCAGGTCAGCGATAGGAGCGCGTCCTTCTCACGGATGAGAAGCTGGTAGCCGTCGAGCAGGCTCACAACCACTAAACTGCAGGATCTGGTCCGCCGAACCTTCGGGTACGTCGGCCATTGTCAAACATCGCCAAAATCCGAAGTCCGTTATGGTCTGGGGCGGCATTTGCGCCAGCGGCAATAAACCCCTGGTTTTCGTGGATCAAGGGGTTAAAAGAAACCAAGAAGTGTACCGCCACGACATTCTCGACGCCGTGGTAATTCCTTGGGCCCAACTGCACTTCGGCGATGCGGACTGGACTTTTCAACAGGACTCTGGCCGGCTCACAAGGCGAAAATGACGCAAGACTGGTGCAAAACCCATTTTCCGGACTTCATCTCGTCTGCTGAATGGCCACTCTACTCGCCGGATCTCAACCCGATGGACTACAGCGTGTGGTCGATATAGGAGGCCAGGACATGTGTTAAGCCTCACAAAAGTTTGGAGGCGCTGATGCAATCGCTGCTCTTGGAATGGAACCGACTGTCTCCCGAGGACCTGCGGCCCATGGCCTACAATTTTAATTCACGTTTGGACCTGTGCATGGCAGCTGGAGAAGACCATTTCGAAACCGGCTGAGAATCTTACTACTAGTGATCCACTTTATCGTTACTAATTGTTGCTTTGCTAAATTTCTCTCGTTTAGTAAAATTATAGTAAAAAATGTTTGTCTCCGTTATTTCTGGTCACCGTGTATAAATTTACTGGAATTTTCAAATTGTAATTTTTCTATATCATTTATATATATTTATATATATATATATATATATCTTTATATTTCCTTAATTTAAATACAGCGGTGGCTAAAAGTATTTTGGCACCCTTTAATGTTAATTCTACTCAAATTTTATACTTAGTTCAAGTAAAGTTTGGCATCAATGGAAAGATCTTTTGAATTCCTTTTGAATGATACAAAACTTTCCTTATCCCAAAAATTTCGAATTTTTGTAAACTTCAACTTTTTTAATTTTTTTAGTCGATTTTTAAAAAAATTTTTGATGCAAAAAGTTTCTTCAAACAATTCTAATAGTGACTGTAAAAAATTTTCAAATATCTCTTGGCAATTATTTTTTATAAATTTTTAAAAACTGCAAAAAAGGCACTTATTCCTAAATTTCATGCAAAAAGTGAAATTTTTACAGTTTTCAAAAAATTTTAAAGAATACTCAGAGAAATTCAAAAGACCTTTCCATTTATGCCAAACTTTACATGAACTAAGTTCAAAATTTGATTAGAATTATCCGAAATACTTTTGGCCACCGTTGTACTTCAATTCTTCTCTTGTAATCATAGCTCGCAAATAACTGTCGACCGTTTCTCGTTGTCTGCAAATAAGTGTCTTTTGCTTACTCTTTACGAAAAGACCCAGCGAGCAACTGTTTTTTCGGTTCTTAAATGAGCTCGCTCGCGCTCGGAGCGAAAACGTTTTTTTCTATTTTGTTTTGTTCTCGTTGTTCCAATACCGTTTCGTCGTGTTCAATGAAGCAAACGGTATTTTGCATATGTATTGGTATACATTCACACGCATAGGCATTTGCTTGCCTAAGCGTCTGTTTTGCAGACGAAATTCATTAATTGCGATCGTGAATTGAGTGTGTAAAGATGTGAAATATTTGTTGTGCAAAATGGGAAGAGACACGAATAAAAAAGTGCCCCAATTCTTTAAATTTAATTTGGGAGAAGACCGTTTGCGTTGAGTTTTTCAGTCAAACGGTCTTTTGCTGAGTCTCATTGTGCGAGCGTTTTTCGTTTCGCTCTTTACGCACTGCTCATTGAAAGACCGACATACAAAGAGCTCAACGAAAAGAGCTCAACAGAAAGCATAAATGAAGACAGCAAGAGTCTCTGCTCAGAGCGAGAGCGAGAGTACGAACTTTTTCGGTTGTGCTCGCAACGAGAGCGCAAGAAAAAAAACGGTCGACAGTTATTTGCGAGCTATGCTTGTAATATTTTTTGTTGCCTTAATTATATGCGTTATTATTATTAAATTTTCATTTAAATCAAATTTGCAATTCGGAATATAATTTAAAATTAATAATTCGAATTAATGGTGCTAAAATGCTTTAACAAATTAAACTAAAATTCTAATATCTATGTTAAATGTATTTCCAGAATCTTGGAGTTCTTCAATACGAATGCCGATGACTATCACGTTGTGTTTACGGCCAATGCATCGGCTGCACTGCGTCTCGTTGCCGAGCACTTTGAGTTCGCGGATGAGGGCAACTTCCATTACAGCCAGGAGAATCACACCTCGGTGCTGGGCATGCGTGAGCTGGTGAAGGCCAATGGCATTTACATGCTCACCCAGGAGGAGATTCAGCTTAACGATGTCGACATGAACTCCCATTCCCCTAAAACTGCAAATGGAACTGCAGATTCAACTTCATCTCCTGGTAACTCCCTGATAACATTCTCCGCCCAGTGTAACTTCAGTGGCTACAAGTTGCCGCTGACTGTCATTGAGCAGATGCATGAACATGGCTTGCAGCAACCCGGCAAATGCGTATGGAGTAGGGAAACGAGGCAGGGCGAGAATCTCGCCTACAACAACAACAATTATTATGTGTGCTTGGATGCGGCTTCATTTGCAGCCAGCAGTCCATTGGATTTGAAACGCTATCGCCCTGACTATGTGTGCATCAGTTTCTACAAGATCTTTGGCTATCCCACCGGAGTGGGTGCTCTGCTGGTGAGCCGGCGGGGAGCGGAAGTGTTAAGGAAGCGTTTCTATGGCGGCGGCACCATCAACTATGCTTATCCGCACACCATGGATCACCAGTTGCGAGATGTATTCCATCAACGCTTCGAGGATGGCACACTGCCATTTCTATCCATTGTCGAGCTGCTGGAAGGATTTCGGACGATGGCACGACTCGTGCCTGGCCGCAGCATGGAGCGCATATCACGGCATGTCCATGGCCTGGCACGCTACTGTGAGCAGCAGTTGCTGCAACTCAAGCATGCCAATGGAGCACCGCTCGTCACGCTGTACAACAATGCCGGCTACGCAGATCGTTCCAAACAGGGCGGCGTTGTGGCCTTTAATCTGCTGACCGATTCTGGCGGCTATGTGGGATTTGGTGAGGTCGCCTGTGTCGCTGCCCTGCATCGGATTCTGTTGCGCACAGGTTGCTTCTGCAATATTGGCGCTTGTCAGCGCCACTTGAAACTGTGTGACGACACCATGGATGCCATTTACAAGCGCGCTGGACGCATTTGTGGCGATTACTATGATTTGTTGGATGGCCAACCCACGGGCGCAGTACGTGTTTCCTTTGGATACATGACGCGCATAGAAGATATTGAACGATTGCTCCAAATGCTTCGTGCCAGCTATCTGAATGTCAAGCCACAGCAGCGTCTCAGATTCATTGAAGATCAGGCAGAGCAGCTGCCCCAGGCGCTGCAGCAACGAGCTCAGCGATTGCGTCCACGATTGCTTCAGTTGGCCATCTATCCGGTCAAGTCTTGTGCCGCCTTCAAGATTACAAAGCACGCCGGAACAAGTTGGCCGTTGACGGATCAGGGTCTGCAGTACGATCGCGAGTGGATGATTGTTGATATGAACGGCATGGCTCTCACACAGAAACGCTGTACGGATCTCTGTCTACTGCAGCCAATCATCGTTGATGATCAACTGCAGCTGCATTTCAATGGCACGGACACTTCATCCTTTGTCTGTGTGCCACTCTCGCTTAGTGCTCAAGCTGCAAACTCGGCCCGTTGTCGCAGTAAAGTGTGTCGCCAGTCGATTGAAGGCTATGACTGTGGCGATGATGTCGCCATTTGGCTGAGCCAGCAACTCGGAATGGAGGGATTGCGTCTGCTACGTCAATCCGCACAACGTAGTGCACCAGGTGCTCAGCAGCAGCAGCTGAGTCTGGTCAATCAGGCGCAGTTTCTACTTGTCAATCGCACCTCAGTGCGTTCCCTGGATTTCGAGGAGCCGCTGGACGAGACCGTCGATCGTTTTCGGGCCAACATCATTATAGAAACAGACGTGCCCTTCGAGGAGCTGTCCTACACTCGGCTGCGCATCGGCGATGTCCAGTTTCAGGTAGATGGTCCCTGCCAGCGCTGTGACATGATCTGCATCAATCAGCGCACCGGACAACGTTCTCCAGAGACTCTGACAACCATTGCCCGCATGCAGAGCGGTAAGATGCGATTCGGGATTTATGTCTCCCGTCTTCAAGAAGAAACGACAGACAAACAGCAGCGGCAACCACATTTGTCATGTGGCGATGCCATCACAATTAGTTAGTCATACAAATATTATTTTTCTAAAATAGAAATTATCTATTTACATATATCGCATGACATTCCGAGCAAAAGTCTGTATATATGTATATACTATATACATACAAATCATTCAGATTTGTTTAGTTTAGTAGAATTCAAAACTGTGTGCCTTTTGAGTACTTGCCAGCATCATGTAAACCAAACTATGTGTTCCACAAAATAAAAAACACAATGACATCGTCTCTTATCGCAAATGTTGTTTGTTTACAAGTGACTTGCATTATTAGGAAAATTATTTCGCAACCCGACCGCCATATTAATTGTTTTAAGAAATACTTCTAGATTACTAGATTCTACGAAAAGTTAACAAACCTGTCATTATATACAATGCGTTATACTAGGTACACATTAGGTAATTATTCAGCTGTGTCATGAGAGTTTCATTTTATTCATTACTAGTAATTTTGTAAAAAAACAGATTGCTTTCGATCTCGCTATTCAATTTTTCAATAGTCTATTTTTTTTATCAATATACGTGCGAATTATAAAATCGTTTTTGACTTGTAAAGCTCTAAAATGTTTGGTGTAATTTCTTGATTTGATTTATTTGATTAATTAAATAAAAATGTTATTAATATGAGATAAAAGTCTAGTGACGGAAACATTCCATGTCTCAAAATTCCGATCCAATTTTGTGATGAACAATATTAAATTTAACATATAAATTATTAAAATAAAAAATGTGGCACTCGACACAAGGTCCCAGTTCTTCATACCTAAAAAAAATAATATTTTTGTGCATTGCCGATTAACAGCTATTATCTTCCAAGCCCGTTGGCTAAAAGTTACATATGTATGTGTCATATGCAAAAAGACCTTAAACAAAAGTTTCTAGATTTATAATCGAGCATTTGACTTTTCATCTCATTTCGTTAGTTTTATTTTAATAATTTTATTATCCTTTGAACCAGGGGTAGGGTTTTGATGATCGACGTGTCGACGCGTATTTTTGATAAAAATTTTACACCTTCCACTTACACCTGCCTATCTTACTAATCATGTGAGTTTTAAAGTCTTAGGGCCGTACATATAAATCTTATAAGGGCCGTTTTTTAAATGCCTCAAATTATGGCAACGCTCTTTTGTATATTTTTGGGTGACATTTGATAAGTGAACTTATAAATTGAGGAAAAAAGTCAAAAAAGTAGACTTGTACTTGTACTTAATGGGTTAAGGAAATTTTTGTATTATTTAACCGGAATTTAAATGACCTTTCCATTGATATCAAAATTAACATGAAGTAAGTTAAAATTATGAGTAGATTTTACTTTAAGTGTTGTGTAAATATTTTTCACCACCCCTGTAAATTGTGCATCAACGAAAGGAGCTCTAAGAAAAATGCTGCTGCTGTAGAAAAAAATACCAATTTACCATTTATGCTGGTTGCATTTGGAACCGATGATGTGATAATTTGATCATAACTGATGAAAAAACGTAAAGGATTAGGTAAACATAATTTATAAACAAAATCAAAGCTTTTTATTCTTAATTGAAAACAAGTTAAATCAAAATTCATCAGAAGATTAAGTATTTGGATCAATTAAAGAAATTAGTTAAAAAATTCCAAGATTTATGTATTTCTTAACACTATTTTTGTATAGTACGAGCATCTTGATTGTGTATCTGATTGAATATTTGCTCGATTATTTATCAATTTAAAGGCTACTCGTTGAATCATCATCCGGTTTTTTTTCGTTGACCTTTCCTTCGATCAGAGTGATTAAACTTTTCCACATCAATGTATCAGATACATCGCGAATATAACTTTTGACAAATTGAATTGTCTTGGCTTCAACATCTTTAAGGTCGTACAGTTCAGCTGTCTTATGCACTGTAAGTGCATTTTCTATGGATAGATTGTCGCACATGGACTTGGCACACATCGCCTTCAGCCTGTCGAGTTCATACTTGTCAGCAGCCACAAAGAGATCTGCACTCATCTTTTGCAAGTTAGGGGCTTCCCCCGTATAAATGAATCGAATCAGTTCCGAAACAACATTGGAATTAAAATCGTTGATGACAACACAATTCTCAGTGTTTTCCTTCATTGGATGTTTGAACATGGCCGCAAACACTTTGCTTCGAGCTACACACATAAAATTAAAAAAAAGAAAATATAATAAAAAGTAAAATTACATCTAATGATTATATACCCAAAATATGAATTTTTCTTACCCGATAGTATGATCTTATGAACTGGGATTTTATGGCCGTCGGCTGTGACGATTGTCACATCTGCAAATTCCTGTGTGTTCAGAATATCGCCAAGATCTTCAGCCAATTTACAGTTTGGAATATTGATGAAATTGCCTATTCCACTTGTTTCGATTCGGTTTGGGTTAGCTATCAAAACGACTTCACAGTGCAATATTAGGCTCTCGTTGTTTAAAAAAGCATCGCCTTCGTTGAACAAATTATTGAAAGATAATGTCTTAGGTTGACCTAATATGAAATCGTGGAATTCAAAATCTGCCGCACGTCCTGGCAAATACATTTTTACACAGCTGTTTTTTGAATTGTCCGAGATACTATTCAAACAAACATTCAGAGTATTTCCATACGAGTATCCCTCGGGAAAAAGCTCCAAACAAAATTGGAAACCACTTTCGTCGTTTGGAAACTTTGGTGACTTGAGGGCTTTGTCTAATTTCATTTTTCTTAACAAATTAAAGTTTTCGACTGTCCATGTGTAGCATATCTTATTAATTGCGTGCGATGTTTTACCAAAGTATTCCAATTTATTCATTTTTTTTAATCTTTAAATTTATATAATGCTCTATTCAAAATTCAGGTAATTAGGATGATTGAGTAAGCAAAACGCGTGCTCCTTTCCAATCAAAGAAAATCAAATCGTGAATTGCGTTTATCGCCGGCTTTTTCTGAGGAGTGAAGTTAGCTGCAGATCATATGCAATTAGAGGTGGAAGCTATCGGTGGCACTATCGATTGTCAAGCGCTATCGAGCCGCCATCTATTAGGCTAATTACACTGAGCACATCTACGGGGAACGCATGGGAATGATGGTAGCTGGGACTTTACGATTTTTTTAAAAATCGATTCAATTCGATTTTCTAAGAAAAAAAATCGATTTAAAAAAAAATGTTAAGTTCATTTTTTGCTTATGATTTTTTTTCTGCCAGTATGAATTTTGTAAATTTTTGTTTTTTTCTTCTTGTATGATAATATGGGCCAAATTTTTGTTAAATTTAAATAGAAATAGCGATTATGTATTAAGTCTAAGAGTTTATATGCATTGGATCTTGCAAGGATGAGAATAATATTGAAAAGAAGTTGAAGTTGAAGTTGTTAAGAGGTGGACGTGTTTCTGTGTGGCTCCGTTGAAGGCTGTGTTTTCTGAGGCTCCTGCAACTGCAAGCAGTACAAATTTGATTTGGTTGAACGCATTGGATAGCCTACTCACTTTGGACGTGGATACAGGTGCTGACAGCGGCGTTGAACGGAAATAATCACCCACTTTTCTCCGACAGGAATTGGTTGACAAAAAAAAAAAAAAAACACTCATTTGGTGAGTGAAAGCAGAAAGGAGAGAGAAAGCACAATTAAACAGCAAGTTTGAAGTTTTCACTCATTGTTTGGGTAGACTGACGCAGCAATAATATCAGCTGATCATCCCAGAGTTGTCTTGTAAGGAAGCAGTGTTAGACATCGTACTGTCAAGAACAAAATTTCACGGCATACTTTTAGGCTGAGCTTTGGCGCGACATTTAAATTCTAAAGATAATCTAATAAGATGCACAGAACGCCCCCGTCAACTTCATCCGGAAGCAGTGTTCAGTCAGCAAAGAGGAAAATGTCTGAAGAGGATGGCAACATTGTACAGGGAGACGCGCAAGTAGGACAATTGTCGGTTAAGGATCTTATGCATCTAATGGGATCGGTTATGGATGAGCGAATGCAGAACTTGCCTACTAAGCGTGATTTTGAACTTTTAACTGGTTCCTTGTCTGAGATGGATAAAAAAATAACGCAGTTAGCTAATGAAAATATCGCTTTAAAAGAGGAACTGGAGGAGATGAAAAAAGGAAAAGTTGAGGAAAACAGGCGTATTACTCGTTTGGAGGAAGATGCAAAACAAAAAAACATCATTATGCGAGGCCTTGATGCTAGAAAGTCGCCTCATGATGAGTTCAATCACATATGCAAGAACTTGTTGAAAATACAAGAAGCTGTAGTCACTGACAGGATCCACAAATTGTATGAGAGCAATGGGAAAATGGTACTCCGAGTTCAATTTGGTAGTGTGCGTGAAGTCCAAAAAATTCTTAAAAATACAAAATATCTCGCCGGCACATCCATTTACATTGAGCAAGATCTGAGCAAGGAAAGGGCGGATCGTAAAAAAGCTCTATTACAGATTAAAAAAGAGTTAATACTCACAAATGCCACAAAAAAAGTCACGGTCAGGAATGATAGAATGCATGTGGAGGGAAAATGGTACTATTTCAATAGTGCTAAGTTGCTCATGTGTGATGGACAATGTGCATCTGATGCTTTAAAAATAACCTATGGCCCGGAACTCAACATCAATCTGAATTGTAATGAAATCATCGCAAATATTCCTCCAAAAAACTAATTCAGAGAAAGGAGAACGTATACGCCGAGAAAACAAACGTCCAGACTTCCTGCATCAACAACATCAAATCATTAAATATTAAGATAATCGCTTATAACATAGCTGGACTGAAAAGCAAAGTATTACATAAACATTTTTTTAGTCTTTTAAGTAATTATGATATATTTTTTCTATTTGAGACGTTTATCGAGCAAGATACAGAGCATTACGAACCCTATTTTCCACATCACAGTCTGCATTGGACACCGGCTACTATGGCTTCGAACAGAGGCAGAGCCAGTGGAGGCTTACTATATGGACTTAGGCAGACGTTGAGTGGTACGATATCTTACAGTGTATCAACAACGAGGAGCATAGATATTATTAAAATACACACTGTCGATAATATATTTTCAATCATCCCGATTTATTTAAATTGCAATAACTGGACAAACAACTTCTGCGCACTCTACGATTTTTTACTGCAAAAGCAACCGGAAAACTTGATGATAATTGGGGACTTAAATGCTCGAATAGGCCTGCAGCAGGTGCTTGTTGAAGAGGAGAATTCCAATAGCCGGTATGCAACGCTCTGCAGGTCGGCAAAGGATCTGATATTAGATGGCAATGGTCGAAAACTCATCGAGATGTGTGAATCTTTCAAACTCACGGTACTCAATGGAAGGACTGCTAGTGACGGTACTGGTGCTCTTACATTTCTGCGTGGACAAGCAAGCTCTACAATTGATTATTGCCTAATTGAGGGAAAATGGCATGATGCCGTAGTCGACATGGAGGTAAAACCAGAAATATTTTCAGATCACTTGCCGATTACAGTTAGTGTGTGTATGGAAACGACAATGCAGCCATCAATTCCTAAATTGCTTCCTAAGCTACGTTGGACAAGTAGATTGAAAGATAGATTCGCAACTAATCTCGATTGTCAACTTACTCGACACGCATCTGATCTGCTGGGCATAGATCACCTCACAAAGGCCATCATCGAAGCAGCCGCATTTATGCAAAAATCATCAGGAACGATTTTTAAGCAACCTTGGTACGATGTGGAATGTGACACGGAAAGGATAAGAACAATGCAATTGCTAAAACATCTTAGACATCATGATACTAGGGAAAGTAAAGCTTCGTATCAGAGACAGCGTTCTTTGTACAAATCGCTCTGTCTTAACAAACAAAAGATTTACTATGAGAACCTGGAGACGTCCATTTCATCAATTACGGATACCAAGACATTTTGGAGTTTAATAAGGCGACTGAATGGAACGATTAGCAGAAAACGTATCCAAGTACCAGCGGGTGAGCTAGCCTCCTATTTCGGTAACATGCTGTTTGCAGTACCAAAAGACACACTTAGGTTTGCTCTGCCATTTACATCTGTTGAGGAGTTGGATAGAGACTTTACTTTGGGAGAGTTGCAAGGCGTAATAGATCGAAGCAAATCAGGAAAAGCGCCTGGCGAGGATAGAGTGCCAGTTGAGTTCATTAAGCATGCTACACCTCTGTTTAAAATAAAGCTTTTGGAAATTTTTAACCATATTTATAGAGAAGGTATTGCTCCATCGAGTTTCCGAAAAAATATAATATATCCGCTATTAAAGAAAGGAAACCCGAGAGATGCAGGCAACTACAGAGGAATTTCCTTTTTAAATTCAATTTTGAAGGTTTTTACGGCCCTTTTACTGCAAAGGTTGTCAGCGTTTGTGGATAGAAACTGCCTACTAAGTGAAAATCAGTGTGGTTTCCGGAAGGGCTACTCCACGGTTGACAGCATTTTCACACTTACAACGATTGCGAGAGAGCACTTAAAGCAAAGAAAGAAGCTGTATCTATTCTTCATTGATTTTAAAGCGGCATTTGATACAATTGACAGGAGGAGTCTTATGTTAAAACTAAGCAATGCAGGAGTATCCACAAAAATAATAAATATTTTGGAAGCATTATACATGGATAATAGAACGGCAGTATGGGATGGAAATACTTTATCAGAGTGGTTTAATACTAATCTTGGAGTCAAGCAAGGCTGTTTACTGAGCCCACTTCTATTTGCCCTATTCATAGACGACATTGCGGATCATCTGCCCGGAGGAGTAGAGTTTGGAGACCGCTCATATAAAATTCTTATGTACGCAGATGACATGGTCATACTCGGGAGCTCTCCAAGCATGCTTCAAGATATGATAAATGCAATAAACAACTACTGCAGCATCTGGAACCTCATAATAAATACAGACAAATCAAAAGTTTTATGTATTCGAGACGGTAGGGGTCGATCATCACGGTTGGAGTCATGGAATTTAGGTGGAGAACCGCTAGAAGTTGTCAAAGAGTACAAATATCTAGGTATCATGATAACATCGAACATGTCACTTGTGAGTCATTTCCGTCAGAAACTTTGCGATTCAAAAATTGCCTTGAATAGTACTTGGAGTAACCTGATGAGTAAAAAGCACGTAAAGGCTAGCACGAAGTATAAAATGTTTGAAGCAACAGCAAGAGCCATAATGTGCTATGCCGCCCAAGTATGGGGATATATGCAATACAATGAAGTGGAACAGCTTCTGCGTTTTTTTGTTAAGAAGATTTTTCATCTGCCTATGAATACTCCAGACTACGCCATCTACTTGGAAAATCGCGTATTAGATACATTGAACAGACACACCAAAGCAGATCACGGGACTTTTATAAAACACTTAACCATAACCTTAACGAAAAAAATTATTTCAACGATAAAGTCAATATCAACGACATCTCTCACATTTTTAAAGCTAGAACAGAGACACTTCAACTTGGTTACAGACCTCACATATCAGATGAGAATTGTAATCTGTGCAACCTAAGGGTGCGTGAGGATGTATTGCATTTCTGCGCAGTTTGCCCGATACTGGCGGAGCTGAGAGTACGAACATGGGGAAAGGCGCAACTAACAGAATCCGAGCTTCGAGATATTCTCAATGGTGCCAATTGGATCTCACTTGCGCAATATTTGTCTCAGGCGATGTCATATAGAAAGAATATATTATTAGGTTATATTATGTTTTTAGTGTTATGAAAGATATTGTAAACGTAAATGTACAGTCAAGAGAAGTTATTTTATTCTAGTCTAGTAATTGTTAAAAATGAAATGTTAATATATGTATAATATGTTCTGTGTAGGCTGACGGCTAACCACAAAGCCTTGCCAAAATAAAGAAAAAACTACTACTACTACTACTACTATTGAAAAGAAGCAACCAAGTTTTTTGTCCCTATTATTTCTGCCGCCACTGTATGTTAAATAGACTTTATCTGGGGTGCCACAGAAATCTCTTTCACTTGAATTTGACGTACATTTGTATGAAATTTACGTCATTTTTCAGGTGAAAGAGATTTCTGTGGCACCCCAGTATATGTATGTACATTAGAGTGGGTAAATTTTTTCGATTTTAAGCGGTTGTCAAAATCGCAATCTACGACGAATTCTAAGAAGTTTTGCCCAAGAAACCATGGGTCTAAAGTCAAAATCGAGCTTCCGATTTTTAACGAGAAATTATGATAATTTTTGACTTTTCATACGATTTCCCATATTTCACGCTAAAAATCGGAAGCTCGATTTTGACTTTAGACCCATGGTTTCTTGGGCAAATCTTCTTAGAATTCGTCGTAGATTACGATTTTGATAACCGCTTGAAATCGAAAAAAATTTATTTTTGCTCCATACAAATTGACCCACTCTAATGTACATTGAAAAAACGGCCCTATGTGAACTAACTACTACCGTTTTTAACTTTATTGAGACATTGAAAAAACGGCCTTAGAATACACTTTTCTTAGTTAAAACTATACTTTTCGGTGTATAACTGTCATAGCAAATATTTAATTCTTCCTTTATATTTATATTGCTAGTTGCCTTTCGCACAGTGACAATGAGTATAATCGGAAGGTTGCAGATATGCAATGCAAAAAATATTAAGGATGTTCACTTGACCCTTGCAGCATTGCAGATTGCAAACGTGCAATGTGTCGCAACAACAACTTGCACTGAAAAATTGACTGCGACAATGCATGGTGTCTTATAGACATTACTAGACCTGAAGTTAACTAAAACTTACTTCTTTTTGAGTATATTTGGTTTATTTTAGTGTTAAAGATATAAAAACAGCTTATTAATAGCCGCTGAAATCAAAAGTCAAAACGGGTTTTGTTTGATAAAATGATATCTTCACAACAAAGTCATCCATAATCTCATCAGTTTGCGAATCAGCTTCGTCTAGTCAAGATACATCCACAAATGTAAAAAGCATGAGCGTAATTGTGCAACCAATTTAAAAAACGAGCTGTAGACACCTTCAATTTCCTAATTTCCACGAATGAGTTTATTTGTTTTTTTGTCACAGAGCATATTTCTGATGCTTTGAAATGGCATTTTTATCTTTCTAAATCCAGCCAACACAATCAAACAAAATGTAAACAAAAAACAGCTGACTGTTTGAAAGCAGTGTGTATTGCAAGCTTACAAACTGCAATGCTGCATGGGTCAAGTAAACACCCTAATTGTTCTATTTATGGGATTTTTTCTTTTTTAAATCAGTAAGTAAAAAGTCTCCCACAGCGAGTTTGCCCTTCTGAAGCCTTGTGTGGGATAGGCACAATAGTAGACGATTGCCCGCCAATTTAAATAAACCTATCGATAATTATCGATAAGCGAGCCTGTCTGTGAGGTGGGCATATTGTGATGTCTCCGGCAGCGAAAGTTGCGGCGCCTTAAAGCAGTGCCTGTGAGTAAAGAGCCGTTAGTTAACAAACGACGCTGCTGGCGAACGGACGAACAACGACGACGACAAGGACGGCTAAGCAAGCGGACACGAACACACACACACACGCACACACATTGTGGAAGCAAAATGGTTTGAGAGAGCCCATGAAAGTATGCAAAACAAAGAACAGAGCATAAAGGGAGAGACGTCCAAATATCATTCGTCCCTCTATTTGGCAACAATCAATTGAGCAACAACAACAATAACAACAACAAGCAGCGAAAATGTGAAACATCAGATTGAAACCTTGTTACATACATACATATGTGTGTGTATTGTTGTTATTTAAGCGCTTACACATACATTTGCCAAAAATACGTTACTATTTTTTTTAAAACAAAACTTTTAAATCAACAACAATTACAACAATAACAACAACAGCAGCAGCAACAGTGACACACGTGTGTGTGTGCGTGTGCCAGTGTGTGTGTGTGCAGTACACATACATACATACATACAATAAACGACAGAAAAACTAATTGTCGTCAACGAATACAACGAATATAAATTTTTATACAATTTATTTTCTGCATACGAAATAAAGAAAAAAAAAACAATTTCAAAAAGGGTTACTAAATCTAGCAAAGTACAACAATAATAAAGAAAAAGCCAACAGCAGCTGTGGAC